>OU015495.1:100842658-101287658 GCA_907164885.2 Dolomedes plantarius
GGAACGATATGGTAGTTGCTAAGTGTTGGAAAAAATGGATCACGGAAGGAATAATCTACCGTCGCGGAGGGTCAGGGCGTCCCAGGAACACAAATGAGCGCGAGGATCGCGCAATAAGAGCGACCACGTCCGCACCAACAACGTCGCTAGAATCGGTTCGACGCGATTTACCACCTTCCAGACATCCGGTGGTATCAAGGGAAACCATTCGGAGACGACTGGTCGACGCAGGTATAAGGAGCCGACGTCCATTAAGACGCCTACCACTAACCCCACATCATAGGCAGAGTCGACTGGATTTTTGCCGACCTCGGGCAAGCTGGAGTGTGACCGACTGGAGGGGCTGATCACATCGCTGATCTTCAACGATGAATCCCGATTCAGTCTCAATGCTGATGACCACAGCATACGCGTGTGGAGGCGGCCAGGCCACCGGTCCGATCTGGCATTTATTGTCGAGAGGCATACGGCGATTACACAAGGTGTGACAGTGTGGGGAGCGATTTGTTGGGACACACGATCACCTCTAGTCGTCCTTCAACGCATTTTGACGGCACTCCCGTGGACGAGATTTTAACGCCAGTTGTACTGCCTATCCTATCAAGTCACCTAGGTGCCATTTATCAGCAAGACAACGCTCGTCCACATACTGCCCGACTCTCCCAACAATGTCTTCAAGGATGTGACGTACTCCCATGGCCTGCCAGGTCAATAGACCATGCTTGGGAAGGCAACTGCAGCCGTCCCGGAATACTGGGGAATTAACTGCCCAGTTGCAAAGATTATGGCATGATCTTCCGCAGGAGGTGATCTATTCGATGACTGATTCGATGCCACGCCGTGTTTCGGCATGTATAGCTGCCAGAGGTGGATTTACTTCTTACTGATTTGTAACCTTTTTCATGCTATATCTTCTTAATAAAACGGTCTGTTCTTCTGAATTTGTAATCATTTCCTTATCTCCTCATACACTACATACATATTAAGTTTCGTGATAGTAGTTTGTATCCTTCTGGGTGCATATATTTTTTGTGACAGAGTGTATATATATATATATATATATATATATATATATATATATATATATATATATATATATATATATATATATATATATACATATATATATATATATATATATATATATATTATATATATATAATATATATATATATATATATATATATATATATACTTATATATATTTATATATATGATGCCCGATATAAAGGCTTAAGTCAAAGACAGCGATTTGAATATATCAAGTTATTGGCTTTTATACCAATCACAAAAATATAATTTTGGCTTGAGTCTTTTGTTCAAAGAAATGTAATTTTGTAAAAAAACTGATAGACTTAAGTGTAGCGTTTTATACAAAGATTTTTGTAGATTTTTTTAGCAACACTAACATATATCTAATATTGCATATATAATCACACACACACACACACACACATATATATATATATATATATATATATATATATATATATATATATATATATTAGACAAAGTTGTAAGTGAAAAACCAGTATAAGCCATAAACCACTACAGCCAGGAACCAAAAACATGAAAAGATAAGTGAAAATATGAATAGATAAGTGAATAATAGGTTTTTAGACAGTATCTTTTCATCAGCGGTGCCGATACTGTCTAAAAATGAATGGATTGTATCTAATAAGTATGATCTGAGCAATAAACATACTTAGACACCGTACAATCCATATGAAACAGAAGAAGTAATAATCAGTGGTTTTATCATAGATCACCTAACTCGGCGCCAGACAAAGTGAAAGTTAAGTTTAGGAGACTGCAAGAAAACTGGCGTCACAATCTCATTGCAACCATGGAGCCTATGGAATCACTTTAGCAGACTTACTGAGGATACTGTTTTATAGGACATAATAACCTAAGTTAACTTAGACATTTATTATGACTAAGAGTTATTTATTATTTTAATTACACTAGTTTATATTTATATATATATATATATATATATATATATATATATATATATATATATATATATATATATATATATATATATGTATATATATATACAGAAAAACTTCTCTATGGCGGCTAGTCATGGTTCCGAATAAAAGTGGTCGTTTTGATCAGTGGCCATCGAAAAGAGGTTTTTACCATAATATTCACTTTCTACAGCCTTGATTCGGTTCTGAACAAAATATGGCCGTTTAGAGAGGTAGCCGTCAAATAGGGGTGGCCGGGTAGAAAAGTTTCCTTATATATATATATATATATATATATATATATGTGTGTGTGTGTGTGTGTGTGTGTGTGTGTGTGTGTGTGCCCATCGGCCAGATCGGAAAAAGTTGTTATCTCTGGAGATCGCTAAACTATGTTCTCTAGATACACTACTGCTTTATGAACTCGGCATAGCGAGTATCTTAAAATGTATAAAAAATATACCAAGATTGACCAGGTCAACAAAATTCTAATCCTTCATAGCTCTAAATGGAATAAAGCAGATTAACGCTGTTGCTGTACGAACTCGTAACTACCTGAGCTAAACAGATGTACACTCGACTAGCGCAATATTTTGTAAAGCTGCTTCTTTGGGGAAATAACTTCGCTCTGTGCAACCTGTAGTGGCTACTTAGTCGCGCACCTGTGGATTCTTTTATTTGTTTCTCTTGAACCTCTTTCGTTTCTGGGAAATTGACACTCTCCTTTCCCACTGGCAAAACTTCCTTATATTTGCATGAAAAAAAAAGCGTTTAGTAGGCTTGAGTTAGCTCGGACCTTAGACTTAGGTTTCACTTTCATTGGGATTTCCTTTATATGGAAAAGCTGGGAAGTTCGCGTAAGCCTTCTAACCAGACATATGGATGAAGGACGAAGGGAGGGGGGGGGGGGGAGCTACCCCCTATAAAGTAAGATGTGTGTGTGTGTGTGTTGGTGTTGGCTGGGGCATCTAAAATAATTACATTTGTAATATATATATATATATATATATATATATATTATATATATATATATATATATATATATATATATATATATATATATATATATATATATAAAATACAAAGTAGCCACGATAAACTTAATATAAACTTTTTAGATATAAACATAAAATAAATTCTCATAGCAATTTTACTTTTCATCTATGTGATAAAATATCAGAATATGGCATTAATATTGTTAAATTTAAAATTTTCTTAACATGCTTACACAAATCTGTATTTAATAATATTATTGTTAATCAACTAGTAAGAATAAATAGGCTTTGTTCTAAGGACAATAGGCATAAGCATATAATAGAACTGTTAGAAGTGCTAAAACGTAATTATTACCCTGATAGTCTTTCCAAGCACATAATTGGTTGTTTTAGATTTAATGAATAGCATGTTCTGTTGCTAATTAGCATTAAGTAATACAAAACTAAATGATTAAATGATTAATGATAGCAAATAACTACTAAAAAGTAAAATTAAAAGTAATAAAACTAGAGTAATAATAATAATTAATAATAATAACTCTTAGACATAATAAATGTCTAAGATAACTTAGGTTATTTTGTCCTATAACACAGTATCCTTAGTAAGTCTTCTTCTGTGTTTCCATATACTCCATGGTTGCAATGTTTGTGACGTCAGTCTTCTTGCGGTCTCCTTAAATGAACTTCCACTTTGTCTGGCGCCAAGCTTGGTGTTATATGATAAAGCAACTGATTATTCCTTCTTCTGTTTCTTATGGATTGTACGGTGTCTAAGTATGTTTATTGCTCAAATCATACTTATTAGAAACAATCGATTGATTTTTAGACAGTATCGGCGCCGCTGGTGAAAAGATGCTGTCAAAAACCTATTTTTCACTTATTTTTTCATGTTTTTAGTTCCTGGCTCTTGTGGTCTTGAGCATATACTGGTTTTTCACTTTCAACTCTGTATAATATATATATATCTATATATATATATATATGTACATGTATATATATATATGTAATGATAATCCGTGTATGCTCGGGGTGTAGTCGTAAATAGGCAAATAACTTGGCCGTTGAAATCATCAGTTTTGTAGTCGTAGCTAAGTTGACGGCAAATGGAAACTGTGGCGGGGCGAAGCAATGGCCGGGAGCTTCAAACATTTTGTTTCCATTACGTGCAATCGAAGTAGCGAGTGGCGAGGTAGATGGAGAGGGCAATAACACACCTCGGAACACATCAGGAAAAAGGCAGCTGGTTCATACAAAGTCTTTATTTCCGACACTGTTTCGTAGAACATCAATTGAATTTACTCGAAGACATCGCTCGACGCTGGCCAGGGACGGGGACCCGGCCCCGCCCGTACAAATTTGACAGGAACGAAACTCACATCTTTTCTGGCTGTGAGCAAACAGACAAAGAGCCCAGAAGCGCGCAATTTCTCTCCCGAGTACGGATCTATGAAACTTCTAATTTGTCAGAAACGAACACGTGATTAAGTCGGGTCATATGGGGTGATGGTTTTCGAATGTTCCACGCCGTTCGCGTTATATAACTGTTATGTAATCCTCCACGCGTGGCTTTGGCCCGTATGCCGATCAAACACTTACGAGAGCAAAGCTCTCGCAAAGCCCCTCCCTTCCGCAGAGGGGTCGCAAACGCGATGCAGATCAACAGCGAAACCTTTTTCTCTCGTAAATACGAACGTCACGTGATCAAAACTTGCGGCTAGTAGGGAGCTCTCGTAAGACTCGTCTTTTCTCTCGCAAAGCCGGAATAGTCATTCGCTTTGCGAAGGAGAAGGATGTTATCCCTTTCTTTAAGCAGGGAATGGATATTACAAGATACGGATAATCCACTTGAGATGGAAGATGAAGTTTTTATTACAAAAATTTAGACTGTGCAAACATGAATTTATGTGTTTATTACATTTTTTCTACAACATCTTCAGCATTTATGAGCTCTAAAGCTTTTTATTTCTGACTAACAACTATTTTTGTCTTCCATTATTTTAATTATGTTTCTAAATTTTGATTAATTTTAGCAGAATTCCTTGCCGGGATGTTGTTTCGATTTCTTGCACCATAGTTTTTTGGGTTTGAAGAGCCTCAGCTTCAAATTTGCTGCTTCTCTTTTTCTTTTTAATGCTAGATGCTTCCTGCCACGTACTGTTGAACTGTCTAGAAAATAATAAAAAATACATAGTAAATGAGATAGCACATGGAACAGAGCTATTATGTCATACATAAAAATCAACATATGTTATTTCATAGAAGTTATTGTCACAGATTATATAGTAAAACTGCAAATAATTATGAAGAATAGTTCTATGCAGGCATTTACATAAAACTATGTATGTTACGTAAAACATACAATTGTTTAATTTCTATAAAATATGGTACTAAAAAAAATTTTAATTATCTCCAACAATTTCAGTCTGAAATTTATATTTTAAAACTTGTTACAAAAATTTGATTTAAATTTATCAAAATCCAAATACTTGATGATTGAGCAATATGTCAAGACTTTGTTTCTGCTGTTTTAGTGGTAGTTACAATCTTAGGTATTGTAATTCACTTTGAATAACAACAACTTTCTGGGGGAGGGGGGGAATTAATTAGTATAATAGCAAATAATTTTACTTTAAATTTATTTAAAATATTCAAATTTTCCAAAAGCATTATGAAACAAACATTCATTTTGTTAGTTACAATAGCTATTTTTTTCTCTGGGATTTTTCTTAGCTTTATGATTATTAAATACATAGTTGCATTTAACAATCACAAAGCTAAACATAATTCTGATATATGACTGAGCATTGGCAGTAATCTTTTGAAGCACAATTATTAAATTTATATTTGCTATTTAAGTGTACAATGTCATGGTCTCAATCCCCACCCTCAAATATTAATAATGCGGTGATCTTTACCTGGTAACAAGCCTCCTGCAACAAAATATTTTGATCTTTGTTTAATGATTAACTAACAGCATTTTTAAAAATTTATAATAAGATTTATAAACAAAAATAGAAATATGATATTCTTGTACACAAATGCCAGAAAAGTCTAACAGAACATTTTTAGTACTTAATTGTCCCTTAAATAAGCATTACGACATTTTAAAATTTTGCTTTAATTAAATTTATTTATGATAAATATCTTGCAATGTAAAAATATGATATATTATAAATAGCATTGAAAATGATTAAAAGAAATTCTAATAAACAGGTAATTAAATACAAAATTAATAGTTTACTTACCATCCATTTTTTTCTGTTTAAAACAGCCTACAAGTAAAAAATAATAATAAAATATTAGGATATTGCTAAAGTCAAATTACATTTTTTCTTTTCAAATACAACTGAAATTACTTACCAATGCAGATGAATAGAATGACTCATCAGTGATGCCTTCACTGCACTTTTTTCTCGATCTCCTCTACTGAAAAATTTGATGTCCTTTGAGACAATTTTATCTACAAAATGTAAAATAAACAGCCACGTTGATCGAAGTCAAAGCGCGGGTTTTTCCCTATACTGTATACTTTTTCTTGAACCCCAACGCAAGGAAGCAATTAAAATGCCGTGTTTGAGGCAGTTCAGTCGGACGGTTTCGCTAAATTGACCGTCGAATCCCCCCCCGCAGGTTAGGGTTCACGAGGGACCCCAGCTCCCGCAAAAGGGAGGAGAAAAAGGGCGTGGCTTGACCATATAAGGTTTCCTTACACATCTTGACGTCATCATTTGCGGAAGCGCAAATTGTTTGATCAGCATAGCTAAAAAGAGTGCTCACCCCCTACTCTCGCAACAACCCCCCGTTTGCGAAACCAGAGACACAAAGCTCCAGCGTTTGTTCTGCATACGGGCCTAGGGGAAAAACTAATAGATTGATATTGGTTGAATATAGGTCGCAATCCAAGGTTAAGGGGCGGTATTCTGTTGCGTTAGGGTGAAGAATTTTGAAGGGTGTGTAAAATAGTAAAAAGGGGTTTGAAATTTATTTCATATATATATATATATATATATAGTATTTTTTAAAATCCTTAAACGCCTCTTCGTCTTGAAATTTTAGGGGTGGAGGGGCACAACATAGAGCTTGCTTCTCTGAGCTGATTATTTTTAATACACCCCACATCTAGTTATCCTTATTAGCGTGATGAAATTTTGCCCATTGTACAAGAGGATTGGCATATTTTTTTTCAATTTTTGATCCGGGCTGAATTGACAGGTATGTATAGGTCACCAGTAACAAAGTAGAGAAAATCTGCCAGCCGTGTTGGCCATGCCATTCTAATAAGGTCAAAACTGCTGTCCATGTCTGCTAGAAGCGCTGGAGAAACCCATCATTTCATCACATTATGTTACTGCTGCCAGAATTTTACTCGACAATGCATAAATGTCGATATAATGTACCTGCGTACCGATATTTAACAGATTAGCTTTTTTTTTTTGTGGAAACTAATTAGGAGTTCTTCTATGGTTCGAAATGTAAAATACCGGAAATATGAAAAGACACGGAAAGGAACAAAGGATTGAACTTCTGAAGCCTTTTGAAGGTTTCGATATGTTAATATTGAATTTAGGTCTTGTTGTGGATTATATTTCATGTTTTCTAGGTTCGTCCGAAATAGTGCTGTCTATCACGGACATTGATATGAAAGGGTAAAGAATAGCTAAATTAATAGTCAAAGGTTAATGTGGGATATAAATACAGATATATAGGGGTCTCATGCTGTTTTTAACCTTTTCCTTACGGGGTAGGATAGCATGTATCCCAAGAATACGGTCCCAAGAATGAATATATATATACATGTATATATTATATATATATATATATATATATATATATATATATATATATAATATATATATATATATATATATATATATATAGGTGGTTATCAAAATAATGGAAACACTAAGAAACATCGTAAAAACCTTTATTAATACGGCGATGAAGCCCCTTTGTCATGTAATCCCATCTGATTCACCTTGGAATTGGATTATTGGAGAACGCCATCTTCTGCAAGAAACAATGTTTGCAACGTAGGACGGACCTGGTAAGCTAAAATTTTGACATAGTCCTTCCCACTCAATATCTCTTTTAGGATAACAATAGGGCCTGAAGAAAACCATGAGATGCCATCCTAAACCCTGGTAGATCTACCTCCATGATTGACAGTTGAGATGAGACAGCCAGAATCTTACGCAAGAATCTTATCAGATGTGCAATCAAACAATACTGCGTAGTACTTTGAGTGATATATGTCATTCGGTATCTTCTTTCGAACATGATCTCCCATCATTTCCATGAAATTGTGCCACTGATTAATTGAACACTGTTGCACAATTCACTAAAAATTTCAATTTAGAAGCGTACGCACCGACAGGCGACAACGAGAAGTCTGCAACTGGCACTGTCTTTTCCCGCCTCACCTTGTCTCTATTAGTCACGGGCTACCCTTCCCTCCCCTCTCTACCTGCTTGTTTTTCGGCAATGGAACGATTCTCCGCAAATCACATCAACACAATTGGCTCTTTTCTGTTACTGAAATACGCTTGTTTCACTTTTACGTAAAGCAAGGATTTGAGTTGACTTTCTGTAATTAATAGTTTAATAAAATCCCACTAGTATAAAAAGAAAGTGATCTGATGATATCTAAATTTTATGTTTTATTTATATTTTTATGACACTATGAAATTATAAAAAAAAAGGATCAATCTTTCAATCACATTTTGCCGCCCCCCGGACGTGCCGCACGGGACAGTTGCCCAATTTTGTCCCCCCTTCAATCCGGTACTGAGCCTGCTCTCCCCCGAGACAATTTATTCTTACGTTGACAAAAATATTTCTTTCAAACTTCCTCACATCCATAAAACATGAGCTGGAAAATATGTTTAGTGCTGCCATCTATTGTATAAACATATAACTAACAACTATAATCTGAAACTCGCACGTTTGGAAACGTAATAATTTGAAATTACAAACCAATAAATTCTAGTCACTCTCCAAGCCTATTTCCCATCGTTTTAGAATATATATATAAGTAAGCAACATTAATTTATAAAACATACAAGTAATTTTTTATTATTATGGCATTATTTTCGAAATAATTATTTAACATCAAATATTAACCAAAATTACACTCTGAAAAAACGAGAAGAATGTCGCAGATAAAAAATAAAAGAAATTGCAAGAATCCACTAAATTTTAGAACAATAAACAGGCTTGAATTATGCAAATTTTAAAGAATCTAAACAGGTACACTTTTGCTGTTAAAATTAGAGTAAATACACGAGTGACCAGAAATAGAGGAATCTGAGCAAATAATTCTCCAATAAATTTGAAATTATGGAAGAAGTTTGCTGTAAAAATAGATAGTTTTCGAGTGTAGGGGGACATCTGGAAAGAATCGTAACAAATAAGAGTAATGCGAATTAGACTGTGTACCAAAAATAGAGGAATCTGAGCAATTATTCTCCAATAATTTGAAATTATGGAAAGAAGTTTGCTGTAAAAAAAGAGTTTTCGAGTGTAGGGGGACATCTGGAAAGAATCGTAACAAAATAAGACTAATGAGAATTAAGACTGTGAAATTCATAAAGTACTTTTGAGAATGATAATTACACAATCGATGTTTTGGTGTATAGAATGTTAATTTATTTTCGAAAATGGGTATCATCAGAATTCCGAATATTCGGTTAGCGCTTTAAAATAAAATAATTATTTTAAAAATATTAATTATTCAATGCACATACATTTCAACACTTTTATTTTTAATATAAACTTCGAATCGTGTGTCTCAAGGAAAAGATGCCATACAGAGTTCCCAGAATGCATGCTTGGAATTATTTCAATCGAATCTGAGAACTGACCACAAACCTCACCAAAATATGCTGGGTTGCTTTTAATTGTTCCAGTTCAGCTATTCGTTAGCGGAAATCAAGTGGGACGTAATTAATTAGAATCTATATTCAGAAAACGCTCGTTGTTTTTTGCTATTTTATTTCCATGTATTTCTCTTCTTTCAATGATTGAGTATTTTAGTCGAAAATTCTTATTAATCACGCAGTTATTTAAAATTGGATTTATTTCTTCCTATTTCAATCACGAAAATGGTTTCGAAAGTTATATTTTCAAACGATTGCAGAGTACTTATAAATCATTTGTACCCTGTAAAATTTACCTCATGATTTAAAACCCATAATTTATACATCGTTGGATCAATTAACAAACCACGCAACTCTGAATACTGCGATTTTGGGATTTTAATGCTATTACGTTGGTTTATGGTCCCTGTACAACTCTGTCGAACTTCATAACTCCAAAAAATTTAATTCATCCAACAAAAGGGAAAAACAATGCATACCACGTAACTCCTTAACTTAACTATTGCTAACCTTGTAACTCCACTTGAATTATGAAGACGTTTCATAACTTAACAATGTGGCCTATATATATCTCGGTACATTTTTAACATTTATTTTTAAGAATGAACGATAATAATTTATCTTTTCACTGTCCAATAATTTTTTTTTTTTTTTTTTTGTTTTTTTTGTTTTTTTGTTTTTTTTTTTTTTGGGGGGGGGTACACCCTGTAAAAAGTGGGAAATGTGAGTTACGGGGTTTGTTAACAAGGACAAAGATATATAAAAGCCATAAATCTATATATATAAAACAATTCCGTAACTGACTGACAGATAACGCACTAACCAAACCGTTGGACCTAAAGGGCTAAAATTTTGCATGGCGATTCTTCTTATAATGTAGGTGTGCACTAAGAAAGATTTTTGAAAAATTCTTCTTAGATTTTTTTAAATTAAATTTTTAAGCTGTTTTTCTAGCATTTATTAAAGTTTGCATTTAAAATATTGATTTGAGGGTTATAACATTTATATCACGAGAAAGATTATAAAAATTTCTTTAAAATGAAATCTTTTTCGAATCTTTGCCTCCCTTTTCTGATTTTTGGGAAATTTTTAAAGATTAATTTTCAGAATTTAATTTATTAAATGCTGATCACGTGCTTTCTTTTCTTTTTGTGATACTTTAAATTAATTTTGCTTCTTGTGCATAACAACGAAATAAATTGATAAAAAATATTTAAAAAATACGGTAAAGGATCAAACTCAACCACTAGACTAATTGAGATGGAAGTTTTTTAAGACTTTAATTCAAATTAGTATGTTTTATGGGTATTAAACATACAAATTGCGTACATTGACCGTTGTATTCAATTTGAATATTTTCTACTACATTATTTTATTATAAAAATATCCGTCTATAAAAATAACCGTTACGATTATATATATATATATATATTTGAGGCGTTAATTGCATACATTGACCGTTGTATTTAATTTGAATGTTGTATTTAATTTTAATGCAAAGCACGGTTATTCAGGTAGTTTATACATAATAAAAGCTAAATACCACTAACTGATCACTGTATCTCTTGATCTTAAGTCCTATGTAGCTGACATTTTGTTTGTAGTTCCTCTTAGGGCCTGTTCCCATAGAATTCGTCAGCGTCAGCGTTACGCATATTGAAATATATTTAACCAATTACAAACCTCCAAACGATTAGCAATGAAATTGTTAAGGCCTGTGATTGGTTTAAAATATGTCAATACGAGTAACGCTGACTTTGACGGATTCTATGTGAATATGCCATTAGGCAGCCATACTCAATTTTTTTTTTCTCTCTCGGGCCACATGCATATGTTTACTACGTTACGCTAGCAGCAACATAATGCACTGTACCTCACAATATAATAATGTAAAACAATAAAACTCAGAACCTAAATGTATTCCAACGTTTATTTTAAAAATGAGTATGATTTTTTTTTTTTTATGTTGAGACAAACTTTTGACTATATTAGGCGAATCATATTTATACTTGCTAAATGCTACTCTTCATTTGTCAAGGTAAGAATCAGTAAGCTGAATTCCATAAACATTTTTCTCATATTTCGCTTTGGAATTGGATGATTCCCAAAGGTACGTTGATGCGAATAAACCTGAGCAGCAGGTGCCACACATTTTGTATTTTTCAGGCACTCATTTCCAAAACTATGTTTACAAAAGCATCTACCTCGTAATAATTGTGAGTTTTTCGGGCCGCACATAAAAGCTTGGGGATCGCAGTTTGAGTACCCCTTCTCTATGTGCTACTAAAAAATCTTTTTTTTATTATTATTCAACCTTTAAAAAGGTTAAGAGAGGCTTAATCCCCCAAAATCAAACTCTGACTGATTGATCACTCTATCTCTGGAGCCATAAGCCCTAGGAATCTGAAATTTTGCATTAGGTGTTCAATATGAAAGTTTCTTTTATTTAATATTCAACCTTTAGGTGGGTTAAAAGAGCTTATTTTTGTTGTTGCTCATCCTCTGCCATTCGAATATAAATTCAGATGAGATCCACGAGGTTGTTGACTCTGACAAAATCAAGAAGAGGATTTGTCAAAATATCTTCTCAGGTAAGGCCCAGGCACTCCAAAATGTGCTTCGGGGAGGTCTGCCGGACATGGCATTTAGTGCAGATGGAAAATATCTTTATTTCCCTGTCAAAAGAAAAGCTCCTGAGATGTCCAATAGCAAGCCTATAGAGTGCAGTTTGGGAGCTTCTATCACATTTTTGGAAAAGGGGAGTGCCACGACGACTCCTCTTGTATCAGTGATGGGTGCGGGGAGTCAGCCAAGAGATATCATCTAGGGCAAATAGCGGCCCGCTACAGATCTTTTTGTGGCCCGCCAAAGCACCCAGGAAAATCCGGACAGCCAGAAAAACTGCCTAACACAGCCAAAAACTCCAAGACAGCCAGAAAAACTGCCAATATTTTATTTTATTTATATTTATTGATTTTTATGATACAATTTATATCTTTTCTGAAATACAGAGTTAAGAAATAAATGCAATAATTTTAAAAGGTGCGGCCCTCCTCTAACCTCCGCTTACACAAAGTGGTCCCCGGCCCAAAACAATTGCCCTCCCCTGATCTAGGGCCTTTCGGACAGAATGTAGTTCACGGTAAGTGAGAGAAATCATTGCCATGACTATCCACATGGGAAGGAATCTACTGGAGGCGAACAGCGTGAAATAGGGGCTTAAACAACCTACATGAAAAAAAAATCTAAAACCCGTATTTTATGTCGGATCACTATCATTAACTTACAGGGTTAACTCCTCTTAGAAATTACAACACTTTATTGCGAAAGTTAATTTAAAATAAGTTAGCCAAATTGCATAATTGATCGTACTAATGTATTCCGTAGCGAAGCAAGGGTATTTATTTAGTTGTTGATAAACGAAAAAAATAATACTTATGTTTCTCAAATCTCAGCTTTAAGAAACAGTACAGATTACCTCACTTATTAAGAGCATATGTATTTATTAAGTGTTGAATAAAATAACGTTTCATACTAAGATAAATCATCTGAAATTTTTCTGATAAGACATGTTCTGCGAAATATATATTTCAAGAATAAGGAGTCGGTCAAGCGTCATGCATTTTTATTCCATTACAACATGAAGTCACAATGTCTATTTACAGTAGATTTTGCGGTTAAAATAAAGAAGTGGTACCCCTTAGCACGGTTTGGCGAAGTTTCCAAATTCGCCAAACTCACACTAAAAGACGACTGTTATTACAGAGAAGTTCATATACGGGAAGATGTTGAAATCATTACAGAAAAGGGCTCTTGTTAAGAAGTGAGTAGATCTTTTGTCGTGGGCAGTAAATGCGGCGAAATTATTGCTATCTTATCCATCTGTAACACTGACTGCAAAATACATAACAGGTCTGTTTTTAACGTATTTATCATCAGTGACATAGATGCCAAGTGTTTATTACTGTCAGCCTAAAATTTACCTTCGATTGATGAGGGTTTCTTTTCATATGAGTGTTCGTTTTCTCTTTATTGTTTGCATTACAATATCCTGATTTTTAGTTTCAATTATAAGAAGAGAATGTCATTTAGGATTTATTCTGAAATATACTATTTAAATTGCCTAAAACTTACTGTATATTAAGTATATACATGTAATTTTGTTGTCTGTTGTTTCGGCCGTTACCGTCATTTTGTGTGTGTGTGTGTGTGTGTGAGTGTATATATATGACAGGCATTTGGTTGCCTCTTCTCACATCTTAAAATGCAGTCATCATCGGTTAATATTAGAGGCGAGTGGAAGAATAGAAGAACAGAGAATCAGTCCATAACTTGAATCATTCAGTTTATTCCTTTTCATACTAACCAAAGCTACAAATCAGCGCGTTCAGCTCTCGCCATTTTGAACTTAGAGACGCGACGAACACACGTCCATCGGCATTGAATTCTATCCCGCGCTCTCTCGATTTCGAGGTCAAAACAGAGCGTCCACTCTCCTGGCACATGCGCAGAGCCCAAATTAGAATGTTCTAGCAGTTTCTTTCCGCCAAACCTGTACAGTATCTAAAAATAATCTCTCTGCATGGAGCTTCATTTCCCCGCGAATCGAAGGTCAATTACTGAAACGGGGAATAACCTACTTTTTCTACCCGCACGCGTCTGGAAATATAAAAACTAATGGCTTTTTCGCGCCACGAAAATGATTAATCCCTAAGCCCCTTTTAAATTTAACTTAATTATTGTTTTCCCAATTAATTTCTGATACATACACACACACACGCACAAACACACACACACACACACACACACACACACACACACACACACACACACATATATATATATATATATACACTCATAAATGTAATATATTAAATATTATGCCCTCCATTCTAGAATTTAAACTCTCTTTCCTAAATCCAATCCCCAGTAATATTAATTTATCGCTTTAAAACCCTTAGCCACAGAACTTCCCATGAATCGCAAGCGTTGGCATTTCTACACGGGTACATGTCCCAATTCAGGAGTGGGTTACCATCGCGAGCCCCAAAATCTGGTGACCATACAAATAATAGTTACAAATACCTCGCCCTCTCGCGTTTAATGTTGATATTTATTCCGAGCCGTTCTTCTGAAATGAACGGAGGTACTTTTGTCGCTCTAATAAACGATTCGGCCCGACTGCTTCCAAATTGAATTTTTATCCCTTTCAGACTGAGACTAGCGCCAGCCATGTAAAAATATGAGCTAGTTTTATCTATCAGATTATAATTTAAGGACGTACGTGATGTAATGGATATATATATATATATATATATATATATATATATATATATATATATATATATATACTAGCCGGGATTCGCCATTCTAGCCGGTCGGTTTAGGGACCCGCTCCCTTCAGCAATCATTGTCAGAGAATGGAAACATTAAAATACAACGAATAAAGGGATTTAAACTTTGTGGTTACGCATCCCACGTCCTGCAAACAGTCGCAAGCAAAAGAAAAGTTCTTTTCCTTTCCCCCCGGCGAGAAGTTTCCTTCCCTCCACCCCTCCGCGTATGGACGAAAAATTCTTTCTTCGAGACTTTCCCTCCCGCATTTGAAATGTTGTAAAGTACTCTATCATATGTAGCACAAACTGTATCAACAGACTTATAAATTTGAGATGTGCCAGGCAAATGACCTAAAAGTTGTTTATTAATGAGTATAACTTTGTCGTTTTTTGGTGCAAGGATAGCTCTTTCACGTAACCAACTATGATCTTTAAAATGCTGAGCGAGGTTGGGAAACACTTCTTGTAACAATTCTTCATGATATTCAATTAATTTTCCAATATCTTCCACTGCTATAAGTCCATTACAGCCATGAGACATCAAGTTTCCATTTCCTAGTTGAAGTAAAGTATCAGAAAACTGATGTGCATCAGTATCACTTGTTGTATGAACCCTCATATTATTTTGAAGATCAAGTGTTTCAATTTCATTCCATATAGCTGAATATTTCAGGCATGCATGTATTTCATCAGTTCTTGTTCCACGTGGAATAACAGGCAGAGTCTGTCAGAAGTCACCAGCCAAGAGCAAAGTAATACCTCCCATCCTTCGGCATAATCATTTAAAAATTCACAATAAAGGTTGTTTAATGTTCTACGATGTGGCAACTAAAGTGCTATAAATAAAAGAATAAAATGTTACTACACGGCAAATACAAAATAAACAAAAAGTGAAATCAGTAAAAAAGTATATTTAAAAACACGCAAATAGAATATCAGTAATCAAAGCTAAACACAAACATAACTAACGGTTGTTTTAAAACACCTCTGGTAAATAATGTTAAATGTTCAACTATTTGGAGCATAAATGTTAAGATTTTGCTTAATTCCTACTTGAGAATGATAATAAAAAATGGTGGTAAAATAAACAAAAAGTTAACACAGTAAAAAAAGATACTTAAATACACACAAACGT
Organism: Dolomedes plantarius; assembly: GCA_907164885.2. Lineage (NCBI taxonomy): Eukaryota > Metazoa > Arthropoda > Arachnida > Araneae > Dolomedidae > Dolomedes > Dolomedes plantarius. Next base: position 100,858,973 of record OU015495.1, read on the forward strand.
AATAGCAATAATCAAAGCTAAACACAAACATAATTAAAAGTTGTTTTAAAACACCCCTGGTAAACAATGTTAAGTATCCAACTATTTGGAGCATAAATGTTAAGATTTTGCTTAATTCCTTCTTGAGAATGATAATAAAAAATATTCCAAAGAGTTTCAGACAGAAGCATAAAAAAAAAGAATGGCAAAAAAAGTAACTAAATTAAACAAAAAATACAGAAAAGTGAATACAGAAAGTAGAATACAGAAAAAGTGAACACCAGCAACTTGTAAAAAACGGTAATCCGTATACTGGGAATTAACCCAGTAAAACAGGATTAAAACGAAAGGTAATGAATAAATGAAATGAAAGGTTTTCAACAATCAATGTTGCCACAAAATTAAAATACCGTATTGTATCATGATCAACAAAAATTTAAAAATAATAATAAATAATTCAAAAGAGATAAAGTTTGACGTCACCGCATGGGTATATGTTTCATTTATCTCTTGATATATTACGCTAACGTGTGTGGCACTGAATTGACGTTTATGTATAATGAAGAATGGCAACTGCTACGGCAATTTTATTTTTCTTTCCATTGAAAAAATGAAAGCAAAATGAGTAATATTAGAAAATTATTTTTTAATAAAACAAAAAATGAAATTAAAAATGAATAAATGCGTTCACTTACCTTTCAACATCTAGAATTAACATCCAATATGTGCGCATGCGCAGTTCTGATGAATGATTGATTCCAACGCCTGGAGATGAAATATTATTAAAAAACTGTATTTATATATAATTCTTTAAAAGGTTCCAAACTTATCTTAGAATTATCCCAAGGCTTCAAAACATAAGTATACGAAGTTTCAACCAGATACGTCAAGAAATGTAGATTTGTATACGATACATACATACATACATACATAGAGACACTTATTTATATAGATAATATATATATATATATATATATATATATATATATGTATGTATGTATGTATATATATATATATATATATATATATATATATATATATATATATATATATATATATATATATATATATATATATATATATATATATATATATATTGTTGAGATTGTTGAAAGCAGGAGATTCTTGACACAATCTGCGGTTGGTTTGGCATATCACGTGGTCATCCTGTTGAATTCTGTGATTGGTTAAAACTGCTATCGCTAGGGTTTCGCACTGGAAGTAATATGAACAACTCCTTAGGCCCATAGAGACACACATTTTACCTTTTTACCTAAAGTGAAGACATCATAAATAGTTTCTCTAACGTCAGCAAATTAATGTTATTGTGAGTTACAATTAAGCTGCCCACTGACGTCATTTTCGTATGGCGAGATTTTTTCTTTTCTGTTCACCATTTAAACTTAGAATAATAGAATAAGGGCCTGTTCACATAGGAGTCCGTTGCGGAGCGTTAAAGTATTGAAATATATTTAACCAATGAGAAACCTCCAAATGATTAGCAATGAAATTTTTAACGCCTATGAGTGGTTTATTTTCGTCTCAACGTCATCTTTCCCTTAACGCTACGCAACGGACTCCTATGTGAACAGGCCCTAACGAGTAAATATCAACAAAATATTCATCGCCGGATCTGTGACTTCAAAGAAGCGGCTAACGATTTGTGACGACTCATGCCAGCAAGCCATTAATAATTAATTCATAAATCTTTTGCCACGTGTTACAGCGTTATTTCCTTTTTTTTTCAATTGCAGTGTAAAGTAACTAGGCGTTTCAATAGGGTTTGAACCGTGTAAATACCTGCATCACGTGTTCATAAACTGAGCAAATTTATGCTGAATTATGATAAATGTGTTAAAATTGTTATTATGATAATCTGGCAACGAAGATGCGTATCAGTAAATACCATACATCTTCTGTGGCTCAGATTTATTCTTACTGTTTTGCTGGGTGCAGTTGTGAACTAATAGTTCGGAAACCATTAGTAAATAAATTGGAGCATCTCAGATAACGAGTAATTTTCGGTTTAATGAATTAGTTCTCTGTGTAATTTTTTTTTTATGAATTAGAGACTAACTCGAAAGAAGTATTTCGCCCTCTATAAGTGTACGTTTAGAAAAAATATAACAAGTTGTAGATAAATTATTTATTGCAGTTTAATTTAAAAGTTGAATCTGAAATGACTACACATTTAATATTCAACCTGAATTCTAGTTATAAGAGCCATTGCTAATTTGGTGATGAATCGCCAAATTGAGTGTATTATACGTATCTACTTACCTCTCATCTGTCTAACCGCTGGTCAGAGCGTTCACAAACAACAAGCAGGAAGTAAATCAGGAAAATAATGGTAAGTATACCTATTCAACCTTTTCTAGTTCCTAATTTGTAGTAACTGTCTAAGCAGTTATATATTTAGTTCGAATTTCCCTTAATAAGAACACCCCTCCTTGACGATTTCCGGCTTTTGGCCCCAAACTGAAATCCCGCCAAGGCCGAACCGTTGAATAAGATTTTACCATAATATGTTGCAACCTATACGCTGTGGAATTAGCTTTATAAGTTTCCGTATCACACGTGTCATGTCGAGGCTTTTTTCCCCCAGATTCTCCGGGCCCGTGAGCTATAAGGGAGCTCTTGGCTCCGATGCAAAGGCAGGCGTAAAATCTAAGACCCTATAAAAGATTCCTGGCTTTTGATGTTCCTACGTAAGGATCTACTTCATGCGATTTACCATCTTACACAATTTTGATATTCAGACGTTGTGAATTTTATTTCTCGTATCTCACAATCACAAGATACGTGGTACGTCTAATCCGCTTGACTGTCAATGTTGTCACTTCGAAAGAAACTCAGAATCTTTGCTGAAGAGAGATCTTATCTTTTGCTGAAAACAGATTATAACGGAAGTCAGGAAAGTTTCGTCGCTGAACTTGACAAAAACCTTGGACTCCACTGCATCAACGGCTTTAAAGTAGATCTTAGACAACAAAATGCTGCTTAATTTTTAAAAAAAAGTTTACCTTATGAAATAATTTAAATGCTTTGTCTCCGAGGTAAATGTAAATTCGAGTAGAAACCTTTTGACCCATGTTTTTGTAATACTTTTGTATAAATTGTATATTAAGAATAATTAATATACAATTTTATAAAATTACAATTAAAATTATACTGGGAAACTTCATGTTAATAGTATTTAAAGCTTATACTTACAAGTAATAAGTTCTTTTCTCTGTTTTTCTTTCTTTTCCGCCTGTTATGCTTTTCAGCTTGTTTTGAATTTTCCATGATGTGTTTTCCTAAACACATGAATCAGGCCTCACTGTATTTTAATTGTTATATAATTACTTTTATATGCATATATATATATATATATATATATATATATATATACACACACACACATATATATATATATATATATATTTCTGGCACATCCCTAGATATAAATATACTAGGCTAACGGGAAATCACGTCTGATGGCGCACACAAATCAATGAGAACTGATCTGTGCTCTAACATGAGGAATAGCGTACTATGTTACGGACCGAGTATTTTAGCAAACATAATGCATGTGGGCGAGAGAGAAAAAGATTGAGTACGGCTAGTCTAGATGATTGAATCAGAATCAAAGAGCCAGGCAACAGTTTCTTTTCTTAACACTCTTTTCCTATTATCTGATTTTTTTCACAACTACCTTTTTATCATTTTAGCTTTTACATAATGTTGTGACCTTTAATGTTTTTACCTTTTTTATAATGTTGTGTATTTACCTCTTTTATAATGTTGTGATTTTACATTTTACATACGTCTTTCCAACTAGCCGAGAAAAGCACGCCTTATTAAATTACAAATATTTATAGCCTTTCAGATTTTAAAGTCTTTTAAGATTGGGACTACTTTTACACGTGGCAAATACTTTTTAAATTGAGTAGATACCAGAAGGTATAGCCGACATAAAGCATCTAAAGTTACATATTCTTCTAGTTAGAAAGGAAAAGAAACAGCGAAAATGATAAAATCGGAGGTTTAAACAGATTTTAGTGACTGGGACATTGTAGCGCCAGGTCCATTAAAAGCATTTTGCGGTGAAATCAGAAGTCCTCACAGGTCAAAACCTGGCAAAGAATGGCGACAATTTTAGTTGAGAAAGCTAACAGGATGGTTGATTGGTTGTGTTGAGTTTTATGGCACTGAATCCGAAAAAATGGACATAGTGTGCCAAACACAGCCATAATAAAATGATACTAAAAATTAGTAAAATAAAATCAATATAATCACTGGTTACAAACAAAGAGTTAAAAAAACTGACAAGAACAGTACAAATGGTGAAGGTACAACACCATGTAAAGAGGAAAAAAATGTAAAATGAAAAATCACAAAATCATAAAAAAGAAGTAAGGCCACAACATTATAAAAGAGGTAAATACACAACATTATAAAAAATGTAAAAACATTAAAGGTCACAACATTATGTAAAAGCTAAAATGACAAAAAGGTAGTAGTGAAAAAAAATCAGATAATAAGAAAATAGTTTTAAGAACTAAAAGATACTGTTGCCTGGCTCTTTGACTCCGATTCAATCATCTAGATTAGCCGTACTCAATCTTTATCTCTCTCTCGCTCACATGCATATGTTTGCTAAATTACTCGGGCCGTAACATAGTACGCTATTCTTCATACCTTAATAATGTAAAAAATAAAACTCAAAACCTAAATATATTCAAAGTTTTATTTGAAAAAGAGTATGATTTTTAATGTTGAGACAAACTTTTGACTATTTTAAACAAATCAGCTTCATACTTGCTGCATACTACTTTCAATACGTCATCGAGATAAGAATCTGTAAGCCGATATCTACATACGTTCCTCGTATATTTCATTTTGGAATAGGATGATTCTCAAAGGTTCGACGATAACGTGAAGGAATCATATATTTTTAGTCCAGTCAATGAGTGCTCAAAAGAGGGGTGTATAATACATGGAATATGCGAGAATTTTTGACTTCAGGACTTTTTAGGAGTAGTTAGTAGGTAAACATACTAAAAGTCCCCGCCCCTGGGGGTGAGCTAAATGGGGGAGGGGGTGGAAAAGTCCCCTTTTTTGGTTTTTCACTTATATCTCGGAAACGGTGCACTATAGAAAAAAAATTTAAATATAAAATTGAAAGTTAATTAAATTTCCTATAAAATTGCTAATATACATATATGTCGAATTTCCAACGGTTTTCGAGATATACGTCATTGAAAATTGATAATTTTCGAAAAAATCATTTTTACCTCACTCTTTTTGTCAAACATTTGCTTCTAGTGCCTCCCATGATCGTTTCTCAGAAATTTATCCTAGAAGAAGTTGTAGAACATTAAATTTCCTCCAATTTGATATACACTTTTGCACTTTATCTTCAACCAATCAAAAGTTATAGGATTTCTAACATGTACGCTCAATTTCAATGTTCCTTTAGAAATGAGTATGTTGAGAGCCTGTTGCGTGCTGCTGTAACTTGCTATCATGATGAATAACAACACTTTAGCAATGTAAATAAGGTAACTGCCGACAGGCTAGAATGTTCCACCCATCTTCTATTAAGTTCTTATCTTCTTTGAAGGCACAAGCCGCCCGTTCAAGACACTTCCACCCTTTTATTTCCAGTTATTTTCTTGACAATTATTGTCACTATTTCGTTTTTACAACATTTAAATATAAAGTTAATACATTTAAATTAATTTTAAAAATACCATTCTTGAAATTTAATGAATCAAAATTATTATTTAAAAACAATTCATATAAATTAAATTTAATATTATCAAAAATATAATTCTTGAAAATTAATTAAAATAATTATTTAACAACAATCAAATTACTAAGCTCCTCGATTTAAAGAATTATATGCAATATGAACTGGCTCCCTACCCCCTGGCATTCTTCAACGAAAGTGGAATGAGGAAGTGCAGAAAGTCAGCACTATACACACTGTTTAAGCAAATTGATAAGGATGTTGATTTAACTACCTTTGAATTTGTTGTTGATGGGGGATTCCTAGTCCAAAGTTGTTTGGCAAAAAGAGACCACTGTATCAACCATTTGTGATGGTTATGTTAGATTTCTGAAGAGCCATTATGATAGGAGAGGTTGTACAGTGGTTTTTGATGGGTACACTGATACATCAGAGAGCACAAAAGCAGCTGAACAGAGTCGACGATATCGACTCAGGAGATGTGTGAACATCAATGTCAATTTGGAAAGTGAAATTAAAGTCAGACAAGAGGATTTCCTTTCCAACTTTCATAATAAGAGTCAGCTGATAAACCTGCTGATGATGCAGCTGCAGAAAAATGGGATAAATACGCTCCAAGCTTCAGGTGATGCTGACGTTGATATTGTGAAGACAGCTATCAACAAATCGCAAATTTCCTCGGTTGCTGTTATTGGAGTGGACGTCGACTTGGCTGTTCTCTTGGTAGCCAAATCCCCAACTGATCGCGACATTCTGCTGGTAAAACCTGGAAGTGGAAAGGTCGAGACGAGTGTATATTCCTCACAACAGCTGCATCAGGAGTTGAAAATGAAGGATAATGCCCATTTGTTATTCTTACATGCATTCACAGGCTGTGACACAACATTTGCAGCGTATCGCAAGAGTAAAGTGGGTTTTGTCAAAATGTACCAGAAGTCCAAAATCAAACAACGGGCAGCTGAGGTATTTGCCAGCGGTTCTTCTTCCCCTGACTCCATTGAGACAGCTGGGATCATGAGTACTCTCTCATGGTATGGCGCTCCAGCCACAGAAAAATCTCTCAACGAGTTCCGATACAAATCATTTATGAAATCAGCTGCAAACATGAAGCCTGATCTCTCAACTCTCCCTCCAACTGAAGGAGCTGTAAGCAGCATGTATTCCGGACGTACCACCAAGTACACCAGTGGTTAGGGGATGAACCTAATGGTGGGGCGCCGAATTGGGGTTGGGAGAGGAGGAATGACCAACTAGTTCCGAAACTCTCAGAGTTGGATGCTGCCCCTGACGAAATCTTGAAGATGATTTTTTGCCGATGCACGAAAGGATGTGACAATGGCAGGTGTGGTTGTAGAAAAACATCGTTAAACTGCTCTGTCACATGCCCGAATTGCAAGGGCAATTGCAACAACAGAGTCGCAATATTAATTCAGGAAGAAGATGACGACGACGACATCGACAGTTTTTTCATTTGACTATCAGTCCATGTAAATTACTTTCAGTCCATGTAAATACTTTCATTATATGATTCGTAATAATATAATAAAAGCTATAATTATAAAAAAAGTGTTGTGTTTCAGTTGAAATTACCTTATTTCCATTGCTAAAGTGTTGTTATTCATCATGATAGCAAGTTACAGCAGTTTAAACGCAACAGGCTCTCAACATACTCATTTCTAGAGGAACATCGAAATTGGGCGTACATGTTAGAAATGCTATAACTTTTGATTGGTTGAAGATAAAGTGGGAAACATGTATATCAAATTGAAGGAAATTTAATGCTGTACAACTTTGTCTTGGACAATTTTTCTGAGAAACGATCGTGGGAGGCAATAGAAACAAATGTTTGACAAAAAGAGTGAGGTAAAAATGATTTTTTCGAAAATTATCGATTTTCAATGACTATATCTCGAAAACCGTTGGAAATTTGACACACACACACATATATATATATATATATATATATATATATATATATATATATATATATTAGCAATTTTATAGAAAATTTAACTAGCTTTCATTTTTATATTTAACATTTTTTTCTACAGTGCACTGTTTCCGAGATATAAGTGAAAAACCAAAAAAGGGGACCGTTCCACCCCCCAGAGGCGGGGACTTTTAGTATGTTTACCTACTAACTACTCCTAACAAAGTCCTGAAGTCAAAAATTCTCGCATATTCCATGCATTCTACCATGCATTCATTGACTGGACTATTTATGCAGTATGTATGTGTGTGGTCTTGTCTGTGAACTTTTTCAGAAGAGCTTGCGGCAGGAAGAAATTAAGGACAGGAAGTCCGATTCTCGCTAATCTGGACCACACGGCTGGGATAGAAGCAAGCAGACGGCTGAGCATCATTTAGGTTCCAAGATTATTGTCCCATTGATATAAACAGGCCGTCCAGTTTGGAAGGGTAGAAAAGACGTTCCCTCCGGCGAGGCAGACGGGAAAACCGCAAACGCTGATGGTGGAAAATTCCGATAGAAGTTTCGAGAAATAGAATCTTCCAGATCCTTCTCGATGAATGAGAGGAGAGATAAAAAGCGGTTTCTCGGAGGAGAGGGATAGGACCTTTTTCGACTGATGAGCGAGCTTTTGCTCTCTGAGGCAGAGACATTGTTTTTAAGCTAACTATTGCTTTTTGCTAGCAAATGTACTACTATGTTTTTAGTTTTTAAGAATTGTATATATTGTAATATATAAGTAAGGAGGCCTTAATAAAGACTTGTATATATTTTAAATTAAGTTTCTGTCCTCGTGTATACGATAAGAATGTTTCATCGAGATTCTTGGTTGCTGTGGGCCACGACTCCACACTACGATGATGTGGACAACGTGAACCGCATGTGACACATTTTTGTACAGTTTTGTATTTTTCAGGCCCAAACTTCTAAAATTATATTCATAACTTCACCTGTCTGATAATGAGTGAAAGTGTCTCTCGGGCCGCACATGAAAGCCTGGTGGGCCGCAGTTTGAGTATCCTTGATCTAGACCAGTATCTGGAAAAGGGTAGAAAAAGAAGCGAGCTTCAAGCCCTGCTCTTCATGAAAAAAGGAAAAAGAAAAATCCGAAGCAAATTTTACCTTTCAACTCGCGTTTGTATTTTCAGTACGTTTTGCTGATAACATCAACACAACTACAAAACAACTCGTTAATGAAGGCACTCGTTAGAAACCGGTCTACTGTTTAAGGCGGGGGAAAGTAAATTAATAAAACAAAAACATGCATCCCAATAACATAAAAATATACTAGTTGGTACCCGTCAAAACATGACGACTAGATAGTAAATAAATGTACTAATTCACAAATTATACTCAACACATCATTGCCAAATGTTGAAAATCATAATAATGCGCAGAAACAAATGTGTTTAAGCGGCCTCATGCTTAGTGAGTTTCTAAAGCCAGGTATAAAAATGCCACTGAGAATGCGCAGAAAGCAATTTTTTTAAATTGTAAATTATCGTTAATTAAACAGTGCGAAATAAATAATTTCCATCAGGTTTAATCTTATATTTCACAAACATAATTATCCTAAAAATAAAAATGGCAGAGAGAGATCTAGACTCCTCGGAATTAACGTATTTATCATTAAAACATGTGACTGAGCATGCGCAGATACAGTGAGTTTCTAAAGATAGATTTAAACATGCCATTGAGCATGCGCAGAAATCAATTTTTAGTTGTAAATTATCGCTAATTAATAGAAATTGCGGTTATAAAAACCAAATTTGACAAATATACAGATTATAATCTTTCGTTTAAGACCAAAATGAAGTAAATTGATACAGTAGTTTTCTCTCACGGACTGCCCAAAAAGTCGGCTTAGCAACTTAAACATATAGATAATTAAGAATAATTTGAGGGGGGAAGGGCCTGTTCACATAAACTACGTCAGCATCAGCATGTAAGTTATTCACCACCTCATTTTCCAACGAGCACTTTCCTGCTGTCACATTTAGTGGGCTTGTACCTTACTCCTCCCGTATACCACATGGGGCCACTTTCAGGCCTACATATGTAACGTTTGGATATCCGGCGTAGACACGAGGAGGGCATTCGGTGTCGCTTGTCGGGATTCGAACCGAGCAGTCCTCGGTGCCGAATTCCAACGCGATAATCACTCGGCTGCCCTGGGTCCCTCCTTGTTTCTACAAAGAAACACGCATCTTTGATTTCTGGGTGAAAATTAACTTTTCGATTTCTATAGAAGTAATATTCTACTCCGCAAGAATCAATACTACGAAATAATGTAACGTGAGAAGCTTTCTAAATTTATCACCTTACGAAAAAGTTATGCTTATTTCAAACATAAGTTAGCAATCTTTGATGTGTCTTACGTAAATATTTCTACTTACACACACTTTACTGTCCTAAATACTGCCTATTTTATATATATATATTTTTCCTGATATTTTGATTGAGATATCACGATTGATTTTCAGGCCCATCATTGGGCGACGTCAGCTGAGTGAAGCTCGGTGGATGTGACTGAACTTTAATCCCTCCACTATCAACAGCTGAAATCGGGAAAAGGATCATTTTCGAGAAATCCGCTTCGGAATCGAATCAGGAGTGAGAGGGAAGATGAAATTATGGAACGCCAAGGCGATAAAGTTTTTTATTTGTGTCGTTACCCCCCTTGCGATGATCCCCCTGGCAGTGTCCGAGTACAAGGTAATTGAAAAAATTTGCTTCTCTGAGAAAAATTATATTTTAATTTGAAACATTCTCCGATCAACCTAGCCGATTAGTATACAGATGGGTATAGAAGAAACAGGATTGTCCGAAATTAGCCCTGTATACAATAGAAAATGCTCTAATAACATATTTCGGACAATTGTATTTAAGGTTGTAAATAGGAGTAAATTATAGCAATAATAGAAAGAATGGATATTCAGTATTTCTTCTGGTAAAAGTGCGTTACGTTCTTCTGTTTACAAATGATGTTGGCATGCTTTCAGACTATTTGTATTTTGTTGTTAACCTCTTTTTTTGTTGTTACGATGCATGGATAAACAGATTACCTATCAGCTCATTGCATAACGGACCGGACAGTTTACTTTGTATGCGTGAAGTTAATATATTCATGTTTATCTATGAAGACACAATGTTTCAGACACAATGTTTGAGTTATCGTAGAAATTTCAGTTATAAATATTATTGTTTAGGGTAGCGTTTCCCAACTATATTCCGCGGATCGCTGATGAATTTTCCATTCCTGCAACGGCTTTTAATGAATCTGTATTTAAAAGCGGTTAATAACAAATGCAGCATGAAAATAAACCAATAGTCTGAGGGAAAAAAAATCAAATAGCAATTTCATTACTTCTTTTTATTTCTTCCTAAATTTGGAGGCGTAGGATATTATTTTTTTTCATATTTCTGTGTTTGCTGTGCAAAGGGTGTTAAGTCCAAAGTGGGCTAAAATGAGTTATCAAACCAGGCATGACATGTTTAAAAAATGAAGGGCTATTGCAGGGTACAGAAAGTTAAGTCCTATTCCACTCTTAAATATTTTTATTCATCAGTAAAAATTTGGGATGTTAAGTCCAAAATAGGCTAAAATGAGTTATAAAACCTGGCATGTGTTTGAAAAATCAAGGGCTACTGCAGGGTTCAGAAAACTAAGTCCAATTCCTCTCCTAAATATTTTTATTCATCAGTGAAAATTTGGGATGTTAAGTCCAAAATGGGCTAAAATGAGTTATCAAACTAGGCATGTTTGAAAAATCAAGGGCTATTGCAGGGTACGGAAAACTCATTTCCACTCCTTTTTTCCATATTTTTACTCATCAGTGAAAATTTGGGCTATGTGAATTACAAACATGTTAGTTTTCAATCCCGTTTTTCTCAAAACTACGATTTTTGACTTGACACCCTTTACACAGCAAACACAGATTTAAGACACGTCCATAAGAATATCACATTCATTTCTCAGTTTATATAATTGAAACAGCTGTATCTGACATTATTACCTCACAGAATTAAATTTTGGGGCAGGAAGCAAGATGTGGTTTTATCATATTGTGGATGGTCTTGTACTGGATGCTGGAACCAGTACACATATCTGTCACAGCGCTGATGCCTGTTCCTCTGATGCCTCTTTTAGGAATTCTCAACACGAGCGAAGTGGCTCCAAATTACATGAAAGTGAGTAAATATGAAGTGAAATTTTATTCTAAGATGCAAATTTAATTTTACTCATGAAACTAATTTGGAAATTAATTTTAGGTATGGGTATCTGAAAATCTTAACTTCCTGTAAGATAAGTTTTTGCATTATCTGTAGTGTTTAGCATGTATTATTAATTAGTATTTAAAACATAATACTTTAACAAAATTATTTGCGGGAAGTGTTCAGCATGTAAGTAAAGTTAGAATTATGGTGTTGAACATTTTAGCATTTTTTTATATTATCTGTAAAAATTGCTTAATATGTATTATTAATTATTATTTAAAACATAATGGTTTTAACAAAAAATATTTGCAGGAAGTGTTCAGCATGTAAGGAAAATTAGAATTATGATGTTGAACATTTAAGCATTTTTTTATATTATCTGTAAAAATAGTTTAATATGTATATACTAATTATTATTTAAAACTTAATAGTTTAACAAAAGATATTTCCAGGAAGCGTTCAGCATATTATTAAAATTAGAATTATGGTGTTGAACACTTAAGCATTTTTTTAACATTATTTGTAAAAATAGTTTAATATGTATATATTAATTATTATTTAAAACATAATAGTTTAACAAAAAATATTTTCAGGAGATGTTTAGCATATTATTAAAATTAGAATTATGGTGTTGAACATTTTAGCATTTTTAAAATTTTATCTATGAAAAGTGTTTAATATGCATTATTAATTATTATTTAAAACATAACAGTTTAAAAAAAAATATTTACAGGAAGTGTTCAGTATAAGTAAATATGAATCACGGGATTTAAAGTGTTAGCAACTTTAAAAATTTTTAAATACACCGTTTTTACATTTCCTTTAATTTTTTTATGCGTACTATTAATTTCTGTGTAAAACATAATAATGAACGAAAAAATTTCTGCAGGAAGTGCTGATGATGTTTATGGGCGGTCTTGGAGTTGCAGTGGCTGTCGAGTATTGCAATTTGCATAAAAGGGTTGCTCTTAAAGTCCTACTCACTCTAGGAGCTGATACAAAATGGTAAGAAGTTAAATAACATATGGCTGTATATACATACTTTTAAAATGCTTATTCGTGTGTATACACACACACACACATAACGAGCCCTCCAGATGTCGCTCCTGACAATGCTCGGTCAAAGGTGAGGTGCACTAGGGGGTTATGTTGATACACCTGTATGTTGCTCCAACACAAGAAGTGGTCAGCAATTTACGCGGTAAATTGAGGGAATGTCTCAGGACATGTGCCTTCGCATTAATATATATGTATATATATATATATATATATGTGTGTGTGTGTGTGTGTGTGTGTAAGTAACAAAAAATCGCGTCCTTCTCTAAATTTACATTTTCCGCGTATTCTAAATTATCTTGTTAATAAAGCACGACCCCTTTTCCAAAATTGCAGCCTAAAAGTAAAGTAAGTTATAATTTAAAGTATCCCTGCAGATCGTTAAGCAGGCATGTGAAATATCTGAACTCAATAACATCCCCATATATCTCTGGTCCAAGAGTTCGAAGTTATGAGATTCCGAAAAATGTAACAAGAAATCGCGTCCTTCTCTAAGTTTACATTTACAGCGTATTCTAAATTATCTTGTTAAAAAAGCACGACAACTATTCCAAAATTGCAACCAAAAAGTAAAGTATGTTATAATTTATATTAGCCCTGCAGATCATTAAGCAGGCATGTGAAATATCTGAACACAATAACATCCCCAGATAGCTCTGGTCCGAGTATTCGGTAGTTTATGAGATTCTGAATGTCAGTATAATGTCAAAATTCTTGAAGAGCCCTCAAACCACTCTGGATTTATGCGTTCTATAACGTCGAAACCGCACTTTACAAGAACTTTATGGCCACTTATCCTGCGCCCAGGTCAATATGTCGCAGCTCTAACAAGCGCGGGATCTAGCAATAAAGTAATCCCTGGGAAAACCGAAGTAGACACGGGAACTCCACGAACCTAAAGACGCCCAATTAAAAATTAAGTAGTTTAGGCCCTCTGGCATCAATATCGCAAAACACCCATTTAATATTTGCCTGAACGGAAGATTGTTTCTAACTCTCGTTGCTGTCGGACCTGCTGTCCACAGTGTCCGGTGGTGACAACGCTCTTCTCTAAACTCTGGTATGTAAACACTGCTGTCAACACGTCCCGTCCTGGCATGGACGTCGGACAAGTCATGTGGCCACTGCAGCTAATGCCTTCGTAATGCCTACTGATTGAATAAAGGGGATTTTCTGGATATGGTCTGGAATCTGTGTTCCTCTTCTCTGACTTCACATGTGTTTGTTTCTCCCTAAATTTCTTCAGTGTTTTCCTGGATCAACCCTTCGCCCGACTGCATCACTCCCTCGTGCCGACTGCATCTCCCTTAAGTTCTACGCAGAAATTCCCTTAAGTTAATTTCCCAAATGTGATTATTATCACATATATATATATATATATATATATATATATACAGTGGAACCTCGATACATCGAACCTCAAGGGGAACAAGAAAACTTCGAATTATTGAGATTTCGATATACCGAGGTTCAATTTATCGAGGTGATTTCTGACTGAATTCAATATATAGAGGTTCACACTAAAATAATTGTATATTCACTGCAATGAAAACTGATTTTATCAAAACAACTTTGATATATAGGGGTTTTCCAATATAAACTTCGATATAGAGCTGCGGGGCCAAACCAAGTTTTATTTCACACGTCACTTCACAGAGGAACACAAAACTCGAAATTAAAAAAATACTTTTTGTTATATATTTATTTGTAAGTGTCTAAAAATGTCGGTTAAGTTAAGCCAAAATAATACTTTAAAAAAAAGGTGGGGATACGCTATATCCCCGCATACCCCCAGGAAAAAAGCCCTGTATATATATATATATATATATATATATATATATATATATATATATATATATATATATATATATATATATATAGTTGTGTGTGTATACTGTATATGAGTATGTATGCATAAGTTTAAACTGTAAAGCAAAGTATGATGGAAAACTAAATATAAAAATTTAATGAAATAAAGTTTAATGATAACAATTCTCTATTTGCCGTGACCACATTATTATTTAATGAAGCGATATTTCTGTTAGATGAGATTTGGGATCTGTTAGATGAAAGTGTCTTGGCACTGGACAATTTAAAAAAAGAAATAATAATAGATCAGTCGAAAAAAACCGAAGTTAGTAGAAAAACAACAACAATCCTGTCATTTTAACCAGCGGTCGAGCGATGGTCGAATGGCTAGGTATCTGTTTATCGGAATCGGCTTTAGACCTGAAAGTCCCGATCTAGTTAGCACTCGTGACGAAAAATGAAAGCCCTCCCAAATAAACTAGCACAAAGGCGGTGGAGGCAATTAAGCTAATTTCTTTAAATTGGAGAAATTTGGAGCATATCGGTGGTGAGAGAGCAGCATTGTTTCAGCAACTGCCTACTAAAAAAATCTGAACGACACTGAAATACGGAAATATGTGTAATTTACAATTTTGAGTGTTGACTTTAGGATTTATTATTTTACAATTTGGAGCCCTAAATTTAATTATTTTTATCGAATTTGGTTATACTAAACTTATGTTACATTCATAAAGAAGCAGACAATACTAATCCATAAATTGAAAGCTACTAATTAAGTGGCTGATTAAACTGTCAGATAGTTTATATTCAAAAGCATTCTACTTAAGTTACACATGTTTTAGTTTATCTGTTAGTACAATCTATTAGTTCTTATCAAATGATTAACTACCTTATATATAGTTATATATTTGGGGGCTATAGCCTTGAAACAACGATTTCAAATCTATATCTGACTTTTTATCCTGCAAATCAAATTTCGATACTTTATTTATATTAATAAAGCAATGGTGGAGTCTGTCACACTTCCGGGTGTACCGGGTTTCCAATATGAAATTCGGCCATATTTAAAAATGTCGAAATCAATGTATTTTTTTTCATGAAAGTATATAAATGTTACATATTTGGAAAGAGCTTTAAAGACTGATAATTTTTTCTGCGTACACTTAAACTGTTACTTTAATAGTTTTAGAAATATTTCAATTCTAAATGCATACTCCACCGAACAAAACGTAAACACAGCGTGATTCTCACTAAAAAATGAATCACTGAGAAATGAAAAATATACCCATGCGGTGACGTCAAACTTCAAAAGAGATAAAGACGTCACCTTATGGGTATATTTTTCATTTATCTCTTGATATATTGCGCTAACGTGCGTGACACTGGAATTGACGTTTATTATTAATAAAATAATCTTAAAACTTTACTTAAAGAGGAATGTGACAGCGTTCTAAATGATAAAGGTAAAAACTTCCCTCTAGGATAATTATTATCAATTATTATTACACCATTTTCTGTATGAAGTCTAATAACTATTATTTATGTGACTACCCTCTTACGAATACGAATGAAAGTTTTCGTTGCATCCTAGAAGGAAGCATAAAGTTTTTTCCATTAATCCTATTATTTTATAGTGTATAATCATAACGGCGAAATTTGACTTGTATTGAAATTGCTATCTATAGGTCATAATATAACCTTAGTAAATTGATGCGTGCATGTTTTAGACAAGCAAGAAAACACAGAGAATTGGCCGTTATCATACTTTTATTCGACAATACTAAAAATTCTTTTAAAGTAAAATTAATAATAAAATAAGGTTCCCATTCATATTGTCACTTAATACATGAGGAATCCAGAAACAGAGACAAAATATTCAGTGAAAGCAATTATTTCTAGGATCTTTCGGGAGGCACTTAAGAGTGTTGAAGAATACAGCGATGAAGGCTTTCGTTGACAGGAGCCCACATCAGGTCATACCCAGCATCATCATGTCAGACTACAGGAACTTCCGCTAGTCTCCGCGACAGCGCAATCGGCTCTCTATGGTCAGAGCTCGGGGATCAGCAAGCGAAATCTGTCGACCGTTTTTCCTTTTTTTTTTTGGAGGGACTGGTGTCCGTTTACCCCATTTTGGCCCGCCCCTTTTTCTGCCATTGGACAGAGGGCTACCTTTATCTTAACAGTTCCTTCCCCAATTGGTCCCAATACACCAGTCTCATGTTCACAGTACACCAAGTGCCTCCCCACCATAATTTTCGTTTGGAATACCACTTTGACAATTATTTGAAAGTTTTATTGTGGGTCATAAAATAACGTCACCATCTATCTTACAACATTTATAGTGTTATCATCGCTGTCAATGGCCACACAAGTTTTTCTTTTACGCCACCTTAGTGTTCCTCAAGTCTTTATTTATTTTTTGCCTCTGGAGTGGTTATAAGAGTTTTGTTATTGACAGTCACTCGACCACACACCGAGGTGAATTATAACATCCAACGCTTCTACACTATCCAGATGGAGCTGATATTGTCTTGCTAATGGATTATCAACGACTGTTAATGTTGTAATAAAAGAGGCAACTGCGTTAAATTACAAGAGTTCCATGGACAGGGAAATTAAACATTTATTAATAGTCGGTCAAACATATACAAGCTTTTTCTATGGTCATAGTAGAACTATTTTCTATGGTCATAGTAGATATAGTAGAACTTGTGAGATTCCTCTTTCAAGACTTCTCTATTTTCCCTTTTTTCATACATAGACCTGTGGTGTGTCCAATCCCCTTGGTGTAGGAAAGCCTACATCAAGTCCAAAGGACCTTGGTCCATGACGAAAGGTAGTAAGCAGCTTCACTTAAGGCGACGTACCACTAGGGCTGAGGTCTGACTTGACCTCCAAGAACATCGGTCCCGTAATTTTCAACCGATTCAAGTGACGAGACCGGAACACTTGACCCCGCACCTCCGGAGGTATTTTGGGAACTTGGAGGACATTGCAGCTAAGACAGATTTTTCCCGTGTACTAGCCGCCATTAGTGTACACGTCGGTGGTTTGTCAGTGACGATCACTGGCCCGCTGCCCTTGCCAACAGGGCAACCGTGCCCATAACGTAGACCTACATTGAACTAACTGAAAAAGCACATCACATGTGTATTTATAAACATGTATTTATACATTTATACGGGATCCAGAAAGAGCCAATAACAGCATTTAATTACGTGTAACGATATATACACATTATAAGATATAAAGCCACATAACGGTAAAGTAGTTATACCTGAAAAAAGGGAGAACAGAGAAGTCTTGAAAGAAGAATCTCACAACCCTTAAGATAACGCTTCAATAGACGCAAATCGCGTCATGTATTTTAAGCTTATTTAACGCTGTTATTAAATAATGTATTGGTAATGCCACATTGCGCTCAAATTACGTTGACACGCTGGAGTACGCCCAACCCGCTGACTCATTGTGTGTGACCCTGCATATGTAAACGCATTACGCGATTAAATTACGCTACGCAATTTGCGTCAAGTGCAGCACTAACCATTTTGTTCATCGCCGGTGTCATCATTCGTCAATAAAGAATTTCTTCCGTGTGTGCGTGTGTGTGTATGCGTCTATAATCATATCTTCTTCACGGATACACTGGACTGGGGTTTCGCCACCGGTCACGCGTTGTCGTGTGAGCCTCAGGCTCAAACGACAACAACAAGATGTAAAACGACTGCAAAAAAAAATACGACTAAGCAGTTATGTACGACTTTCCAGTTAGTTTTGTGAGTCAATTATATGGCAAGCTTTTCAAATGCAAAACGTGGGCAAGAAAGCCAAAATATCTGCCTTCCCATCTACGAGAATGGCGAAATATGCATTTTCAAAGTTGAATCGAACTCACTCGCATGTTTGAACGACAACTCTTGTTTTCGACCTTTTCCAGGTTGATGCTTGGGTTCATGAGTACCACCATGTTTCTGTCTATGTGGATCAGCAACTCGGCAACGACGGCTATGATGGTGCCCATTATCGATGCGGTCATGTGTGAACTCAAGAAGAAGGGAGACGAGAATATTGACGATGAAAATGAAAATGAATCCGGTGAGTTTACTAATGATTTGTTGTCTCTGGAATTTAAGATACACCGTATTTTTTCGGACCATAAAAAGTACCTTTTTACATAAAAACATCGACATAATATTGGGGTGCGTCTTATGGCCCGAAGGTAACATTAAAATAAAATTAATATTTTATAATATATATTATCTATACTTTATATATATGTAATATCTTAAATATTATGCCCTCCATTCTAGCATTTAAATTCCCTTTCTTAAATCTAATCCCCAGTAATATTAATTTATCGCTTTAAAACCCTTAGCCACAGAACAAAGCCTTTAAAATCGCAAGCCTTTGCATTTCTACACATGTATATGTCCGAGTTCAGGAGTGGCTTAGCTTCGTGAGCCCCTAAATCTGCGGACCCTACAAATAATAGTCACATGTTCCTCTCGCACTCTCGAGTTTAATGTTGATAGGTAATATTATTCCGAGCCGTTCTTTTGGAATGAACGGATGTATTTTCGCTCTAATGAACGATGTACTAAGAAGTTTGGCCCGACTAACTTTAAATCTAATTTTTATTACTTTTAGGCTGAGGCTAGCTCCAGCCATTTAAACATGGGCTAGTTTTCCCTTTCAGGTTATAATATGAGGACGTGATGTAATGGGGATATTACATATATATTATTTATTATATATATTATAAATATTTTTTACCTTTATTAAGTAAGAATTTAAAAATACCTTTTATATACGTAACAAAATACAAAATATTCTCTTCTAAAAATCCTCCCATAAATTTGAGATGATTCTTATCGTCCGAAAAATACGGCAAGTCTTATTGAAATTACTATATGTAATTCCTTTAAAACAGCTGAAAAATTATAGGACAGGGAAAGTAGGAGTTCAAGTTGTTAAAATAGGGAAAATTAAAACTAAATTCTTTTAGGTTGCTTTTTTGTGTAATGTTAAGTCTTTTATGACAATATATTAAACTGTACACCATATTAATATTTTCTTACAGTAATCTATGAATACTGATTAAAAAAATTTAACCTGTATTTCTGCTAGATTTACACATTTTGAGATGTTAAAACTCCTTCAAAAAAAAAACAACTCTGTCATATACTTTTAATTCAATAAACTATTTACAACTTCATAAAGAAAATAATTATGTTAGAAATCATCTTTATTCTTATAAACAATCTTGATACGGCTGCTGTGTACTAACCCTATTGAATTCGCTCACTTCAATATTAACCTATGGAGAAAATGTGTCTACTATTACAGCTACTATTACAGCTACATAACTCTGATAATCCAATAAAAATGGTATTTTCAGATCTTTTCTGCACCTTGCAACAGGATTCATTTTATAAATTTCGTAAAAAAAAAGGAATTGATGAGCGTTTAAAACACACTAAACCAGATTTTCCCCCGAATAATTTAAATTTTAAAAATTTTAAATTTAATATGGAATTTATGGGAAATATTGGAATTTTTTTTAAAACGGAAAATGTCCCAAGTTTTAAAATTTCTCCCTCTATTACGATGTAGATTTTTTTTTAATATTTCAATCCAAGTCGGCATTCCTTGAACAAATTTTCTCCATAAGTTAACTTTGAGGCAAGCGAATACAATAGGGTTAGTACACGACAGCCTTAAGAGTCAGGATAGTCGGACGAACAATCGAAGACAAATGTATATTTCTTCAAATTATTGAATAACGTGCAACCTAGCTTCTGGAACGTTATTTTGCAGAAATATTCGTGTCAGAAATCAGCCATATTTCTGACCGTCATTTTGTCGATTGACAGGAATATAGAACGAAGAATCGACAATAAAGTTATAGTTGCTTTCATTTCTCTTTGCCATGGAAAAATGAAGGGCTTTGGAGTTTTTCATGTCTGGTACTTTTTAATGGTGTGAGGAATGGTGGAAACTGAGTGCAGATCTGTACATTTCAGTTTCGCTTCTTTCCTTCTTGCTATTCGATTGAAGATTCTTGTTATTAGATTTTGAGAGTCGTGTTAAATTTTGATGCTCTCTTACAGAATTTGATGTCTTGCATAAGACCCTGTTGCTAGGCGTTGCATATTCGTCCAACTTTGGAGGAACTGGTTCATTAACAGGAACATCGCCTAACATGATATTCAAAGGATTCCTAGATACGTAAGCTAAGCCTCTGCATAATCATTATCATTTTGCCTCTTAATTTCTGTTTTTATTTTTCTTTCTATGACAAAGCCTCCTCTAAAGCACAGGTTAATGACGAAAGGCCCAAAATTTATTTATACACACACATATATTTTATACATACGCGTGTGTGTGTGTTTGCGCGCGTGCACTGGCATCTTCCCAGAGCGCCCTACACTTGTTCTATTGGATTCACGTCTGGGGACTTCGCAGGCCAATCAATGAGAGTGATATCATGACTTTTTAACACCTCATCCACAGCAGATGCACGATGAGGTCTGGCATTATCGTCCATCAAAAGGAACTGAGAACCAATGGCATCTTGGAAAAAACGTACATAAGAAGGGATCATCTCCCTGCAATAGCGATTTCCTGTTACTGAGCCACGTTCAAAAATGGGGAGCTCAGTACCACCATTTAGAATGATGCCTTCTCAGGCTATGACATCTGCACATCCTATCCGATCTCTTGGTGATATTTACTGGATGATTATGCGTTGCCACCTCTCTCCAGATCAGCTGACGTCCAGAATCTCTAGTTAGATTGAAGCGACTCCCACCACTGAAGACTACCGTGCCCCATTGCTGGGCAATCCATTCTTTGTGGTTTTTACACAAGTGTAAACGGTGTTCCTATGTGCAGGCGTTAACGGAGTGCAACATTCTGGCCGTCGGATGAATAGGCCACCTTTATATAAATGTCTGGCCACCGTGAACCGTGACACTTTTCGTTCTGTGGCCATCTTCAGTTGCTTTGAAATATTGCCTTCCGTTTGTCTCTTTTGGCCTGTAGCACAATGTATTGGTCATCCCTTGGTGTCGTTTTTTTTTGGTGACCACCATCTATCTATCTAACTGCTGTCCTCGTTGCTTTGAAGGTCTTCTACACCCCTGAAACAATGCTATGGCGATACCAAACTCTTCGGGTACACTATTCATCCTGCGTCCTTTTTCAAGCCTACCAATTATTTTACCACGCGTAAAATCGTCTAATTGTTTCCTACTAGACATTTGAACCCTGTAACACAATCACAATTCCCTCCAGCTTCTTAAAATTATGAGCACACTAACTTTCTATTCCCTGACTTTTCTCAGAAAAGCTGCTTTTATCAAGTTCAGCCCTGTCAAGTGACATGCAAAGTGGCAACCTGGAAATTTACATATGCGTCATCTTTCTGCTGACCAGGTATCCTTATGCAAATCACCTGTAGCTTTTGCGTTTCATTTTTCCAATAGAATATTGTTGGTCCTTAAGTTTTGCACACTAGTGTGTGTGTATATATATATATATATGTTGTATAAAATGTTTGCCAGCTCCCAGACTATGGGCCTAACGCCTTGTTAACATTACTTCCAGTCCGGAGCGCTAGCGCTAGCAGTTTTAACCAATCACAGAACTCAACAGGATTCCACCAAACTGACAGAAAGACTAAGAACGACATGGGAAAAAAAAAGTGAAATAAAAAGTTCAAAAGTCGCCGATAGGGGAAGATATGGCGCTGTTGTGGTCGGCGCACCCGAGAATTTGCATAAAACGCAAGTAAAACATCAAAATGCAAATTCATGACTACGTAGTCGACAGCAGCGCCAGTATTTTGGGCTATAAAGATCGGTGCGGAATCTGTTGCGCCATCCCTTTACAGAAGGAAGGGTCATCAAACGCTTTTTTCCACTTGTATGGCCACCTCGCTCCCCGTACCTAACCCACGTGACATCTTTCTGTGGGGTTATTTAAAGTCTTAGGTGTATCTTCGTGGAGTCTCGAACTTAGCGACCCTAAAGGACAACATATCCCGGACTGTGATGAACATTCCTGGTGACATGTTACACTCGGCCGTTGAGAACGTAGTGTTCAGTATGCAATGTGCCGGGCAACAGGACGGTGGTTACATTGAAGGAGGGAGATGTGCATTTGCTGCATAAAGCGGTGTTCCAGTAAAATTTCTTTGTTATTCATTTGTCTGCCTATTACATATTTTTCGGTATTCACCCCTCCCCTTTATAGCCCGAAATACTGGCGCTGCTGTCGACTACGTAATCGTGAATTTGCATTTTGATGTTTTACTTGCGTTTTGGATAAAACATCAAAATGCAAAATGCAAATGCTCGGGTGCGCCGACAACAACAGTGCCATATCTTCCTCTATAGGCGACTTTTGGAACTTTTTTTTTCGTCGAAACTCTGTCCCATGTCGTCCTTAGTCCCTATATCAATTTTTGTGGAATCCCGGCTGATATATCGCGCTACAGATGGCTCTGAATAGTGTCAGTTTAATAAAAATCACCCTGTATATATATATATATATATATATATATATATATATACTAGCCGGGCTTCGCCTAGCTATGCTCAAGTCATCCGTCCACCAGATGAAGTTTGAAAAATTTCACACATGATTAAAAATTTCAGTGATTCGTCCTGTGAAGCTCTTTCCAAATATGTAAGATTTGTGTACTTTCATGAGAAAAATAATACACCGATTTTCCACCAAAATAGCCGCCAAAATCGGCCACGTTTTCTCAGGATGAGTGATCTCCGGAAACGTGATGCCGACGGACTCCACGACATTCTTCACTGTTACTTTATTTATATAGATAGATGAACCAAAGCCTAATTCCTTTAAAATGGAACAAAATGAGTAACTCCAGTTAACCATGCAATCCACTACTGCTACAGGGGCATCAAAATGTGAAAAGACAGAGTTTAAAGCAGCCAAAACTGCAATTATGTGGGACCCAGGTCTTCCGCCTAAACTACAAATTGCTTTTAGTAATAACACCAGTCATTTTCTTCAGTGGCGTTGTGTTGTTTATTCCCATACTTTATTTATATAGATGAACCGCAGCCTAATTCCTTTAAAATGGAACAAAATGAGTAACTCCAGTTAACAATGTAATCCACTACTGCTACAGGGGCATCAAAATGTAAAAAGACAGAGTTTAAAGCAGCCAAAACTGCAATTATGTGTGACCCAGGTTCTCCGCCTAAACTACAAATTGCTTTTTTAGTAATAACACCAGGCATTTCCTTCAGTGGCGATGTGTTGTTTATTCCCATACTTTATTTATATAGATGAACCACAGCCTAATTCCTTTAAAATGAAACAAAATGAGTAACTCCAGTTAACAATGAAATCCACTACTGCTACAGGGGTATCAAAATGTGAAAAGACAGAGTTTAAAGCAGCCAAAACTGCAATTATGTGTGACCCAGGTCCTCCGCCTAAACTACAAATTTCTTTTGGTAATAACACCAGTCATTTTCTTCAGTGGCGTTGTGTTGTTTGTAGAGTTGAGTGAGTCAGTGAGTTAGTTGCATGCCTTCATGCATTAGTTAGTAACATGCATTAGTTAGTAAATTTTAAATAATTATTTGTATTATTATTAGCCTCAGCGTATCAGGGCGTAATTTTTATGCTACAGAATCCATTATAAAATTAAACGATTTGAAGCCAAAACTGCAATTATGTCGGACAACTGACTGAAGTGGTGTCATATTTGGCTATTATTTGATCTGTAATATCTGCCTCATATGGCGTATGTTTCTAAACACCATTCCTATATGAACCACAGCCTAATTCCTTTAAAATGGAACAAAATGAGTAACTCCAGTTAACCATTAAAATTAAAAAGTAAACCATAGAAATAAACAAAATTAAAATTCAAGCATAGACTACTAAATCAGCCTGGGATGTCTTTTGGGCTTACCTGCATCCTATTCAGAAAGTTCCCCTTGAGGTAATTGACATGGTTAGGCCCCCTGAGGACGTGACCTGTCGATTACCTCTGTCGTTTTATGGTTCAGTTCCGGCTCTTATACAGAATCTTGCCGTTGGTGCGTGGATGCCCAGAGTGCTTGATTTCTGCTTGTTTTTGGTCTATTTTAGTATAATTTTTTATCTATATCTGTTGGTTTATTTATTCCAGTTAACCATGTAATACACCACTTCAGTCAGTTGTTACAAAACAACTGTCTCTGTCCACATGTTGCAGTAGCCTCATCTATATGATTTCTTCATTCGGAAAAAGCTGAAAAGTAAAGAAAACCAAATCAATTTAAAAAAAATACAGTATAAATAACGTAGAAAAAATAACAGTATAAATGAAAAGTACAGGCTGTGCCCAGATACGCTCAGGCCAATAATACAAAAAATTATTTTAAATCGTAGTAAGCAATGAAAAACATTTTACACACTTCAATAAAAGCAAAACAAAACATAATGTTAAAATAGAAAGGAAAGTTAAAACAGAAGTAAGAAGTTAAATTCTAAAAATATAAATGAGGTATAAATCAGCTATCGATTCTAATTTATGATTCATTGAAGCCAAAACTGCAATCATGTCAGACAACTGACTGAAGTGGTGTCATCTTTGGCTATTATTTGATCTGTTATATCTGTCTCATATGACGTATGTTTCTAAACGCCATTCCCATATGAACCACAGCCTAATTCCTTTGAAATGGAACAAAATGAGTAACTCCAGTTAACCATGTAATACACCACTTCAGTCAGTTGTCACAAAACAACTGTCTCTGTCCACATGTTGCAGTAGCCTCCTCTAAATGATTTCTTCATTCGGAAAAAGCTGAAAAGTAAAGAAAACTAAATCAATTTAAAAACTAAATACAGTATAAATAACGTAGAAAAAATAACAGTATAAATAAAAAGTACAGGCTGTGCCCAGATACGCTCAGGTCAATAATACAAAAAATTATTTTAAATCGTAGTAAATAATGAAAAACATTTTACACACTTCAATAAAAGCAAAACAAAGCATGATGGTAAAATACGTAGAAAGGAAAGTTAAAACAGAAGTAAGAAGTTAAATTCTAAAAATATAAATGAGGTATAAATCAGTTATCGATTCTAATTTATGAATCATTGAAGCCAAAACTGTAATTATGTAGGACAACTGACTGAAGTGGTGTCATCTTTGGCTATTATTTGATCTGTAATATCTGCCTCATATGGCGTATGTTTCTAAACGCCATTCCCATATGAACCACAGCCTAATTAGGACTTAAAAAGTTGTTTCCGAAACTTATACAGCCGAGCACAAAAGTGCATTACGCCAGGTGGGAGTTACTTCGAAACATATTAAATGGCTATATATTTTTGTAATATTTTCTGGAGTTATTAGATCAGTCCTGGAAATTAATAGCCACACTTTGTATTTAATGGAGATAGCAAATGGGCTCCACAGCTTTCATTGTTTATCAGTATAATTAATGACGCTGTAGTCCTGAAACAAGATTCGGTAGACGTGAAAATTTCTATGGGTGTTCCTTTATTACAAACAATTTTGCTCAAAATTGAATGATAATCTTCTGGACGATTAACCTTCATGGCACGAGAATTCTCTCAAGATTGTCCAGTGGGATGTCGTAGTCCAATAGAAAGAAGAGGAAACTTTTTACGCAGAACGTGAGAACACCGACTAAAATTCGGAAACGTTGACTGAATTCTCAGTTTGGGCGACTGCAGAGCCATCTATTAATTTGAATATTAATTTCAAAATTAATCAGGGATGAAGAATCCGTTTTTGTGTCTTCCGTTGCCATATATCCCCCTTTTTTTCTCTGTTTTAGTCTAGATGAACTTTCGAGATATTCAACTTTTAAGTTGGGAAATCCTTTTCCGGAAACTCTGCAGCATTTCGTTTGACGTCAATCATTGTAAACCTATTATTATTTTTTTTCTAATTTGGTTAGTCCGTATAAATTTACATGTTGTTGTTGTTGTTCCTAATGTCCACTGGCCGGAAGTTCCAGAACAGGTCCATATAGGCTTTGGACAAATGTGTGCGGTTCCGGTTTATATAGCACCACAAGGGTCGGACTCCATCTTAGCTAGATGCCTCCTCAATTTTGACAGAGCACCCCCAGGGGTGACATCTGGGGGGGTCGTACCCTCTCCCACCATCTCTGACCTCATAGAGGGGCTTTCCGGTCTACGGATCTAACGTGCCCATATCCGGCCTAGTCACGGAGGTATTTAATGGCGCTTGTCGGGATTCGATCCAAGCACGCTCAGCACCGAAAGCCGGCGCACTACCACCAGGCTACCTCGAACTATAAATGTACATAAAAATATTTTTACTTTTAAGATAAGATTAGTGAGAAACACATTTTTATTGATTAGTTTTACTACCGTCACTGCTGAAGAAAAGATGCTAATAGATGCTTCCATTATTTTCTTTAATCTACCAAACGTTGGATGATCAGTTTTTCCACCATTTCATTTTATATACTTCTAGGGATTTTCCTGAAAGTAACGAAATCACCTATGCTACCTGGATGGCTTATAATGTTCCTGGAATGATTTTAGGAGTTGTTGCTTGTTGGTTAGTGCTTCAAGCTGTGTACGTCCCGTGTTGGTGAGTAAAATATACCATACTGATACACACGGAACTTGATAAATAACCACAATAAAATTATATCAAATTAAGTTAAAAATATATTTAGATCCATATTTGAGACTGATGTGGTTCGTAGAATTTTCAATGTAAGGAGAATTACTAGAGTGTCATATTCACATTTCTTTTGCAAGTGATTTTTGTTTCTATTTAGTCTCTGTTTTCTAAATGGCCGTTCCCCCCCCCCCCCCCCCCCGCCCAAGAAAAAAAATAAAAAAAATCAGGTCGTCTCTTCTAAAGAAACTACAGCGGGTTATTAACGTAGAAAAACCTTAAATATGAAAGTCAAAACTTAAGTATGAAAGTCATTACAGTGAAACTAAACTATGGCGAAAATATTTTCAAAACATTTTGCTCAAATTTTATCTTTTGCATTGTTGGTACAGTTTATAATATCCCATTGACTTCTGCAATGAAATATCTTCAGATTATAACAATCTTGTAACAGAGGAATATTGGAAAGGAAACGCATCAGTGCAAAAAAGAATGGTACAAGAATCGACTTTATTACATTCATGCATTTTAACGTAGTACAGTACAACCTCCCAAATCCGGACTTCTCAAATCCGGAAACCTCCCAAATCCGGAATGCTTTAATAAATGGCCAATTTTACTTTTCTATTTCACCGATAGATGTCGCTACCAAAATGATCGGTAAAAAAATTGCGCTTCCTGTCAGGGAAGTGACAGCAGCGATTTTGAGGCCTTTCAAGTGTCTGGGAAAGAAGCTGAAATAGCAGAATTAGTGGAATGTGCGAATAAAGGCATCATTAACATGGATAAATTGATCATACAGGAAGTTTTCGTTCAAACAACGAAATTGTGCCGATCGTTTGTTCTCTTACACCGCATTTACGCAATCGCGATAGCGGCGAATCGAATCGTGGGGGGCGAATGTCACCGGGAGTCAAAGGGGAAAATGGCGATGGAAAGTCTTGTTCACAGCAAGAGGCGGGAAATTGAGAACGGTCACTCGCGTCGATGCAGGTTCGTGACTAATGTCTCGCGAATGTCTTGTGCCGCATTTAAACATTCACGATCGAGCCACCCGTAAGACATTCGCGAGACATTAGTCACGTTTTTGCATGGACGCGAGTGACCGTTCTCACATTCCCGCCTCTTGCTGTGAACAAGATTTCCCGTCGCCATTCTCACCTTTGACCCCCGGCGCCATTCGCCCCTTTGACTCGTGCCAGAAAACCGCTCCCGAAGCGAGCGCCACGATAGGCGAGGAGAAACGGCGAGAACACCGTTTACACATTCGTCCCCCTCAATTCGACTCGCCGCTATCGCGACTGTGTAAATGCGGTGTTACGGGTGGCGCGATCGCGAATGTGTAAATGCGGCATGAGCAATTCTGAAATTATTGATAGTGGCGTAAATAACAAAGGTTTTGACGACAGCGATCGTGAAATTGATTCAGAATGCCTCGAAAACAAAAGAATGTCAACGGAAGGACAGATAAAATCATTAGATTAAACAATATTAGGCTTAGAACACCGGAATTTTATCTCGGAATATGAAATTATGTCACTATATAGGATTCGAGTAAAAATTTCTAATAAGCTGAAACTAAAGCAACAGATATTATTGACTGAAACGTTTAAATTATAATGTAATTATATGTTCTGTATTGAGGTTTATTTAATAATTAAACCATTTTACTTTTTTTCTCCAAAAACTTTATAGTGTTATTTAAAAACCTCTCAAATCCGGAAAATTCCCAAATCCGGAATTGCCGTGTCCTGAACGATTCCGGATTTGGGAGGTTGTACTGTATTACGTTCCTCCATAACGGTCCGCGGTAAAGCAAAATTTCAGTCGTCCGTCGTCGCGAGTTAAAAATTTGGCAACGCGTTAAACCCAGTCTGTATCGCTTGGGCATGCAGTAAATAGTTAAACAGAAAAGTACCAATATGCGTTTTTTTTTAAGAAAAAAGAGGTAAGCAACGATAAGTAATCCTACTTTAATAACCCGCGGTAGTTTCGTTAGAAGAGACTACCTGATTTTTTTTTTTTTTTGTATTTGTTATACATGAAATAAATAATCTATTGCAACTATATACAGGTATTCTATGTCCTAAAAAGATCATAAGGACTGTCCGTTCCCTTGCAAATCACCCGTAGTTTTGCCCACACATAACAAGATTGCAGCACTTTTTAAGTCTAGCTTTGCGGTTATTCAATGCACGTACAAAGCACTTATAGATACAAAAAAAAATGAAAGTAGATGGATATATGTTTATAGGCGATTACACAAATCGGTTCCTCAACTTAAATTAATTTTCAAAATAACATCACAGTAATTGTCAAATCCTAGAATTTGGTCGGAGTCTGACTTTTTATTGAGCGATTGCACATTTCGTTTTTTTAGTTATCAAAGGTTTGATTTGATTTTAATTTGGTTTAGTTTGAGGTTTAAACACCTGTTCATGAAATAATTAAAATAAGTGATAAATATCAGTTCCTCTTTTAGAGGGTACTTTGAAAATTAGGAGCTGCTAGGTGAGTATCCTAAAGTAAAAAATCACTTTCGGCTACTGCAGGGATTTTTAGCCTTCTAAAATAAGTCACCTCAAATTAAAATTTATTTCTTACCACTTCCTTGCATTCTCATATAAATTGTTTATGTAAAATTATTTGCATAATAGTTATGTACAATATTGTAATAAATAGTAATGTTTCCACGTGTACTATTTTTAAATAAACTACTATAAAGGTATTTAATAATTTACAAATTATATTAGACATCCTAATTCAAAAAGAAACTTGATAAATAATCATAACAAAATTATATCAGATTAAGTTAAAAATATACTTGGATTCATATTTGAGACTGATGTGGCTCGTAGAATTTTCAATGTAAATGGAATTACTAGAGTGGCATATTCACATTTCTTCTGCAAGTGATTTTTGTCTCTGTTTAGTCTCTGTTTCTAAATGGCCGTTTACGCCCCTCCCCCCCCCCAAAAAAAAAAAAAACAGTACAACAACAATTGCAATTTTCTACAGCTTATTAATTCACATAAATAAAATCCAGAAAGTGGCAACTATGTGACTAAAGTTCTCTTTACAATACTAGTATATTTGTCTTTTACGGCAATCAAGAATTTTTTTCAACTTTTTTATTAGGTTTAAATTTTCAAATTTCCATCTCTTTATTAAGGTATCGGATGCTTCAATGATACATGCAGGAAGAAGTGTTTTTATTACATATGGTAATAAAAACAGTACAGTTAATTACATATAATATATTTCATAGATTCTCCGAAATGTCGTAGCAGCAACATTATAATTTAAGGGGTCCAGAACACATTAAAAAAAATTTTATTGAGTTAAATTTTTGAATTTTTTTTGTGATGGTTAACCATATAATTTGTAAACAAAATCACATCATAAAACTTCTCATGAAATTTTAAAAAAAATTTTAATTTAAAATTTTCTTAAAAAGTGGGGTAATTTAAAATCGTTATAACTTGAAATATTATTTGTCGAATTTCAAAAAATTTTATTTAATTAAGCAGAAATATATAAGTTTTAATTTTGATTCAGCATTTTTTTAAATATTAATTCTTTAAAAAATTTAAAATATTTAGAATAAAATTTTTTTTTTTTAAATATGTAACTTATTTTTAAAAAATCATATTTACAAAAGTAAATATTTTTTTCAAATTTGCTGGATCAGAATTAAAGCAAAATAATTGAAGAAGACGTGTTCCAAGTTTGGACCATTTATCTTTAATGGTTTTTGACTTATAACAATTTAAAGACGAGAAATGTTTAAAAAACCAATTATGCAGAAAAACGCATTTAAATGTTTAAACAATGATTGGCTGCTATTAGAATGTTGCAAAACAAAAAATTAATATCTCCTGTTCTAATTAAGATAGAAACATGATTTAAACGTCATTTTAAGCGGGAAAGAACAAAGAAAAATTAATGCAATAATTTTTTTCGAAAATTTGAAGAATTTTGTGTCCTATAACCCCTTAAAACTGCAATTAAGGCTGCTGTGTGCTATCTTATTGGATTCGCTCACCTCAGTGTTAACCTATGGAGAAAATTTGTGTACTAGTTACAGCTACATAAATGCCGATAATAATCCAATAAAATGGTATTTTTCAGATAGCCTGAACATTTCTGCACTTTGCAACAGATTTGTTTTGCAAATTTCGTCCCCCAAAGGAATTGATAAGCGTTTAAAATACACTATGTCAGATTTTTTCCCCGAATAATTTAAATTTTTAAATATTATTTGCATTTTTAAAAAAAATAAAAAATGACCCAAGCTGTAAAATTTCTTTCTTTATTACGGAGTACAATTTTAAAAAAATCTTAATAAGTCGGTAATCCTTGGACACATTTTCTCGATAGGTTAATAACATTGAGGTGAGCAAATCCAATAAGGTTAGTACATAGCAGCTTTAAAACCGCAATTAAAAACCACTGGCTACTGTTTTAAGAGTGATGCATTTTTTGGCTACGAGAAAAAGACCTCGTATTTTATAGTTGAATGTTTTCACTTTGCTGTACAATCATGAATAAATATGCACTTAATCTTTCCTATGAATTGTAATTATTTATATCTGTCTTTTAGGCGTAAACAAGACAAAGAAACGCAAGAAAGAATCAAGACTGTGATTAACGCGAAGTACAAAGAACTCGGGGCACTTAAGTAAGTCAGCGTTGCGTGTCCACTTCTAGAAATATAGGCAGGGAAAACTGGACGATATGGAAAGGCATGCTGATGATAGAGAGATTTATAACATAGATTGCTGGGAAATCAGATTTCACCAGCAAAGTTGACATTAAAAGGCAAAACAGTGCAATAACAGTAGCGAGTTGCTGGGATCTTCTGCTCGTCATCACAGTCAGCAACATGCGATTTTTCTTAGATTTATACAGTGAATTTCTTTCTTAGAATTAAATGCAATGCATATTTTTTTCGATAAAACCCTTGCATGCAAACAAACTTTATCTTTATTTCAGCTTAATTTTTACGTGAACACCATAACTGCTCATGAAGTGAAATTCATATTATGATACGTTTCTCTAGGTTATAAAATGATAATATGAGAGGCTACGTTTTTTTATGACAAAGGATCAAATCAAATTAATAAACTCTGACACAGAAAATTCCAAGAACAACAGCAAAATTGTTAAATTAAACTATTGTGAAAATTGTAAAGTGATTAATTGATGCAATCAACATAGGCATCTGGCAAACAAATTAGTTTGTTTACCTGCAGTAATACACTACAGATAAAAGGGTATATAAGCGTCATATTTATAAGAATACGATACTTCATAAATCAGTAAAAACAGAATAAAACAAGTTTCGGGAAATCGGAGCTAGGTACTGAGTGATCATAAATCTTGTAAGACGTTTGTTCCGATTAACTACCATCTGAAGATTTTTTTTCGGTTTGCACGAATTTAACGCGATTGCCTGACAAAAAAATCCTGTAAATTGGTCTTCCTTAAAACGAAAATAGTTCAATGGTTTAGGACGAAACCTTGAACAAAAGTGAAGAACATGAGCTAATTGGAACTACCGACATTTTTAATCGTACATTGGATGCTCATCGTTAAATTTAGTAAGACACGTGTTCACTTCATTTTTCCTTGCTGCCATCTGTCGGCT
This sequence comes from Dolomedes plantarius, assembly GCA_907164885.2. NCBI lineage: Eukaryota > Metazoa > Arthropoda > Arachnida > Araneae > Dolomedidae > Dolomedes > Dolomedes plantarius. The sequence continues at coordinate 100,892,055 of OU015495.1, forward strand.
GATAGGGGAATCCTTCACGTATGGCAAAACTATTTTGTCTATGGAAAACTGGCGATAAAGAGTTCGATAGGGTATCTCTCAACAATCAACCAGTGAAAATAATACAAAAGTGTTCGATTACATTTTGAAAGAAGGCATATCAACCTAAAATGATGTCAAAAACATTCTTGTTGATTTCTGGTAAGCTACTTTTCAAAGTTTTGACGAATCATTAATTTCTGCTCTTGAAATATAATAAATCGAATTTCATGGAAAGTAATGCAGAACGTACCATCTTAGTTACTGAAGTTTTAAGCTGGAGATAATAGCAATGAAAGAGCAGAAATGGGATGTAATTATGCAAAAATGTTGAATACTTTAAAAAGTTTTAATCTATTGTATCAGTTTTGTTATCTTATATATATAACTAACTGGGGCTTAAGGTAGCCTAGTGGTCGGTTTTCGGTGCCGAGGGTGCTTGGATCGAATCCCGACAAGCGCTACTAAAGCTCCAGTTAATTATCCGTGTCTAAGCCACATATGGGCACGTTAAATCTATTGCCGGTCCATACAGGGAGTAATGCTGGCTCACCTACAAAATTGGGACTTCCATAATAAAGTAGTCAGCAAAAACAGCGGTGAATAACAAAATTATCTATCTATCTATCTATTTAGCTATATATATATATATATATATATATATATATATCTGTGGCTTGGTACAAGAAGTGCCAAAGTCAGTTATCTCCAAGTTGACTTTGTCTGCTTATGTTTCTTTAAAAAAATATTATTTTCAATGTAAAAAGTGCCTAAATGTGCCTAAATGTGTGCCCAATAGTGTTTTCTAAACCATTGTACAGATTTTGCTTCTTATGTTGAAAATAATATTTTTTTAAAAGAGGCATAAGCAAACAAAATCATCTTGGAGAAAACTGACTTAGGCACTTCTTGTACCAAGCCACGGATATATACATAATTTTTTTCTAGATCTTGGAAGTCCATTGTTCAATGCAATCAATTGAGTCCGTTCAGCGTAATACCGAATATTTTTTTTTTTTTTTTTTTTGGGGGGGGGGGTTTTTTTTCTTTTTTTTTCTGCATGTGTAAACACTCGTACAAAATGTAACTCACTGTATCTCTCTGTCCACAGATTCCACGAAGCTGGTGTCCTGGGCCTCTTTGTGTTGCTGGTATTTCTCTGGATTTTCCGGGATCCAAAATTCATGCCCGGTTGGGCCGATATGCTCGCTTCGGGAAAGTGAGTCTTTTCGGAATCACGCAATTATGTTTGTTTTGACAACACCATCAGTCTGATGGTTGTCGAAGAGATAGCTTTCATTTCTCGCCTTATAAAGTTTCCATCGTCGGTGGGATCGCATTCTTTCAGTTAAACGAGGCTAAGATGACAGGAAATTGGCAGATAAGTAGTTTTGAGGGAATAAAAATCATTAATCGAGAATTCATATGGGTTACAATTACTTTAAATAGTTTCAAGAGCGTGCTTTCTCAACAGTTAGCTATAAAGGTTCCCGGGGGTGATTTAAGTAGATTTAACAACTTGCTAGTAATTTGTGAGAGATAAGTAGAATTTATAAATGGGAACATTGTGCTTTCAATCGAAAACTCCAGCGTTAGTAAGGTAGCATTGGAATTTAAATCTCTAAAAATCTACTGGAAACGTATTTTAGACTGTTATGGTGATCTAAGTGAGCATTTTCTTAACTCTGAGTGATGAAGACAAATACCAGTAATTTTGATAGTAAAATTATCTCTGTTTCTCACTTTTGAATACGCACACACACACACACACACACACACACACACATATATATATATATATATATATATATATATATATATATATATATATATAATTGAAACATTGACTAATTCGTTAAATGACATACTTCCCAATGGCTTTAGTTCTAAATGAAATTACTCAACTAAGACCACTAGTTTATTAGTTTTTTTTTTTTTTGGGGGGGGGGTGTGTACACAACCATATACATGTATAGACAGAAACAAGTGATATTACTTACTTACACACACACACACACACACACACACACACACATATATATATATATATATATATAGAGAGAGAGAGACGCTGCCTTTCCCCCTCTCTCCAAACAAAAACTGTCCAACACGTGATATGAAATCCGGTAGAGATCCATTAACGATTTTTAGAGTACAGTCTTAATAATTTTTCTGAGCAAAGAACTTACGAGAGAAGTCAACGGAAGGTAATGTGAGCTAGCAAAATTCAACATTCTAAACCCGGGTTTTTCTTGTTTTATGCGAGGGTAGTTCTTTCCATTTAACGCTGAACCAACATTTGTATCTCGTCATATCCGGGTTCTCGTTCAATAAAGGCTTTCTATAGGCGAGTTCCCTTCGTAAAACGTTACTATCGATTCCCTACGTAAAACGTAATACTGATAACTCAAAAGTTTTCAACCTTGCCGTTTACACGTTATCCGATGAAAAACCAACCCCCATATGATATAAGTCTGGACATATAATCAAAAAATTATATGCACGAAAGACGTTACAGAGAGGTGGGTGAAGCCAACATCCCTCCCTCATAATTCAGGTCCTTCATACAACAAATTATAAACCAAATATGAACTTGTGAAGGTCCCTCGAAAGTAATTTTCACGTTATGTGACTAATATGAAGTGTGATGCCTAAATGCAATCTCTAGCAGACTTTATGGACGTATCATCTTTGTTACTACACCAAATTCAAATATCTGCTGAACCTTTCTTCTAGATTTCTCTCGTTTCCTTTGTGCGGAAAACGTCAACGGGTCTTAGGGGGCTATTTTCGCGAAATATTCGATGCTTAACACATTGTATCGCATATATATATATATATATATATATATATACACTCAATTCCAAAAATTAAGCACGGAGCGGTAAAATGCGAAAAAATGGACAAGTACTGCTTTGATTGACATTAAATGTTGCAAGTAAGTAGCTCTATGTTTATTCATGAAACAAAGAATTACATATAGAGATAAAAAAATATTGAATTTTCATAAATTATAAGATGAAGTCATATTTGCGTCATGAACAAAATGATGTCTAAATGCAAAACAAACAACAAAAACCGACATTAATGGGGTATGTGAGCACCCTCCCCTTCATACAAAGTGTACAGCGTGTGATCATGTTTGGTAGGAGGTGATCAACCACCGCAGTCCAATAATCGTCATTCCTCTTGTAGGGTAGTTTCTAAATCTCTGGGAGTGGCTGTAGGTGGGAAACGTCTACATACAGCACGGCCGAGGGCATCTCAAAGACTTTCAATTGGATTAAGGTCCGGCGAGTAAGCCGGCCACTCCATACCCGAAATCCCCTCACCCTCCAGAAAGTCGGAGAACTTTTTGGCTGGTTTGGAATTGTTTCCATAATCGTGAAATGACGGAATGATGAACGCCGAAGAAAAGAGCAACATCTGTGATAGACTGTCCTGCTTCAATGCGTCAAACAGCCCGCCAGCGCTCAGAATCTTCCATTTGTCTTCTGGAAGTCATATAAACAAGTCTAGCTTGAAAACAAATCGTACGAATGTTCTAAACACCTTTCATAAGCACTTACATGCAACTCCTGTAACCCTTCACAATGCCGGTTTCTTATACGACTGCCTGTTTTGCATATTTCTCGACGCGAAACCGTGATTGGATGTTACCTAACATATTTGCATACTTCCTTCTACCTTTGCAGCAAATTTCAGCTTCTTTAATTCAGATTGGCTTACGGAAACTAACATTTTCCTCTCCGTGCTTAACTTTTGGAAGTGAGTGTATGTATATATATATATATATATATATATATATATATATATATATATATATATATATATATATATATATATATATATATATATATATAAAGCAACCACCGCTTATAGTGATCAGTGGTTATAAGAATCAACCGTTTATAAGAATCAATATCGTGAAAACGAAAACAAATGTATTATTTCCATGTTAAAATTTTCGCTTTAAAGAATCAATCCACCGGTTTTAAGAATCAGTTTACACTCTTCGCTTTCCTTTCATTTTTCCAAAAAAGCCACTTAAACCCTCAAAAGGCACGAACTTTTTTCTTTCTTTTTTTTACAGAAAGAGTGATAAGATGGGATGCAATACAGTTGTAAAATGCATCCCTTTCTTTGTTAGACATAACATAATAGTTTCCCCTTAAACGCTTTAGCTAAACACTGTCTTATTAGCTTGACCCAGGGGCATCCTAATCGCCCGGATCCGATTTCACTTTTCTCCACACACAAACAAAGATACGGACCCTTTTTTCCCACATCCCACATCCTGGTTGCGGCTTCCTGGACCCTGAAACACATAAAACTTCGGCGAAGTGTCCACTATCAATTAGGCAAACGTGGCATTATTAGATTCAGCATGTTATCAAACCGTGACACGTAAGCTAGAAGGTGAATCTTGATCTGAGACTATTGGTGTTGAAAGAGGTACAAACACCCTCCATAAAACTTCATTACGTCAAACTACCATGGAAAACTTTTTCTTGCACCCTTCCTGTAATTGAACTGTTAGACTGTTAAGCCGTTATGTTGTAACAAATATTGGTTTTTTTTCTTCTCTTAGTATAATCATGTGTATCTACTTATAGGTGTAGAAATTAAGTTGTATTTTTAAAATTATAAAAAATAATTTTAATAAAAGATAATTAACGTAAATTTAAGAGTATTTTATGGTAAATTATCTCATATATGTATATATAGGTGTGTGTGTGTGTGTGTGTGCCTGTCCAAAAACCCAAATTTCGGCTATAAGAGTCAACCGCTTATAAGAATCAAAAACAGTAATAACAAACGTGATTCTTATAAGCGAAAATCACTGTATATATATATATATATATATATATATATATATATATATATATATATATATATATATATATATATATGGGTGATTTTGCTATAGTGCAAGTCTCGGGCAGTGGAAAATGTATTAATTACCCCTTTCATTACCACAGAAGCATTGGAGATGCTGTGCCAGCTATTGCAATCCTTTTCCTCATGTTCTTAGTACCAGCCGAGCCTTGGAGACTTCATAAGAGTCCTCCACTCCTGACGTGGAGTGTCCTGCAACAGAAACTACCCTGGGGGCTGGTCCTTCTTTTGGGAGGTGGTTACGCCATGGCAGACGGAGCAAGGGTAATTTTAGAGAAATGTGCATTTGCGCAGTATTTAAGTTGAACTTATAGGATAATTTGAGCAAGTTATAGCAGAGGGCCAGCGATAACATTTGGTTTGCGTCGATAGCACCACCTCTTTCTTTTTCTTTGGTAAATAAAGAAAGAAAGTTTTTATCAACCATGGACAATTAATTATCTTAGAAACAGAGAAAAGTCATATTTAAATATTCATGTGATATGTGCGATGCTTTTAAGTATCAGGCAACAATATACAGGGTGATCGTAAACTATGTCGACAAAATAATACTCATCAAGACGAACAATATTTTCAATGGAACCTAGGGCCACATGCCGCCCCCCCCCCCAGTCTGCGAGAAAAGCTTAAATTTCAGTGTCCAAGTTGAACTTTGTCACCGAGAGTGGCAATATGACAAAGTCTGCAGTTGTCTGGTGTGTTTATGAATCAGCAAGACTTAAGTTAAAAATATTAAGTTTATTCAGAACTTCAATAAACGTTTAAAATATTTAAAAACAATAACTTAAAACATTTGTATAACCAAAATAATCTCACACAGAGACTTCTAACACACGAATCTCACTAGCTCGTGATTCCAACAGTGTGTGCTGCCAGGAGCGCTTTTATTGAAACTCGAGCGGTACTTATACAAACAAGTAACATAACATTGACATATGAGGCGTTGAAAGGAAAAGTGGTGTAAGTCACATTTTCAACTTTTTTCATTTGGGGTCAAATATGTAATCTCCATGTTTAATTTATGGTGGAATTGTAAATAGTTATTATTTGCAATATTGTAATAATTGTTATGAATTTTAATTTGTTCAATTTATGGTGGAATTTTTTGTAGTTTTGGCAGTTAAACTCTTTTGACTTACACCACTTTGCCCTTCACCGCCTCATATATTTGCATAAAATACACTGGAAAGGAAAAATAATAAACCATGGGTAAAATAAATGAAAAACCCCATTTATCAGATGTATGACGTCAAAGTTGCCGTGACGCCATTAGTTGTTAGGTAATAAGTGCTACATCAACCTAAAACGATAGTATGAAAGTCGGAAAGTAATACAAGTAATCTTATAAACTGAAGTTTAGATAGCCCTTTTAGGGTTCATTTGCCTAACAAACTTTCGTCACTGGAAAAAAATGAGAATAAACCAAATTTTAAGTTGTAGAATCCTATTCAGATCAGAGAGAGACCCCGCTACTACCCCTCGTAAACACCAGAAAAGATTTTCAGTGAGCATCTGGGCAGGTATCGTTGATGATTGGCTGGTGGGACCGCATTTCTTGCCAGGACGTCTCACCGGCGCAGCGTACCTTGTCTTCATGGAGCAAGCTCTTCCGCTCACAACACATAGTGACATGTGGTTTATGCATGATGAAACCCCACCACACTTAGCACCACGGCCCGCCACTTCCAGAATGACGCATATCCTGGACCGTGGATTGGACGTGAGGGACCTGAGGCTTGGCCTCCACGCTCACCGGACCTTAATCTATTGCACTTCTTTGGGGGGATGAAATCATTGGTGTACACAAGACACCTATGGACTCAGTGGAAGATCTCGTCGCGAGAATCGTTGTTGCAGCAGACAAGATGAACATGACATCAGGCGTGTATGTGAGGGACAGTCAATCGTGGATGACAACTGTGCAGCGACACCCTTGTACGCCATTTTGAGAATCTATTTTGATTCTCTGTCAGATCTAAATGGGATTTTCCAACTATAATTTGATTTATTCTCATTTTTTTTTCCAGTGACGAAAGTTCAACTTGGACACTGAACTTTACGCTTTTCTGACAGACTGAAGGGAATGCGGCCCTAGGTCCCATTGAATATATTGTTCGTCTTGATGAGTACTATCACCCCTCTTATTTTATCGACATAGTTTACGGTCAACCTGTATATACGATGTTTTTTACGATTTCTCACACCTGTTATTGAACCCGTTAAACTTTTAATACTAGCATAGAAGAAAATACTGTGGTACATCGACTTACGAGTTTTTTTGAGATACGAGCTTTTTCTCGGCCGGTTTTTTGCTTTGAGTTACGAGCTAAAATTCGGGTTATGAGCCAGCTTCAGATACCCCACTGCTAGTTTGTGCAGCGAACATCCTGTAACGTTCTCGTCAAATGAGCACACGAGAAACATATAATATTTACAATATTTATGTACAATCATTATACAATTATATACGTATTATTCTAAGGCTACTTTCCAGTCCTAAACAAGAGATTAACTTTCAACAATTACCACACGGGGCAGCTTGCTTTGTACAAACTTGTGTCGCCCTCCAAAACCGAGCAACATCCAACCTCTCATTTTCAAAACAATCTGAAAAGGGGGTTGAAAAAGACCTCATTGGACAAGTTTTTATCGAAAACCCCTACAGATGAAAGTGAGGAAAGCGTGGCGAAAAGGGCAAAATTCAGCTAATAAGATTCAATTGTTCAGTTCAGCCTTTCTCCTCCGCCTCCGTCAGCATCTTCAAGTCGTCTGATTCTCAGGGTAAATTTTGCGCATTATACTTAATAAAACCAGTTTATTGTATTGTGTTTTTATACAATATTCATTATTCATAAGTACATTTTCTTATTTAAATACACGCAACAAAAAATTGCGATGTTCTGGGGGGACCCGGAACGGATTAATGGCATTTCTATTCATTTCAATGGCAAAAATTGATTCGACATACGAGTAATCCGAGTTACGAGCTCCGTCACGAAACGAATTAAACTCGTAAGTCAAGGCTCCACTGCATATGTATATATGTATGTATAAGTGTGCGTGTGTGTATGCACACACAAACACATATTATATATGTGTGTGTGTGTGTGTACATTCGCTTCCACGTCTGCGGGGAAAAAAAGAAAATTGATTAGAAAAACGAAATGAAAATTAATAGATTTATTTGATGCCTAACATTTATTCTTATATATGACGAATTACTTTTGCTAGCATTTTACTGAAAGCCAACGGAGCTTTTCAATTCAAACGCGAAAACTAAAAGAAAATTTAAAGAAGAAACTAAATAAATTGAGACAGCGGGACATTAAAACACTTTAATTAATAATAAGCTTATTAATAAGTAATCGTACTTTTTCAGTCAAAATTAAAAAATTTGAGTGTCTTTAATGTGGATTAAATCTTGCTTCTATATAAGTTTAAAAAAAAGATTTCAAAAGGAATATAATTTGAATATCGCTACCTGCTGGTTCATTTTGCAATGATTCTTTACAGGCATCTGGTTTATCCGACTGGATGAGCCATCACCTGAGTGCGTTGTCCGTCTTGCCGCCAACAGCACTCTTCCTCGTTCTGTGCCTAGCCAGCGGAGCCTTAACAGAGGTCATGAGCAACTCGACAGTGGCTTCCATTTTTCTTCCTGTTGTCCGAGAACTGGTAATTACGCCTTTTCTTTCCTCCTGCTCCGTGCAAGGCAGGCATTTATTACATTACTCTCTTCACGCACACACACATATATCCACTTACATTACCCAACGTAATCGGACATCTCCGGATATGCGAATGTTGACAAACTAGAATATGCAAATGAGCATGCGCAGTACTTATTAAGTGACATAAATAAACGGGATCGCCTAGCAAAAATTTTTATTTCATTGGGATCTGCTATGACACACAACGCCGAACTTGCGGATTTTCAGATAGGTAAAGTCTTAGGATGCAACTCAGGCAAATCTTCTTTACATGCCATTGCTGGTCATCTGGGCATTCCAAAATCAGCTGTGACAGATGCCATTCGAACATAAATGGCTGACAGTACTAGCGGAGAAAAATCTTGACTTGAGAGGAAACACAAATTGGATGATTGAAACAAGAGAGGCGCAGTGAGGACCAGTGGAAGAAAGAAGAATCTTTCTTCCACTGCGTCATCGTTGACTTCAGAGGTTCCCAAGCCTCAGAAATTGACTTCGGCACCCTTATAAATCGTCGAAAAGTGCATAATATCAGATACCATGTCAGATCAGGTACACACTATTCCCACACTCTCGGCCTAAAGCTAGAAAAAGACTGCAGTGATGTTTAGTACTCCATTCATGGGCATCAGATGAATGGGAAAAGTCTATGTGGAGTGATGAATCACGCTTCAAACTTTTCCAATCGGATGGACGTACCTGGGAATGATGCTTGCCTGGTGTCTGACATATTCTCTCCGACTGCAATGTTCCAACTGTTATATATGGAGAGGACTTTGTAATGATCAGTTTCTCTTTCAAGTTGATCGTGGGAAGGGCCAAATCCGTTGATTGATTTGCCTTCAAATATGAACTCTGAAAAGTACATAATAATTTTAAATGATTATGCTCTTCCAATAGCATGCGAGCACTTCGGAACAAACTCTTGTTTCTTTCAACATGATCAGTCCCCATACTCCATTTCGAGCCCATCCGAGGCTTAGTTTGAAGAACGCGACGAAAAAAAAATTAGATTGGACTGTTCAAAATCCCAATCTTGACCCTTTGTAGCTCTCATGAGCTAGAACGTCAAATTCGACTCCAATCCAGAACACCCTCCATTAACATGTCTCTGGCAAAGACTTTAATTTAGAAATGTAGCCTAATCTAAGCGGATACATACCTCAATTTGGTCGAAAGTATGCTCAGAGTCGAGGCAGTCATTGCATCCAAAGATGGTCCAACAATGTATAGATATTTTTACATATATGCACCCTTTCTCTATTGATGATGTGTCCGATTACTGTTGGCAGTATAATTAAGTATAAATAAATTATATATATATATATGTGTGTGTGTGTGTGTGTGTGTTCGTGTTCGTTCGTTCGTTCGTTCAAAATTAAGAGAATTTGCACATTTTGTCGAATTTCTAGAAAACTAAAAGACACATTTTAATGAAATTTGGTATGGATACACAGATATATAAGAGAAAGATTATACCATATAACAGCCATGATAGCACTCATGGTCGTCAGTTAGGCTCATCAGCACAGGAATTTCCAAAACCCACGCTGCAAGATCGAATGTAAAATGACTCTAATGTTGTGTTTCTTGCAAGAGTTTGTTCAATTTCATAAGCAAACAGGTAAAATGAGTAGCCGCGAACGTATTGAGGACGGAGTGAGGTGAAGAATCGTCAGTAGATTGGAAGCAGGGCATTTGCAAGTGTAGGTTTCTACAGAACTCAATGTAACGCCCAGTTTCGTCTTAAATTTGTAGAAACAATTTAAGGACACTGGATTTATATCAAGTAGGCCTGGGCAATGTCATCCAAGAGCCACGATGGCCAATGAAGACCTTAATTTGGTACTTTCATAGAGGCGTCACAGGACTTCTACAGCTTCACAGTTATCTCGTGAGCTGCATGCCGCCACTGGAACTCAAGTTTGAAGGGTCTGTTTCCCGACGGCTTCATGAGAGGGGGATTTTTGCTAAATGATCTTCTGTTTCCATTCCGCTCCCTTCAGCACATAAGACAGCGCGTTTACCATGGTGCAGATAACATCAGCCTTGGACCGAACTTTAGTGGGATAACGATCCCTTCACAGGTGAGTTGCGATTCAGCCTGGACATTGATTCTCGACGTACCTTCATATGGGGAGAACCTGAGACCCGATATCTTTCCTCCAACATCTGAGAAAAGGTCTGCTATTGCAGCGCAGGTGTTATGGTCTGGGCAGGCATAGTGTTGGACGGCCGCACACCTCTCCATGGTTTTTACAGAGGCTCCCTGATTGGTGAGAGGTATAGGGATGAGATATTATAGCCCCATGTTCGAATTTTCAGGGTCGCAGTTGGACCTCTGTTCATTTTTATGGACGACTACGCTCGTCCATATAGGGCTCACCTGCTCGACGATTATCTTGAAAGTGAAGATATACGTCGGATGCATTGGCCAGCCAGATCTCCATACCTGAACACTATTGAACATGGGTAGGACGCTCTTGGGAGGGCAACTGCAGCTCGCCATCTCTTGAGAAACATCCAGGAGCTGAAAACTGCGGTGCTAAAGAAGTGGGACCGACTGTCTCAGAGACTCTGGAATTGCCTTGTTTCCAGTATGGCATCACTCTGTGAGAGCTGTATGACTGTGTGAGGGGACAATGCTCCATAATAGAGTCATTTTATGTTCGATCTTGCAACGTGAGTTTTGAAAATTCCAACGCTGACAAGCTTAACCGACGATCATGAGTGCGTACCATGACTGTTATGTGGTATAATTTTTTTCTCCTATATAACTGTTTATCCATACCAAATTTCATTAAAATGTCTCCAATAGTTTTCCAGAAATTCGACGAAATGTACATATTTCTTAAACTATATATATATATATATATATATATATATATATATATATATATATATATATATATATATATATATATATATATATATATATATATATATATATATATGACGGGGGTTATATATAGTAGTATATAACCCCCGTCAAAAATGACGGAATGTTGATCCGCGTTTCCTTCTGGGGATTCATCATTTTCATCGGGCATTGCTGAAAACTGTACTTAAGCAGCAGTAAACAACAAAACAAAACTAAATCAAAACTGTTTCAAAAGTGAATGACTCACCATACAGCAGGCATTGCTGAAAACGATACTTGCACAGCAGTATTTATAATAATTTATAATAATTACATAATAATTAGCAAAGTGAAACACAATTTAATTAACATTAAAATTAAACATTAAAAATGTAGTTATTTAAAGGGAATATGAAAAACCATGGAGTAGAATGAATTCGAAATTCAAGGGAATGACTCAATTGAATAAATGATTCTTTTCAATGGATATTTTAATTTGAAGATGTTTCAAAAACTAAACGGTTTTGAGCTAGGGTGTTCACTTGAAATTTTTATATTTTTTAAAGGGCTTTCAAAATATGTAACTTTTGTGGTATTATTTTTCAAGAAAAATTTCAGAAAATGGCGTCGCAATGTTAAGATGTTCCCGACTTGGTCCGTCCTACACTTTTGGAATGGTTACCTACACTTTTTTACTCTAGGATTTTATATAAGTAAAGATATATATATATATTTTAGGGTGGAGCGCTTGTATATGGAAAAAGAAATTTTTCAAATTTTCATTTCTAATAGTGATCAAAGTTTTACCTACCTATAAAGGAACAAAAAATGCATTACAATTTTTTTATTAATATTTTCCATTTACCCGCGCATTTGCTTTGAAAATTTACAGTTTTGCTGGTATACAAACTTGAACGAGATATTGTTCTAAATTCTATATAAACTATTAGTTATTAAGAATAAAACGACTCACACGGAACAAAATATTACTAATTTAATAAAAAAAGCTTCACTTAAAACATAAAACATATAAAAAACTAGTCAAAGTATATTTTACAATCACGTTTAGTGTCGAATTTGGGCATCAATTTTCTTGACCCAATTTTGGAATTCATGAGACCTTTTCTGGACATTTTATCACATACCTTCAGAGAAACCTCGGTTAGTGTCTTTACTGAACGTTCTACAGCTTGGATATTATATGGAAATCTTAGAAAAGTATCTTTTTACTTCCTTTTGTTTCCACCATCGAAAGCAACTCTTCATCCTTGACGTCTCTAAGAATATAAGATTGGAAATACTTTTGTTTCCAATCTATAAGGGCTGTGTGTAATTTGGCATTAAGTTTTAAAGATTGTGTAACGATGGTGGAACGATCGTTAAGCTTTATTTTAGGGATCTCAAAAACACGAGGAAACTTTCCATGATGAATCCCGTGTGTTGGCGCCACCTGTCTTCTCTCATGGCGCGTCCTGACCACCCCCGCAATAAGGGCTCCCTCTGTCGCCCTACCCCATGTACTATTCAGTTGTCGATACGCCTCCAAGGCACTCACAGCGCGTCTTAGCGCAAGCTTATTATTGTTGTTCAGCCGTCAAGGCACTTGCAGCGCGTCATAGCGCATTTATATAATTGTTTACCTGCCGCCAAGGCATTTGCAGCGCGTCATAGCGCATTCTCTTTTTTCAATAAACTGTTGTTTTTGTTTTAATATACAGTCAACGCTCAATTTATTCAGGCACCATGCATGCCATTACATTCTGGTCCGATCTTCACGGAGCCTATTCAGTGAATATATGAGTTTGGAATATCAACTCTACTATTAAGTTTGTGTTTAAAGTCCCACAACAAGTTTGGATTAACTTTGTATCTCAGTTCGTGTGAAATCTTCCTATTGAATAACACCTATCAGCGCCAACCACGCCCAAGAACAAGGTAGGACATTCTTTGAATTTGGTATTTAGTTTAATCATTACATAAAAAAAATGGATGAACTTGAAAAATGTAAGAAAAAACGAGCTTCTATAAGAACAAGTGTAACCAAAATAATTACTAAAATTGAAAATTTAATTGTTTCTGAAAATAAAGAAGTTGATGAATTTAAAGAAATATTAGAGCAGTTAAATAATAAGGAAGAATCTTTAAAATCACTCAATGCGAGTATAGAAGATTTAATATCGGTTCCAAATGATTATGAATTCGAAATTAATGCAAGTGAGGAGTACAACGATAACATAATTAGAATTAAGTTCAAGTTACAATCACAAATTAAAAAATTAAGTAACGTTTCAGCAATTCCTCGTTCGAGTTCTACTGTTCAGAATATAACAACTAACATAAAACTCCCGGAGATTCCACTTAAGAAATTCTCCGGAAAGTATGAAGAATGGAGTTCATTCAAAACACAGTTTAACAATATTATTGCGTCAAATGAACATCTTTTACCAGCACAGAAATTACACTATTTAAATGCTGCTTTAACAGGTGAAGCAAAGAACTTACAAACGCCAGATGATTCATTTTCATCGTTATTTCAGGCTTTAGAAGAGAGGTATGAGAATACCCGAGCTATAGTAGAAATTCACATCAATGCAATTTTGGAAGCAGAAAACATTACGCACGATTCTGCTAAACATTTGCGAAGCCTTATAGATAATGTAAAGAAAAACATTCGCGCATTAAAAGTATTAGAATTCGACAGAAATAATCTCTCCGATGCTTTAATCTTAAATATTGTTTTGAAAAAACTCGATAAGGAGACTCGCAAACAATATGAATTAAGCATAAGTTCAAACGAGGTGCCTAAACTTGACGATTTACTTCTGTACTTAGAAAAGCGGTCTCAAATGTTAGAAAACATTAAGAAAAAAACTTCTGTGAAGCCTAAGATTTATCAAGATCGCAACAGTCAATCTAGAAACTTTTTCATCAAATCTAATGGTTCCAACAATTTATGTATTTCATGCAAGGCAAATCATCCAATTTACAAGTGTGAGTCTTTTTTGAAATTAACTGCTTTACAAAGATTTGACCTTGTTAAAAGGCATTCGCTATGCATTAATTGTTTCGGAAAACATTCACTCGCATCTTGCAGATCCCAGCATACATGCAGATTCTGCTCGAAACGTCACAATTCTTTGCTGTGTCGTGGTGGGGAGGAATTTTCGAAACCCTCTCTCACCCCAGATGAACTCTTGACCTCAGTCCCCTCGCCAGGCGAGAGGAATGTTCTGAACCCCAGTGTGGGGGAGGAAGCTATGTCTCTCCACTCAAGGCACGGATCAATTCAGCGTTCTACGATTTTGCTCGCAACTGCTGAAGTGTTTGTTAAAAATAAGTTCGGGGAAAGAAATAAAATCAAGGCAATTCTGGATTGCGGTAGCCAAGCAAATTTGATAACCTTTGAATGCGCATCTGCACTTGGTTTAAAAAAGGAGAGAGCTCACTCTTCGATTATAGGAATTAATGATAATTCACAATCCATTAAGCACCAAATTCATGGTGTTATATCAAATAAAAATGAAGAATTTGAGTATGATACCCATTTTATGCTTGTTCCGAAAATCACATCTTTGATTCCATCCACAGTTTTAGATGTATCAAAACTTCAATTTCTAGATAACATTGAACTCGCAGATATTAACTTCTACAAACCTTCTAAAATACAAATGTTAATTGGTGCGGAACTGTTCTTTAGAATTTTAAAGGGAGATCAAATTCAAATTAGTGACTCCATACTATTGCAAAACTCCGCATTTGGGTATATAGTTTCAGGAAACATACCTTGTTCTCGACCTACACCACACTGTTTGTTACTAACAGAACAAGAAAACCTTGATCAATTAATGACCAAATTTTGGGAACTAGATTCGGTCGAAGGAAAATATATTAAATCAAATGAAGAATTGTTTTGCGAAGACCACTTTCAAAAGACTCATAAGAGGTATGAAACAGGAAAATACATTATCCAAATGCCACTGAAAGATGATCCTGGGATATTGGGTGAATCCAAAGACGCAGCTATCAAGAAACTGAATGCACTTTGGAATAGATTATCAAGACAACCTCAACTAAGAGATTTATATGTGCAATTTATGCAGGAATATATTGCTTTAGGGCACATGGAAATTGTCGAGGAAACTTATGAACCTCCAATAACATACTACATTCCTCATCACAGTGTTTTCCGTCCAGAAAAAACTACTACCAAATTAAGAGTTGTTTACAACGCCTCGGCCCCTTCTTCGAATGGCAGTTCACTAAATTCACTCCAAATGAACGGTGGTGTAATTCAAGAAGATCTCTTCTCTATACTATTGAGGTTTCGGAAACACCGCATCGCATTTGTTGCAGATATAGAGAAAATGTACAGGATGATTTTTATCGATCCATCCCAGAGAGACCTCCAACGCATCGTTTGGAAGGACTGCCCTAATGGGCCCGTAAAAATTTATAAGTTATGTACTGTTACCTATGGCACAACAAGTGCTCCGTTTCTCGCAACTAGAACACTCAAGCAATTAGCGCTTGATGAAGCTGAAAGATTTCCCATCGCTGCCCCAGTTGTACACGCCGATTTTTATGTTGATGACATCCTCTCCGGCGCAACTGATATAGCGTCTGCCTCAGCTTTACAGAGAGAGTTAGTTGAATTGTTACTCTCAGGTGGTATGAAGCTTCATAAGTGGGCTTCTAATGAACAGTCTCTGATCAACTCTGTAGCACACGAAACCAAGGAATATGTATTTCATGACTCTCCAGAAGTAAAGGTGAAGACTTTAGGACTTTCCTGGGATCCCAAATGTGACATATTTACATTTTCTGTGTCTCCTGCAAGTAGCCCATCCACTACTTGCACTAAACGCACTGTTCTATCTCATATAGCCAAATTGTTCGATCCACTAGGATTCTTAGGACCTTTTGTTACTAAGGCAAAAATGTTCATGCAGCAACTTTGGCTGTTGAAACTGAATTGGGATGACCCCTTACCTGAAAGTGAAGCTTTAAAATGGAAATGTTTGTTATCTGAGTTGAACACAGTTAAAACCATAAGAGTTGACAGATATCTTTCCTGTGATGATGTAAAGGTACTGGAGTTACATGGCTTTGCTGATGCTTCAAACATGGCTTATGGAGCTGTTGTGTATGTAAGATCAGTATCATATTCAAATCAAGTTAATGTCAAGATATTGTGCAGTAAATCAAGAGTAGCTCCACTGAAATCAATCAGCATTCCCAGACTCGAATTGTGTGCAGCATTGCTTCTGTCGAAATTAGTTCGCAAATTGATTCACTCCATAAAGATGACATTTCAAAGAGTTGTTCTGTGGTCAGATTCAACAATTACTTTAGCCTGGATTAGAACATCTCCTCATCTCCTGAAGACCTTCATCAGCAATCGCGTATCGCAGATCCAACAAGCTACCGAAGGATATCAGTGGTATCACGTTCGCTCTACGGACAACCCGGCTGACCTGATTTCGAGAGGCATCAACCCTAACTCTTATTACAATGACATATGGTGGATTGGACCCACTTTTCTACATGATGAGAACTTTTCCCCTTGTGAACAGAACAGTGACTCTGCTAAAGTCTCCTCATCAGAGGAATTTATTTCAGAACTAAAGTCAACTTCAAACCAGACTCTATTGCTTACATCTGATAACAACTTAACTCATTCTATTATAAACTTAAGCAATAATTTTAATACTAATCTACGTGTTTTAAGTTTTGTTTTCAGATTTTGCTTCAATGCCCAACACCCTAGAGAGAAACATTCTGGTCCCCTCTCTGCTGCTGAAAAGGATGTTGCCCAGCAGTTTCTTATAAAGTCTGTCCAAGAGATAGAATTTCATGATGAAGTTGGAAACTTAAAGAAAGGGAAACCTATTCCCCCAAATAGTAAACTTAAAAGCCTCAATCCATTTCTTGATGAAAATCAAATTCTTCGTGTAGGTGGACGTCTTCATCATGTAGATTTAACCTATGATGAAAAATTCCCTATTGTTTTGCCTGCTAAGCAGAAATTAACAAAATTAATAATTAGTCATTTTCACAGAAAACATCTTCACTTAGGCCCGCAATCTTTGCTTTATACCATAAGAAAAATGTTTTGGCCGTTAAATGGCAGAAATCTGTGCAGACAAATTGTGCACGAATGTGTCGTTTGTTTCAAAGTGAAACCAACTACTGCTCAACAAATTATGGGAAGTTTACCCCAAGAACGCGTAACCCAAACGCATCCTTTCAATGTTACTGGTATAGATTTTTGTGGTCCGTTTTCAATCAAGTATAAGTATCAAAGGAAGGGCCTTTTTAGCAAAATTTATGTATGTATTTTTGTATGCTTTATTACGCGTGCTGTCCATCTAGAAATTGTATCTGACTTAACGTCTGAATCGTTTCTAGCTACTTTGAAACGCTTCTTTGCCAGACGGGGAAAAAGCTCTAAGATATTTACCGATAATGGTACAAACTTTGTGGGAGCAAGGGCAGAATTAAAGCGACTTCATGAACTTGTTGCCAATCCTAATGAACTAATTGCAGATTATCTTGCTTCAGAACGCATTGATTGGAAGTTCATTCCTCCAAGAGCACCTCATTTTGGTGGCCTTTGGGAGGCTGGCGTCAAGTCCCTTAAATTCCACTTCAAAAGAGTCGTTGGCGATTCAAAACTTTTGTATGAGGAATTTTTAACTGTTATTAACCAGATTGAAGGTATCCTTAACTCTAGACCCATCTCTCCTCTGTCGTCTGATTCCTCAGACTTAGAGCCCCTCACCCCTGGGTATTTCCTCAATGGGCGCCCAGTAACATCCATTGTTGAGCCCCAATATTTAGATCTAAACGAAACCAGACTCTCGCGTTGGCAACGTGTTACAAAATTTGTCCAAAGACTTTGGAGTCGTTGGTCTTTAGATTATCTAAATCAATTGCAGCAAAGACACAAATGGTATTTTACTAAGGATAATATAAGGGTTAATACAATGGTTTTAATCAAAGAAGATAATCTTCCCCCTCTGAAATGGTTGTTAGGAAGAATTCAAGATGTAATATTGGGTAAAGATGGAAAGGTAAGAGTTGTCGTAGTTAAAACTAAAACAGGAATATTCAAAAGACCAGTGTCAAAAATCGCAATCTTACCATTCGAAGATAACAAAATTTAAAATATTTCATTTTGTGTATTTTAGTATAAGTTTATTTTGTGTATTTTAGTGTAAGTTCATTTTGTGCATTTTTGTATAAGAATTGTTCTTTATTATTTTTTTCAAATTATATTTGTATTATGTTTTGAAATGTTATTTCAACGTGGGGCGGGATGTTGGCGCCACCTGTCTTCTCTCATGGCGCGTCCTGACCACCCCCGCAATAAGGGCTCCCTCTATCGCCCTACCCCATGTACTATTCAGTTGTCGATACGCCTCCAAGGCACTCACAGCGCGTCTTAGCGCAAGCTTATTATTGTTGTTCAGCCGTCAAGGCACTTGCAGCGCGTCATAGCGCATTTATATAATTGTTTACCTGCCGCCAAGGCATTTGCAGCGCGTCATAGCGCATTCTCTTTTTTCAATAAACTGTTGTTTTTGTTTTAATATACAGTCCACGCTCAATTTATTCAGGCACCATGCATGCCATTTACACCGTGTCTTTCTTTTAAGATTCTTGTCACGGAGAGTGACAATATAAGAACACGCACTGGTCTGGCATGAGGTGTGTTTAGAAATCAGCAAGACTTAAGTTAAAATAATTAAGTTTATTCGAAACTTCAATAAACATTTAAAAGTATTAAAAGCAATAATTTAAAACATTTGTATAATCAAAACAATCTCACTCAGAGACTTCTAACATACGAATCTCACTAGCTCGTGAGTTCAACTGTGTCTGCTGCTAGCGGCACCTTTGAACGAGATATTGTTCTAAATTCTATATAAACTGTTAGTTATTAAGAATAAAACGACTCACAGGGAACAAAATATTACTAATTTAATAAAAAAAAGCTTCACTTAAAACATAAAACATATAAAAAACTAGTCAAAGTATATTTTACAATCACGTTTAGTGTCGAATTTGAGCATCAATTTTCTTGACCCAATTTTGGAATTCATGAGACCTTTTCTGGACATTTTATCACATACCTGCAAAGAAACTTCGGTTAGTGTTTCACCGCAGCGGCTGCTGCGGCACTCGAGCAGTATTTATACAAGCCAGTAACATAACATTGACATATTTGCATAAAATTCACTGGAAAGGAAAAATAACAAACCACGGGGAAAATAAACGAAAAACAACATTTCTCAGATGTATGACGTCAAAGTTGCTGTGACGCCATTACTTGTTAGATAATAAGTGATACGTCAGTCTAAAACGATACCATGAATGTCGGAAAGTAATACAAGTAAATGATCTAATAAACTGAAGTTCAGATAGCCCATTTAAGGTTCGTTTTCCTAACAATTCTTCTAGCAGCAAGTTCATAAATGTGTTTTTCAGGATCTGAGAGCATCGATAATAGAACGTTCTTGGGATGCGCAATGAAGCTGTTCCGCTCAATGACAGGATCTACTACTTCTTTTAGTTGAGGTGGAAGGGATCGAGAATCTGAAACCAATTTCCAAAAATGTCTAGACCCATCTTTGCATGACGGATGCATTTTAATTTGGAACCAAACAGGCGCGTAAACTCTAACAAACGTGGCAAGATCTTTAAGATTTTCAAAAGGGTTTTTCGTCGAAAAAAATAGCCTTAATATCTTGCTGGCTTTCGTTAACCATCGAACATGCGACATTTTTCCTGGAGCTCTGTTCGATAGATTGTAAGAACACTCGCCACTAATTACAGCTGATGCAATATCATACAAATAACGTTGATCCGAACTGAGATCTCTGATGATATCCGACTGAATATCCACCAACACGCATTCTGTCTTTTCATACTGTACAACCTGACTGTTTTCACATTTTTCTAGTAATCTTCTAATAGTACCAGAATAGGAAGTAGCCCAGTATATTCTCCATCTAAGTATGAAAAAAAAGTGTCTCAAAGGCAATTCATTCGTGTGTAAAAGGCATATGATCCATTGTAAAGGTTGATTCAAACGTTTTTCTAACACCCGTATGACATTGCCGTTTTTCCCTGTATTTGTAACTGTTCCATTACAACCAATCGCTACAATTTCTCAATGAAATATTTTCAGAAGAAAGCAAGTCACATATAGCAAGTTCTGTGCTCTTAGCCGTCCCAGTACTTGGGACAGCGTGGTCGACATAGAGTCTGGTTCCTTGATAACTGAAATGTGTTCTTCTACCATCACTTGGCGATATTTTTTAACACCCTTTTTCACTATCATTAAAATTTATCCTTTCTGCCGTCAAAGAATAAAGCAGGAACACTGGAAACTCGAAGTATAGCTAATATTTAAGTGCGTTCTTTTGCTCTTTCAAGGCGCAATTTTGATCTCTCTATCATTTCAACATCTGATTTAATGTCATTAACTGCCAAAAGGATTGTTGCACCAGCTCTATCAGATAGGCCATATCAGTCACATGTTTTTGACAAAGATGGCAAGCTTTGACTTTTTCTGAGGCACTTATAGCTTTGGAGAACACGGTTCTAAATTATCGCCTATATCAATTGTATCTTCTGACTCGTCCGATATACCAGAGCTTCGTGGAGAAAGTTCTGTATTCTTGCGTTTCTCTCTATTTGTCACAGAAGCATAATATAGTTCTAACTTCCTATTTCTATCATTTCGTTTTTCTATTTTTTTTCGTTTGTGAAAAGTCTATACTACCAATAATCATTTTTTTCAGTCCTTTTATCAATCAAAAAAGTTTGTTCTTCTTCGCTACTTTTGTTCCTTTTGGACATTTACATTGTAGAAAATCTTTGCACTTACAAGGACAGATATCAAATAGTTTGTTACTACGGGTGTGGAAATCTTTTTTAATCGTCATTCAATCGTTTCCAAGATTTTATCAATTTTTTGGATTTTGAATGGTAAGCTCTTATCAACTGTATAATGCGGGTGTGGGATACGATTTGAATTGAAGCTTTTTGCCATATAGTTTCGATTCTCACCGCAACAATTTCTTCAATATGTAAGACAGCTGGCTCCCTTCGAGTATCCGATTTAAGTTTTAGCTTAAATCTTACAAAATAATAAAATTTCATGACCTCCTTATACGTAAGTAACATTACCTTCCACCTCTTCAATATTGCCAAAAATACAACAACTAGAAGCTTTTCTTGTTTAATCCATATTCAGCTCTGTAACAATTAGCAAACTGAACTCTAGATACGACCGAACTGGGAACAATAATCGTGGGAAGTCACTGATTCTGACCAAAGAAGTGTGTATGGCGCGTATTCTTCCGCATGCGCACTGGCACAGAATTAATGACTGGACAAATTTTTTTTTAATTTCACCTCAACACACCTATAGGGTAGCAAAAAACGGTTCGTTTGCTTCTTAATTCATTCTTGTTTCCTCGCTCTTTCGCGGTTACAAATGATATATAAAAGAGAAATTTGATCAGATTTTGAAAAATTCAAATCAAATGCGCGGGTATATAGACTCAAAATAAATTAAGAATATTTTAGGATATGCTTTTTGAACGGTTGGGTCAAATTATTTTCGCTAATAGGAAAAAAAATTGGCAAAATTGGATTTTTCGCTCCACCCTAATATATATATATATACACTGGTGTAAGAAATTAACAGAATTTGCAGACCTGGTCGATTATCTCTAGAACTACTGTATCGATTTTAATAAAATTTGATATGCACATACATTGATACAATACAAAACAAATAACCATTCAATAATTGTAATACACACGCAGGATCATGAGTAACACTCGTTGGAGTCGGAAGGTATGAAACAGCGGTTGCAGAATAAAAAAAAATGGGTTAATAGATGGGTAAATAGGGGGTATGGTCTCCTCTTACAGATATATAGGTCTCGCAGCGTGATTTCATACTTAAAATAAGGCAGTTTATCATTTCCTGTAGCAATTGGTCCCACTCGTTCAGCAACGCTGTTTTCATTCCCTGGATGGTTCTCGGAGGGGGTTGCGAGTTGCAATTGCCCTCCCCAGAGCGTCCCAGACATGCTCTATAGGGTTAAGGTCTGAAGATCTGGCTGGTCAATCCATCCGGCGAATATCCTCACTCTCTAGAAATTCGTCGACCAGAAGAGCTCTATGTGGCCTCGCGTTATCGTCCATTAAAATGAACTCAGGGCCAACTGCACCCCTGAAAAGGCGAACATAGGGCTCCAAGACCTCATCCCTATACCTCACACTCGTCACAGTGCCTCTTTCAAAGACATGGAGAGGTGTGCGGCCATCCAACATGATGCCTGCCCAGACCATTAAGCCATAATGGTCGATTTCGCAGACATTTGAGGGTAGTTAGCGGGTCCCTGGTTCTCTCCATATGAACGTACGGGAGAATCGGTGTTTAGGCTGAACCGGGATTCATCAGTGATGAGAACGGTCGCCCATTGATCCATACTCCAATCTCTATGCTCTCTGCACCATGATAAACGGATTCCCCTGTTCGTAGAAGTGAGCGGGACGTAAACAGCAGGTCTTCTTGCAAACAACCCTATCTCATGAAGTCTTTTGGAAACACTCACCCTTGATACACGGATTCCTGTGGCTGCATACAAGTCACGAGAGAGCTGAGAAGCTATAGCACTCCTGTTACGCCCCGCTATAATCGACAAATGGCGATCTTCTCTGGCCGTCGTGGCTCTTGGACGACCTTGCCCAGGCTTTCTCTCGATGGATCCGGTATCCTGGAACTGCTTTCATAAGTTACACACGACGCTGGGCGTTAAATTGAATTCTCTACAAATTTGGACTTCAGATTAGCCTGCTTCTAGCCTCCCCACAATTCGCCACCTCATTCCATCATCTAAGGGCCTGTTCACATAGGAGTCCGTTGCGTTGCGTTAAGGAAAAGATGACGTTGAGACGAAAATAAACCAATCATAGGCGTTAAAAAATTTCATTGCTAATCGTTTGGAGGCATATGATTGGTTTATTTTCGTCTCAACGTCATCTTTTCCTTAACGCAACGCAACGCAACGGACTCCTATGTGAACAGGTCCTAAACGTTGGTGGTTACTCATTTTTACTGTTACAATTTAAAATTAACCGATTGCTGCAAAATAACACCAAGAAATTCGCCGAGGTGTGTTAGCGAACGAAATGCGTCTTAACTTACGCGCTCTTATAAAGCCTGTTTCTCTACTGGCTCCGTCTACACACACGGGTACGCTTACGTATTTGACGTACAAGATTTGCATTTTTGTCTAGAAGCAATGGTTTTACATTCAGTTCAGTTCTTTTCATGAAATTCGATAAAATATGCAAATTCTCTTAATTTATTTCACCAGTGTATATATATATATATATATATATATATATATATATATATATATATATATATATATATATATATATATATATGTGTGTGTGTGTGTGTGTGTGTGTATAAATGTGTTATGCCCAAAAAGTATTTTAGTTCCCTATTTATTGTTCATGGAGTGATCTATTTAAGTTTACCAATCTTCAAACATTTTTATCAATTTTAACCTTTAATTAGCCCTCTTGTGGCAAAAATTGACCTAACATTCTAAACCAAACCAAACCATCCATCTGTTTGGCTGGTAATTGGATGAATAATTTTAAAAATCACAGTATAGTCTTCTTTTTTTTCTTTTTTTTTTTCAAACAGAGAGAAAGCATTTCGTGGAATAATGGAGACACTGGATCCTGCGTCAAAGTTGATACCAAATCTTTTTCTGTTAGGCATTTGACCAATTTCTCGTTTCGTTCCCATACACCTTATAGACAGGAAATAAACTGAATGTTTTGTTACTAGGGCAGGCCTACAGCACCCACCCCCCTCCCTTAAAAGAAAGACTCCTACTTGGGGACTATTGTACCTTATCAATATTTTGTGGCTTATCCATAAGCCGCCACTCTTTTAAAGCTAATTTTCGTATACACAGACGAAAAGTATTTATAAAATTCATTACCTAGACATTTACGATTTCATACATCTGTTATATGAAACAGTTTTATTTTGTTTCCCGACAATGCCACGCCATAAAGTTCCAAAAATAGAGAACAGGGGCTAAAGACATTAAACCCACAATCCCTGAATCGCTTTACATAACTAATAGTCAGACAACCCGAAAACACATATTAAAGAGGTAAAATTAGTTACTGTCATATCTCTTACTTCTAAATTATAATTTTGATAACATTACATTGTATTAATATGCAAAAAAATTACCTCATACAGCTCTTTCTGAATTGCAGGCTCTTACTTTCCGAATGAATCCCCTTTACCTAATGCTTCCAGTGACTATTAGTTGCACATATGCTTTCATGCTTCCAGTTTCTACAGGTTCGAACGCAATAGCTTATGGCACTGGACAATTGAAAACAATAGACATGGTAAAGTATCTGAATTGCTCGTTATGCCGGCAAGGTTATGTATTCTTTTCTTGTTTGATATTCTTTTTCTCTTTTACATCTTAAATCAGCCCCCTCCCCCTCACATTGAATAGTAGTTAGTGATGTGTAGGCCCGCGTTAAGCGAAATAGCACGTGTATAGGGCCCGTTGAAAAGTGTGGTCATACAAAGGAGGACCTGCAATACATGGGCCAAATCCTCAATTACGGAGATTTCGATCAGTACACGCATAGAACTTCAGCGATCAATAATAAAAGAACAGGGGGAAAATAATATAAGACGGGATAAATAAAAACGTGTCGAGAGTTCAAGGAAAGTAAAAAAACTAACGTGAAGCTTGGCCCCAACAGTATCGAACGATGTCACGAAGACTAATGGGATGATAACAAGCAGTGCGCGGATAAAGGGGTAAATAAAAAGATCGGATTCTGAAGCTGGTTTCACGGGCTAACCAAAAAGCAAGGAATCGACCAATGTGAATGCCTGAATCAGACGCTGAAGAATAAACGAATGAAAAGTGGGGTCGGAAACGCTTAAGTACTTAACAAAAAATAAATAAATAAAATAGGATGGTAACAATGAGAACAGCGTACTATTAGTAGGAGATGAAGTTTTTAGAGTGAATATAATTTTAACTGTTTGCAATAGAATAGTTGTTGTTGTTGTATCTAATGTCCCCTGACTGGAAGTTCCAGACCAGGTCCGTCTAGGCATCGGGTTGAACTGTGCGGCTCTGGTTTATATAGCACAACAAAGGTTGGAGTACGTCTTAAATAGCTGCCATCTCAATTTTGATCGAGCAATCCCAGGGGTGACATCTGGGGGATCGTAACCTCTCCCAACCTCTCTGACCTCATAGAAGGACTTTTCTATCTGTGGATTTAGCTTGCCCATATCCGATCTAGACTCAGAGTTATTTAATGGAGCGTGTCGGGATTCAATCCAAGCACCATCAACACCGAAACAAACGCTATACCACAAGGCTACCTCGAGCACTACAATAGAATAGTGACGGATTCGATTAGAAGAGATGGTTTGTGAGGGAATTTACAGTAAAGATGTCAGTGTTAATGAAATGAATAGGGAAATGGAACATTTTGAAGTATGAAGTAGGGTCGAAAATGGAGTCACTGCTTCTAAAAAATTGAATCGCATAATCGAAAATAAGATTATATCCACATTTTCTGACGCTGAAATAATTTTGCTATTGCCAAATGGGCAATAGCATCATATTTTTAGTAAAACTCTTCCCTCAAATGAAGAGGAACATGATAAAATAATCTGCATAGGGTAATTAGTTTGATAGAATACCGGCTCCAAGTTTTGGGCTCGACAATTGCTAGGAAAAACCATAATGGGCCGTCATTCAAAAATTCATGTTGGGGGGGGGGGGGGAAGAATCGGCGCCATCGAAAATAAATTAATAAAAATATATCCAGGACAACATACTACTGTCCTTAGCATCAAAACGAAACACGGAAATTTGTGCAGGAAAGTCATAAAAATAATTATTTTTATGATTGTCCCCCGCAGAAATTTCTGTGTTTCGATGTGAAAATTTGTTTAAAAAATTTCACATCGCCGGGCTTGTTTGATTGGTAGAATTCCGGCTTAAGATTTGGAGATGAGTTCCATCCGTGCTCCAGGTAGGTGGTTGTTATTAGGTATTGTTGAAATCGGGGCACTGATTATTGATATATACTGTTTTAAGGCTTTAGTTACGATTAGTTTATCCTTTGGCGATACTTTCGGTTTTCATCATTTCTGCACAATGCGCGAGGTAAGCGTTATCAATTGATCGTCCTCTTTATAACATAAGTAAAATTCAAAGGAGAAACGGCACCCATTTTAAACAATATTTTATAGAACATTGATTCAGCACCAAGTTCAGACGAAGGATGATTTGCTCCTGTATGTAAGCTGAAAAAGAGTTCTTCCATTTTTCACAAAACCGTTTGAGAAAAAAGGGCGCTCGCCAGTGTGGTAACGTGGCTCTAATCTGAAGCAAAAGGAAACTGTTTGAGTATTTATGAAAGATGGCCGTATCAACTGAAAACGTAATCAAAGGCAATCGTTTTTTGAGCTCAGACGAGTTTACTTTTCAAAAGAATGGAAAATTACTAATTCTGATCCTGTATCTAGGCCGTCTTGATGTTGGTTAAAGATTTTAAATATATATATATATATATATATATATATATATATATATATATATATATATATATATATATATATATATATATAAATAAGCGGTTTACCTAGGCCCTGATTTTCCATTAGGGCCTGGCCTAGGGGCCCTCCCAAAAAATGTTATTTGAAAAAAAAAAAAAGAAAATTCCCAATTTTTTAAAAAAATACCCTTTCAAATTTGATTCATTGGTTCATCATATGTATGTTATAGTGTATAAGGGATTAATAAGTTTTTCTGGTTGCATTGTATTGGTGTTTTAATGATGAAGTTAATATGTTGTATTGCTTTTTATTATTTGATAATGTTCTAGGCTCCTATGCTTCAATTCTTGGTAAAACGGTACTTAACAATGATTCACGATTATTTCTTTTTTTTTTGTGTGTGTGTGTGAATTTTGGAAATGTTATGCCCACATCAGTGTTAGGGGGCCCCCATCCCGAGTTGTGCCTATTGTCAAGAATTTTCTAAATACGGCCCTGGGTTTACCCATTCAAAAACGAATTACTACCAAGACAATAAAAGAATCCACTTTCGTTGTCTTTTCGGGTCGATATTTTACGGCCACACACCGAATACAACAAAACATTGCGCAACGTTACTGTTGCTAGACGTTGTGCAACCAAAATGTTTTATCATGGAAAATGGTGATACATTTTGACTCGCAACGCTAGGTTGATTTGATATTTCATCAGTAGTAAGTAAGAACACGGGAGTTGAAGAGGTCTGCAGTATTTTGTTCTTTGTTGAGGGAAGTGTTCAGTTTTGGGAAAGTAGTTTGGTCATTCATAATTGTGGGCGATATGGCAAGTGAGGAAGTAGAAGTAGCTATTCTTTAGTGGCAATTTATACAATGTTTGGATGAAAAACCGAAAGAAGCTGTTGGATTCATCCAATCAATAAAAAAAGAAGACATTAGCAGTTTTATTAAAGAACTTAGAATTGACCCAGATCAGTTTTACAGTTATTGTAGGTTAAGCATACCTACGTTTGATTATCTCTTGGGACTTGTTGAAGACAAGATTCGGAAAAAGAACACCAACTACCGGAAGAGTATAACCTCCAGAAGAAAGGCTTTTAATAACATTACAGAATAACTTTTAATAACATTGTTGAATAACAAAAGCTTTTTTGTTTTGTAAACGCATTAATATAAAGAGCAGTAACAAAAGAAAGACAAATATATAGTTCAGTATCTACTTTTAAATCTAAGAAAAACATATCTTATAATATACAAGGTGTGCGCATAAAGTAACTGGACAATTTTTTTTTTTAAATAAGAAAAATATTACTCACCTTCAAATAAATTTGTCTCCTTCAAAATAATCGCCAAAGGAGTCTATGCAATTTTTCCAACGTTTCTCCAAGTCATCTAAACACTGTTTATAGGCGTTGGAACTAACCGTTCGCAAAATACGCGTAACATTTCATTTAATATCCGAGACGTTTTCGAATATCTGTCCTTTCGTGGCCATCTTAAGCTTTGGAAAAAGGAAAAAATCAGCTGGTGATAAGTCGGGGGAATATGGTGGGTGATTTATCACTGTAATTGATTGCTTAGCAAGATATTGTTGTACAGAAATTGCTGTATGGGGCCTAGCATTATCGTGTAAAAGAAACCATTGCCCAGAATCAAACAGTTCCTTCCTAACTCACCATATCCTGTTTCTTAATCGGAAAAGCACCTCCTTGTAAAAATACTGATTAATTGTTTGGTTTTCAGGAACAAATTCGTGGTGAATAAATCCTTTGTAATCAAAAAATGCAAAATCCATGAAAGGACAGCGATTTGAAAACGTCTCGGATATTAAATGAAATGTTACGCGTATTTTGCGAACGGTTAGTTCCAAAGCCTATAAACAGTGTTTAGATGACTTGGAGAAACGTTGTAAAAATTGTGTAGACTCCTTTGGCGATTATTTTAAAGGAGATAAATTTATTTGAATGTGAGTAATATTTTTCTTATTTATAAAAAAATTGTCCGGTTACTTTATGGGCGCACCTTGCATTTAAAAAATTCAATAAAAAAACAACGTAAGCGCAATTTTTTTTCTCCTTGTACCAATTTTGCCGCCCCTCAAATTTGCCGCTCTGGGCAGATGCCCTGCTTGTGCCTCCCTAGATCTGGCCCTGAGTGACGCAACGCTATTTTTCTTTCTTACCAATATCTTAAAAAATGGGGGTGTCTGGATTACTTGAGGGCAAGGTTTATTCGATTAAATGTGATAAATTGGTGTGGTACATACTTGGAATACTCAATTCCTCAGCTATATCTTGCCAAATTTTATTTATTACATCTTGGTTGTGGTTGTCCTTTGCTCTAAAATCATAAACTTCTGGCCTTGCGTGGACAAGAGCTATCAACTTGTCAGCATCAACCTCCATCTCTTCTTATTATAATAATGCACAAATCCTCAACACGGAGCATAAGGAGACAGTGGACTTTCAAAATTGTGAAATTTGTCCAAAAATTCGATTTTTTCATTTTATTGAATTGTGAAAGTACGGACGAGTAGGAACGTGTTGCAAACAGAATTTTTAATTTCTGTGATTACTTTCCTAGTTATAGGCATTTGTATTTAATTTAGATATTATGTGGTTACTAATAGCAATAACTTTAAATGTGTTTTTCTCACAATAAAAATTTTCACGTCATACGAATATTCAAACTGCTCCAGGCGCATTTCTAATTATCGTATTGCTTTGAAATTTAAGTTTTATATACTCAACTGTATATCAAATAAATTTTATTGAAAAATAATTATGCTTCGTAGCTCAGAATTTCTAAATTTTGTACTTGAAAAGATGATTTATAGGTATTTTGCGTAATAAAAAGGGTGTTTTCACTATTATTATTTTTTTCTCTTTATATTTTTAATGAATGCTTAAAATAAGCAGTATGTTTCATTGTTATTTCTATAAGGTATCCTGTAAATAAAAAATTACCATATTATATGCAAAAGAAATGCGTATGGAACATTTTTAATTAGGCCAATTTTTGATATAATTAATAATTCATAATTCATAAATTAATATTTCACCTTTAAATTTAACCACTTTTACTTATCTATGGTACTAATTACATATTCAAATTCCAGGCAAATCCATTCAAAACAAAAAAAGTTAGATTTCAAGGTCTACAGTCCCCTTAATGAAAATAAAATGCGCGTGTTCCCGCAGATACGCAGATGAAATGTTTCACCAGCTGTGTGTCGAGAAACATCGGTCAGAGAAGCATACACTTTAGTTGCAGCAACGTTTCCGAAATGCCGCGACGTGTTTCAAAACAATGTTGCATCCGGTGTGCAGCACTCTCCTTTGATAACATTGCAGACGATGCGTCCGATACAGAAAGCTAGAAACAGAAACGTTGCGCAATGTTTTGTTGCATTCAGTGTGTGGCTAAGCTAAGATTTGCATGTAATGTAATGGCGGCTCCAGGGGGGGGGGGCATTTGCACCCCCCCCCAAAAAAAACAGCCCGGCGTATTTTTTTTTCATAGCCTAAAATTATATAATCGTAGACCTAATACTAAATGAGTTTAAATTTAAAATGAGACGATGTTTATTTCTTATATATATATATACTAGGTGTCCCAAAATGACCGACGATTTGAAAAATCAATTAAAGATAAACGGATGGTGATAAAAATGTACGGTTTGCTGCATTCTGCTTAGGTAACCAGGGAATTTATTCTCACCAATTTTCAAAATTAGTTACAAAGTTCGTCAACAGATGGCGCTGCTGACAGGGAAAAACTTTAAAACAATGTTTTCAAACCAAGAAGCATACGCAAAGTGACATGGATTGGCCTCCCTATTCGCCAGATTTGATTACTTCAAAGACCAGGTGTATCGTCACAATCCACAAACTGTAGATGAACTGGAACAATAGATCTCTGCTGTTTGTCAGAACATTCAAACTGAAATGATTGCACGGGCGTCTGCGAATTTTGACCTCAGACTGCGCCACGTTGTTGCTGCAAACGGTGGTTATTTTGAAAACATTGTTTTATAGTTCTACAGCGCCATCTGTTGACGAACTTTGCAACTAATTTTGAAAATTGGTGAGAATAAATTCCCTGGTTACCTAAGCAGAATGCAGCAAACCGTACATTTCTATCGCCTTCCGTTTTTCTTTGATTTTCAAATCGTCGGTCATTTTTGGGACACCTTGTATATATATATATATATATAAGTCTAAGAGCCGACGTTGCCCCCCCCCCCCCCGAAAAAAAATACACTGGACTGGAGCCGCCCCTGATGTACTGTATTTATTTCTAAACAAATGAAATGTCTTCTTTTTTTTCAGGTAAAACCTGGCATTATAATGAAGCTAATAGGCTGTACAATACAATTATTCATGACTCATACGCTCGGAAGTTACATGTTCAATTTCAATACTTTTCCTAGTTGGGCAAACAGCACAAACGCATCTGTTCCTTTTTAACGATTCCTCTCTCAGACGATAGAGAAAACTATGAAACTTAGACGGTGAATATTTAAACAAAGTTTGAAATTGTGTAATAATAATGATGGGTTACACATATTCTCCTATAAATACGGGAGAAAGAGCCACATGGATAAATGATAAGAATATTTTTAATCATTAAGAAGCGTCAGTTATAATACGAGATGCACCGACATTTTTGTATTTCTGAAGTATTAGATTAGTATTAAGAACACTGGAATAATGTCCCGTGCAAGTTTCTACATCCGAAAGCAAAACTGCAGGAGTAAAGAAAACATTAGTTGATGGCATACTAATGTGAAAAATAATTGCTTTAATGGTACATTAATCGAGGAAGAAAAAGATGAAACAAACGTCAGTGCAAAGCGGGAAGAAAACTGATGGAAAACTGCGGACTTAATTAACTGATATCCAGATATCAGAGGACAGACTAGTCGTAAATTATATCTTCCATGGAAAATGCAATCATAACCACATACTGTGAATACCGAAACAAGCACGTATCGATCACGTTTTTAAAAGGTATCAAGCCTTGTGTTGACAGAAAAAGAAACAGCCTTTTGAATGTAAAGCTGATCTAACGTTTTCATAGTATTCAAGCGTCTGGAAACACAAAAATACTAGTTGACCAGTAAATAATTATTTTTAAAAGTATGTTACTATTCAAAATAATGATCGAAAATAAATTTATTTTCTAACTTAGACATTGTTATGACCGTTAAATCACACATTGAAATTTAATAAATAAATATATTGTAAAGAATCTAATCAGGAAACTCTATGATCACTTTTTAACAGTTTTTATAAATATTCATTGTAGAAAACAAAACTGAATTTTGTATTATGTTGCTATCTCAAAATTTACTTTTATTACAGCCCATAATAAAAGTAATACAATTGTATAATTGTTTTATATTAATCATTATGATTGATATTAAACAATTCCGATATAAATTTGTCAAAAGGGTCTAAATTTTATTATGATGGGCAAAGAAAAAAAAATAAGCATTGCTTGACTCTAGAATGACTATATAATACATATTTAACAAAAAAAGTCAAAATTTTAATAAAATATCAGAAAGAAAATATTTATTCAGTTGTATTTTTCACTAGACATGACTTTTTTCAGGAATGGTTTTTGTTTTAATTACATCATAAAAGTTAAAACAAACGTCAAACAATACATCAAAATTAAAACGACGTCAGAAAAAAAATATCACGTACTTGAATATATTTATATTTTTAATACAAAGGCATTCGTTCAGTATACTGTGGAAATTGTTGATTACTTCTTAACTGGGCATGTTTTACATGCGAGTCAACATTACCTGGTTGTTCCACCTCAGTTTTGATCACCACCCTCAGGGGCAACATGTGGGGGGGGAGGGCTTGTAATTTCCTCCATCCCTCTAACCACATTGAAGAAAGACTTTCTGTTCTATGAATTTAAAGTGACATACTTGAATAATGGATGAAGTATTTAAAAAATGCTAATTTTCGATTACATGAGACAAGTTTTTATAAAATGCTTTAAATTATGAATTAAATACTGGTCGATTATCTAACAGCCAGAACACAAACCTTCAGTAACCAGGTTCCAGTTACTAACGGTTGCAAGTCTCATGTTGACTGCTGATCAGATAAATCTCAAACTTTATCCCTGATCAGCATAAAAATCCCTGTCTATTAAGAAAACATATAGAAAATGAACCAAATAAAGTGTCCTTTTCAATATTATTTTAAATTTGTAAAGTTCATTCATGCACTTACAAAAAATTATTCGTTCATAAATCACAAAATCAACCTTTTAAATATAAAGAATATGGTAAAATTTTAAGCTTTCTTCCAATTTGTACCCATATTTTATTAAATAAATCTGTTCAACATTACCTTAAAAGCATAATTCATTTTCCCCCCTGATGATAATCTTCTACTAAAACATTTGTGATAAAAATAGAAGTACTACAAATTATAAGTAACATTAAGGCATGTGAGAAAAGTAGATGCAAAAACTGCAATTTTATCTTACTCCAAAAGACAAGACAAACCTGTGTACTTGAATTACAGTATTAGCATAATGTAATTCATAGATCATTTTCACACACCTGTTGTTAACTTCATTGAAATTTTCTAGGATACTAACTTAGTCATAGGCTAGTATTCTGAAATGTGAGAACATATACATAAAAAACTACCATAGTTATTCCACACAAGCTCTTTATTTTAAATGCAGTTTTCATTTGGAATTTCATGCACAGAGAGCATAATTTTTTTTTTAACATGTAGCATTAAATCTAAAGATTTTTTTTTCCTGTTATATTAAAGTTATTTTAAATGACTATTATAACTAACATTCAAACTTGTCAAATCAAACTACGAAATGAAAAGGAAAATACTCCTCTAGACTAATATATTTTAATTTAGAAGACTTAGCATGACTATGCAGCTACATATTGAATAGCTTATAATTTACTGACAAACAACTAAGAATGTGCTCCTTTCAACTAAGATGGTTCTTTATATACACCTTTATTCTTTAAGCAGCAAAATAGTAACTTTTTTTTAAATAAATGAAATAAGAAAATAACTGGAAATCAAATATATTATATGTAATACTTGGTACAACATTCATGGGATTTATATTCTGATAATGTCACTTTACAGTAATAAGATAATATACTAAAAGCTTTCAGCTAAAGATCATGACTAACAAATTTAGCTTAATGGACCAAAGTTGAATATAAAACATCATCAATGAATAATTTTTCAAGAAATTTTAGTATTATTTCATCTATAAGAAACAATCAATATTTGGTTAGTGCTAATAAAGACAAGGCAAAAGTTGAAAAAGGATAACATTAAGATGAAAATAAAGCTTTCAGTAACAGTAGTATGCTAAATACTCTCTTGCCAGATAAACAACCTTAAAGTTTTTCTGAAAATAACACAAATCTCTTGTTACATTAATAGGTTCTATCTTATCTTTCATGTTCTTAGAAAACAAGTCGTCACTATTAAAGCTTAAAAATTATACTTTTATCAAAAGAAAGAAAACCCACTGAAACAACAATAAAAATATCTATTTTATTTACTGTAGGACTGATGATTAAAAATTATTTACAATATGTCTTATGATCACTAACTACTAGTACACTAATCTTCGAGTCTGCAGGTTTAAATCCAGCAGGGGGCCATGGGAGTTTGTAACTGTTCAGAATCAGCTTTAAGTTGTAGGTACTTGTCAATTTAGTTATGTCAGCTTTAACTAAAAGACTCCAAAGACAGCCATCTGGCCTCTAACCACGGGGGAGAGTTTCTTCTAATAACCTTTCAAGATTCCTGTGAAGGCCTCAAAATATAAAATGTAAAGTTTTCATTGCAGATTTATTCATTCTTTTCTTATAGAAGTTATTTATCTAAGAAGCAAGCTTTCTCATCATAAACTTTCTCTCAAATAAATCACTTGTGATTTGATGATTGTTAGCTCTTAGATTTTCATTTTTTAGGTAGTTCTGAATTTAAAGAAAATAGAAAGATATACCTCTCTTTACCTAATTATTTGTATATCACTTCCTAATTTACGCAAGACCTAAATTATGCAAGAAAATACATATATATAAGACATGCTCCATTCTTCAATTTTATCATGAAGCAACAAAATTGAAATTATTTCTCTTTATAGTTTCTGCATTTACAAAAAGATTTAGTAGTCAAAACTAACAGTATAGTATGAATAGGAAAGTGATATGTAAACTAAAACTAAACTCATGGCACAAAATTCGAAATATGGACCAAGGCCAGGGTGTCCATCTCCACTTTCTTGACCATGGGCTTGGGTTGCTATACAGCATACATCTAAGTCAGATGGTCAACCTGGTGAGAAACCCCATAGTTAATTCCCAAGCATGCTTGGTCCTCATTTTATCGACCCACTCAGGGGATGAAAGGCCGAGTTGACCTTGCCCAGTCACAGGGTCAAACCCTGTACCTGTGGTGTGGCAGCTTGAAGCTTTTAACCACTACAGCAAAACTGACATGTAAAGTAATATCCTCATTTAGTCCTATTGCCAGTCAACAGTATCCAATTCGTGAGTTTCTATACATCAAGTTTAGATTTTCTAATTTATGCCCAATTACAGATAAAGTAGATATTTTGTAGATACGCCGCTGAAGATATTTCAATTTTCTTGATTACTGATAAAATTATATTATCTAGTAACATTGCTTATCACTATTTTTTTCCTAAAGAAAGCTTTTGTTTTCCACTTTTAAAGTGCCTGTAGTATAACAATACAAGCATACAATTCTTTTAATGCTTAACAAAGAAACTATTTTTAAAGGCCTCTTAGACTAGTATCAAAATTAAAATTGGGAGAAATTATTAAAAAGGGTTTTTATGTGATAAGAAAGAGACTTCAAATATATATAATGAATGCATTGATAAATTTATAAAACTACTAAGCCAAATATTTAGATCTTTTTACTCAATCCTCTATATATTTTACAGATTAATTTACAGGTGTTACATTTATGGAGAAACAAATTTTATTAAGTTAGAATAGAAGGGAAAAACTATTTCTGATTCAGCAGAAATTAAAATGTGCTAATTAAAATAAAAAAAATCAACAGATTAAAAATAAAATTTAAATTCTTCATGGGTTACATTAACTTCAGCACTTCTAAATTAACATCTATATCAATTAAACAGCATCAATTATTTAAACAGTTTACTAATTAAATACCCATTACAATGAGATTCAAACATATAAATAAATGTAAGGAACTAAAAACTGCTATATAAACAGCTTTTCTAAGTTTTCATCTCTTTTTCGTTGTATATCATCCTCAACGGTCATTTTATATTTGGTATTGAATGAGTAATTAATAATTTTAAATGATTTAAATTGACAAAACCACAACAAAAGTTTTAGTATATATCAATTTAAGCTTATGCACTGAAATTACTAACTCAAGTTTATTCAATTAGCAGACACAATTTAACAAAATTTACAGCAGGAATTTCCATACATAGTGATTCTTTGCAATAATTGAATAGTGTTGATACAGCTCACAATTTATTTTGCAACAATGGTTATTTTTCATGAAACTACAATATACTATTTTGGAATTATAGCCGTTGTGCAACCACTTGAAATTTACAACTCGGCGGTGCTGACACATCAGCCGTAACAACAGACGTTATACCCAGATTCATTAATGCCCCTCTCACAAGCCCACATGTAAAAGCTAAATATTTAGGAGTTGAACTTAAAAACTGATTACTGTTGGTGACCTTAGTCAAAAATCTAAATGCATTGTCATGAAGCACATAAACACCTTGATTGTTGGTACGAAGGTTATTAATTTCTTTCTTGAAAACACTTGACCAAAAGTCTTTGCAGATAAATTTCATAATATCTAACTCATCTTTAAATCGAGCCCATTCTCTGGTAAGTCTTTCAACTAATCGATAACCAGTACAAAAACCTATGGTCTCTAATTTTGAGACGTCGAATTCTTTACATTCTTCCGAAGATGCAGCGTAAGTACACACTAATTCTAGGTGTAACAAATCGAAAAGAACTTCATCAGCCATACTTCTAAATTCAATATAAAAATTATCAGTCACGAAAAGGAACAATTTTGTTTACTGTGCAGTTTTCAGTTTTGTAAACATCCCATTTCGCATTTCATTAATGAATTTCTGAAGATATCGGAGCTAGCAGACACACTGTATTTATCATATGTACTCCCTCTGATAGTGGTATGTATTTGGCATTACTATTCTAATGCGGCAACCATGTTTGGCTGAACGTGAAAAAGTTCAATTATTTTTTTATTGAAAGTTTGATATATATTCCCAGTAATCTTTCATTTTAAACATAAGTGACATCTATACAGCATATCTGTAATTATTAGAGTCAATCAAGCAGCTAACGTATAAATAGGATATTCAAATTTATGCATATTATTGCCAAAAGAGCGATAGAAGTAACCATATAGCAACACATGATTTTACTCTCTTCTCTTGTATTGACTTTCAACAGCCAATCAACGTGTAAAACTCACAGGATCCGCATCAGATTTTATACAACTGTTAAAAATATTGAGTTGAGAGGTGTTGCGTATTTCAGTTCCTGAATATCACAGTTTACAAGACTTACAATTTCAAACGAGACACTAACAAAATAAATGAAAAATGTGAAATATTTCATATTGAAAGATAAAATATACTATTCTATGTAACTACTTTTCTTTACATTTGAAATAAGTTGCCCCATTTTGATGAATTATTTTTAGCAGGAGAATGCTCCTTCAAAACTTTTTAAACAAGACCTCTTTTCTGTTTACCAATATTTAAGGTCACTTGTTTATGTTTTAATCGGTCCTTAGATAAAAATTGTGGCATTTTCAAAGAAATTCAAATGCTGAATTATTCAAACAGGGCCTAAAAAGGCGTTATTTACATTGCATTATATGCAAAAGCTACGTGGTTTTTAACGCTCTCTTTTAGAGTGTATATATTCTTGACATACAAAAAATCTTTCATTTTTGGATAATTTGTATTACAAATCAATTACAGCAGTTAAAACAGTGAGCAACCGCATGCGGTGTATCGCAGTGCTGAAATTATATATTTAATGTAATAAATTTAAACTGGTATACGTGTATATATTTCTGCTGTACTAGTAACGTAAGATGTCTAGTTCTTCCTTTGAAATATCGTATACTTTTATTCTCTCCAAACGTTATTAGGTAAAAGGATTTTATTGCATTTGTATTTTTCTGCATATAATTTGCTTGCACTTTTATATTGCAAGCTTTTTATTAATTTAGAATTGTACAGGAGATTGCCTTTTAAATTAATATTTGTAAAGTATTCCACTTTTATTAATTTTTACCCTCGTTTTTTCAATTTCGGTTACTTTTGGATGACAAAAGGAGTTAAACTAATTAATGTGTTTTATGTACCTTTAAATAATTTGTTGCATACTGCAGTGTCAGTTTGAATTAAATTTTTGGGATAAATTATTGATATTTTATCTTTGTACAAAATTATTTGTAACTTTATTAATTAATATACTGGGCTATTTAAATGAAAATTTTAGTTTTACCTTTGAAATCTCATGAAATTCAAATTGTACATTAATAATCATTTTAATAAACTCCTTTTTTTATTCATGACTTAAAGGCTAATGTTACTTGAAGAGTATTCTAGAGCTGGTAAATATTTATGTCTGATTTTCTGTGTGATTCTGACACTTATAAAACATCTGGAAAAATTGAAGATATTATTGGTTTAACCATGCAGACAATACTAACAATAATGCTTATCATTTCATTTAGATTCTTACTGTTGATTCCAAATAGCATATACTAGTGGTAAGAGTATAAGTAGGATTGAAGACTAACTGGCTCATTTTTTTTCTGTTCAAATTAACATGCACAAGTTTCTGGATTAAGTTGCTTTTCTGTAGACACAACCCATGTATTTTTTGTGCCCCTGACTTCCCTGTTTCGAGAAAGCAAACTGAAAATATGAAATTATAAATGAATATTAACTGATGAATTAACATCTGTCAAATTTTCAAAAATCAAGTTCAAAATAGTTCTCCTTACTCTCTTAAACTGTCTTTTCATTTTGGGATGAAGAATTAAATAAAGTGTTACTAAGACTTCATTTAATTCTTCGCGTCAAAATGTACATAAGTTCCTCTAGCAGTGACTTGAAATTGAACAACCAGTGAAAGAGATTATGTTCTATGAAAAAAATTTTCTGAAATAATGAAAGTTTTTTTTCTCTATTAAAATTTAAGTGTAATTTCTTTTGTGTGAAATCTGTTAAAGTACCATAAATAGTGCTTCTCAAAGCTGGTTCAAATATTTATTCTGTTGATATTTCAGAGAATTCTTTCAAAATTTTCTTTCCGTCTTTTGCATATGTAGATAGCATCAAAAATATATTGAGCACTGTGTTTTTTATTAATAGTTAATCTCACTCCAGAATGGCTAGCAACTAACTCTTAAGTTATAATTTTGTAACAATGTTAAATACTGCTGCCATATAACTGATCAATTTGCTTATTATAACATGGGTCACACTTCTTTTTCAATTCAGAATTCATGCACTGTTCAAAAACTCTTGAGTTTATTTTTTAGAAATTAAACGGACCAATGCAGTGTTTGATTTTTAATCTCAAAGCAATATCTATTAATGTAGTTATTGATAGGACTTAAATTTAATGTCTCTCTGCTTAGTCTGACAAGAAAGCTGTTTTAAGGTAAAATCTGTTTTGAGTAAATACTGTAAAAGTATGTCCCTACAGCTCAAAATTCATTAAATACAAATATATTTTAGGAACACCAAGTTTATGATGAATGACTGTAATGATACTAAAAGTACTGGTAAAATTATCAGATTTTATATAGATTCCCGTCTTTGCATTAAAACTGATTTTCTGAATAAATTTATTACCACTTAAACAACTTATATAGTCTCACCCAACCTTGTAGTGGGAGCAAAGGGAAACTTTAGGCTGATAGCTAATCATTGGCTGCTGCTGTTATCCGGCCAAGGCATAGAATACTTTAACTTCTACTTGCATCACTCTATTAAAAATCCTCTGATTTATCACCCTTAGACTGCTTCAGTCTGAAAGCTCAGTGGCCCCACTGTCTAGTTCTTATAAAATACTGTGGGAAGAACAGAGGGTTTTTAAGTGTAGAGTTATGTTGGTTATAATTTAATAGAATTTTTAGTTGTTTTTTAAAAATAAATGCTGTACAAGGAAAAAAAGCAAAAATTTTAGGATATTTGAAAACTAAGGGAACCCTGTATAAGAATAGTATAATGACATCTGGAATTGATAACTTCATTCGACGATTGATGATTGAATATATATATTTTCAATGGGTTTAGTGAGATCATTCAAACAGTTTTAGAGCTTTTCAAATGATGTACCCCCCTTGAGCTTTTTATTCTTCTGCAGCAAGATGATTATTCTCAAAGTACTAGACAGCAGGCAAAATATGTGCTAATGCTTTAATCTCTAGGGAAAAAGTCTAAACTGTATTTATCCATTTTTAACAGCATTATTAATATTTTGAAGAAATATACACTTTTAAATTAATGCTGTTCACTGATTAGAAACTGTCCCTTTCCTCAAGGTGAAATGCTTTTTTATTTTTTAAAACTCATATTTAAATAAAATAAAGAAAATAAAAAGTATAATGAGAAGAGTTTTTTATTTTTCTTGTGAAAAATAAGGATTTTTGTCAACCATGATTTTCTAATTTTGCTATCTGTGTCCTTTTATTAAATGTATATGTGAAAAATATTGAAATGAACAAAGTTAGCTGAAGAAATACTAAGTATAAAGTGTTATAATACAGTTAGAAATCTGTGTTGATAGGAAAAAGATTTTTATATGCAGTAGTATATATTTAAGATAAAGAATATTTACTGCTTACTTATATTATAATGTTTATAAAAATTTCTGCATCATAACTCCTTTTTCCTCTGTTCTTAGGTTGGAATATTTGCAGTAAAAAAGCATGAAGAATGAAGTGCTCTAGGAAATTATAATATGTGACCTCTAACTGAATAAAAATGCTAGGTTTTATGAAAGGCTAGAAAAAACATTTTAGTAATGCTCTTAGTAATGTAGTCTGACAAACAAGTGATTGTCTCATCAAATATTATTTCATAATGGTGTCTATAAGATATAAATCTTTTCTTTTGGGCATACTTCTAACATCAATAGCTTGGAGTATTATTCTTTATTTACATTCTATGCTTTCTGAAAGAAAATTTTTTCATGAGAACACTCCTGAAAACTTTGCGAGATGGAAACTAAGACCAAGAGTAAATAACATGCATCGTATAGCACAAGTAGATCCATTATCTTTTGAGTCAAAAGAGCAAAAACTGAGGTATAATTTTATAAATAAAAAAGCATTTCCTGACCGTGAAACAAACATGATAGATGGTAATGACCTTGATTATGATTCCTTTCGTGGTAAAATTTTGAAAGAAAAGGTTGAGAAGAATGAACAGAAAATTTTAAATTCTACAGATCTTGTTCATCTAGGTATGATCAATTCACCACAAGATCAAAGAATTAAAGATGAAGGCTATAAGAAGCATGCTTTTAATCTACTTATAAGTGATAGAATAGGTTATAGAAGAATGATTCCATTCACAGCCCACCCTCAGTAAGTATAATAGTTTTATCTCCTGCCACTGTATGTTTCATTGAAGTGTAATATAAGCTAAATTTTATAGTGATAAGAAATCAGTGGATTAAACAGCTTCTTAATATCCAAAATAAAAGGATGGCCCACCTTTTTTATATTATTTATTTATTTATTTTGTATTGTGGATATTAAAAAGCTGTGGGATCCTGTTGTGCATTTTCTACAAGTCCCTTGAAAATTTAAGAACTCAAGTGGTTATGTTGAATCTGTGCCAGCTAAATTCTCTGAATCATTTGCTTATTGGTACTTAAATCTTATTCCAAATAACTTATACTCTTTTTAAATTAATACTAATATAATATGGGGAAATAAATACTGTATTAAAATGGGCCTAAGGTAGCCTAGTGGTAGCATGTTGGTCTTCAGACTGGGGTTCGAATCCCGATGACATCATTAAATATCGTTGTTTCTGGGCTTGATATGGACATGTTAAATCTGTATAATGGAAGGTCCTTCCATGAGGTAAGAGAG
The DNA here is from genome assembly GCA_907164885.2 of Dolomedes plantarius. Lineage (NCBI taxonomy): Eukaryota > Metazoa > Arthropoda > Arachnida > Araneae > Dolomedidae > Dolomedes > Dolomedes plantarius. The sequence goes on from OU015495.1 coordinate 100,934,420, forward strand.
AGTGGAACAGGTACAAGTCCAGCAGATGTCACCCTAAGGAGTGCTTGGTCTAAATTATGATGGTAGCTTATTCACCAGCAGGGATTCAATACTGGAAGGCCTTAGTTGCTATGTCTGTCTGGTGCAGTGACATTGGAAATGCTGTATTGAAATACAGTATTTAAAGCAATTATAACTTAAATGAACATCATTAAAACTGATGGGAAAAAGAGTATTAGTCAATAAAATAATATAAAAAAAGGTAGTGTACAAAAAGGATATATCATTCGTAACTGAAAACTCTAGTCAAACAAGTAAAATTTAATCAAATAATAAATGTTGTTTACATTTTCTGGAAATCTATTATTTAGATTAAAATTATATGTAAGTTTGAAAGTTTTAATTTTATAAAAATCATATGAATTAGACTCAATTTATATTTTTAATTTGTAAAAAACTCTCTTCATTAAAAGGATATTTTTGAATTATGTAGACTTTGACTATAATTTCTGTTATCTTTATCCATTTTATTATATTTTTTGATTAATTATTATAAAAAGATGAAAGAGAATCAGAGGTAATCTGTTTGATTTTTTTACATTGTAACCTATTATTTTTGCTTTATAAGAAAAAGTAATTTTTCTTTCAAAAGTTTCCTAGAACACATTTACACTTTGTTGTATTTTACCATCAGGTTGCTTTTAAAATTAAGTAAATTTCGAATTCTCATCCAAGGCATTGATGTTTCCTTGATGACCCTACCTAAGATATAATGTTGATTCATCTATTGGGTGCACCCATACTGAGGTAGTCAACAAATTTTGCTATGTGAACAGGCAAAATGTTCTGAAGATAAGTGCCTGGTACATTGAGTACCAGCAACAAAAATATATTGTCTAAAATCCTTACTATAATTTAATGATATTTATTTTATCTATTATATATTTTTTGACTGCATTATATTGGAATATATTTTCTATTTAGGTGTAAAAAGAAAGTGTATTCTCCATATCTTCCTAAAGCCAGTATTATTATTTGTTTTTATAACGAGGCCTGGTCAACACTGCTACGTATGCTGTATTCAATTTTAGATAGAACTCCTGAACATCTGCTCCATGAAATTATTCTTGTTGATGATTATAGTGATGATGGTAATTTTGTTAAATATTTTCTGCATAATATTATTTGAAATCTGGTTATTTTCATTTGAACGTTTTGGAAGAGAGTTAAGAATTAATACTATTAAAAAATAAAAATTTTTTCCTCTAAGTTTATACAAAATATTCAGCTGTGCTCCATACTTCTATATTGGAGAAATTATGTATTTTGATAATTTAAAATTCAATAATTTTTATAATTTTGTAATTTATATATTTTTTAGAAAAGTTCAAGGAGAAGTTAAAAATATATCTGAGGGACAATTTAGCTAGCAAAAAAGTGAAAATGCTAAGAATACCTAAAAGAGCAGGTCTAATGAGAGCTCGTGTATTTGGAGCTAACCATGCGAGTGGTGAAGTAAGCTATTATTTCTGTCTCAGTGCATTTATATGTACAAATTGATCTCACTATTTTTCTTGTCATTGCTAAAAAAGTCTGGCATTTGTTAAAGCAAGCAAAATGAATTTAGAACTGCTCTACACATTCACATCAATTCAGTGATGTCTTCCAAGAAAGCTTTAGGGGTAGGGGTAAGAATCATGGGTCTGGTTTTTTATAAATACGATTGAGATTATATATGAAAGACCTGGATTTTGAGTGGGTGACTTAGCTCATAAGCCACTAATTATATGCTTGGATCAATGTTAGATTTCAAGAAAAAAATTTGTTGATCTATTATTTTAAATACTTTTATCAATACATAGAAATTTTTATCAGTTTGTCCACTTTTGATCAGGAATTTAAAACTGATTCTATCTTATCAAGTTCAGTTCAATTTTAAGTATTTAGTACTTAAAAAAAATTGTGTGTCAGCTCTATACAACATTTTTATGCTTTTCCAAGTTTACATGGACATTACTCTTGAGGTAATATATAAAAATAGTTAAATGAATACACGTATGCACTTTTGTTAGCAATGTAAATAACTATAATTGGGGCAAACCTAACTTGAAAGCATTATATGTACTACAGTGACAGATTTACACCCGCAACGCAAGTATCTCTACGACGTTACAAAATGCAGATTACCCTATTTGGCCTTTTATTGTCTATTGGGGATTGATTTTCTATCGGTTGCTTTCCAGTAAAGCGGGAGACAGTTTTGTTTTCACATCACAGTTTGAACTAATTTTCTCATGTTAAAGTATACCAACATAAATTTTTGAATTATCTTAATTCCTATAAAAATTGTTTCCTGTTCATTTTATGATTTCAAATAGTATGTGGCTCTCATAGAAACCATGCATTCTTATAAGTTACTTTGCGAATTTTTAAATTTTTTTTTTATTTATTTATTTTTTGGGGGCTGTCCAAAATATGTTTAAAGGAGAGAGGGGGGGGGGGGGGCATTGGATTGAATTTGTCTTGCTGTAAATTGAACCCGGCAACTGACAAACTGAAAGATACAGAGTTACGGATTTGGCAAATTTTGTGTTCAAGCCTATCATCGTTAGAAAATGTTAAATATAGCTTGTGATATGTATATGTCCGTATACAGTGGAGAGTGATTAAGTGGTTCTATTTTTAAGATTGTCATCTTCATTTATAGCAAGCATTACTTTATGAGCAGTGGGTATTTCATTTTTGAAATTACAGGAATGCACCTTTTCAAATTGCCGTTTTCGTAAACTTACCATAAATTTGGTTTCTTCTTTAAATCTGCACTTTCAAAGGACTTTTTTCCTGGGATTCGAAAGTACACCATTCTTCTTCATCTAAACTTTAATTCTATGAATACTGGACTGTGAAACGTCGGTCAGATCAGCATAGAGCAGAACAATTCTGTTGTCTGATTTCATAGGATTTTGTTCTCTGAGCTTTGTATAAACATTTAGAACGATACCTTACCAGAACTTTATAACAGTTGTTCAGATTTATGAGGCTGAAAAGTATAAACAAACAAATTTGAACACGATGCCATAATGAAAATAAGTGAAGTAGCAACAGAAGAGTTACAAGACAGAAATGAATCTGGAGTAAATACAGCTCTGGGGTTACCAAAATTCCAAATCACATTGAATGTTAGATGCTTCTGACAAGGAAACAAAGCCTTGTGAATGATCAGATTATTCAACAACGTTACATTCTCTCTTGTATGTTGTATTGTGCATTATTTACTAAATACATGAAACATCACGTTTTTGTTGCCCAAATATGTCTACACTTTATCAGTTAAATCATTATCTTAATGATTTATGCCTGAAATGTACCTTTTATTAACTCTGTTAATAGAATAAAGTACAAAATATATCACAATGGTGAAATCATACTGCTCTAGTATCCCATTTGTATTTAGGTTAGCCTTGTCCCAAGTATAGTATTATTTATATCTTGTTATAGTGTGTTTTCCTTTTTATGAATTTATCATAATTTGACATGTAGCTGAGGCATTTAAAATATTTGGTGCATCACTCTAATTTTCTGGGAAAGAAATAGCCACCAATTATATTTCTAAAATTTTATGATGTGAATTGATATATTATTTATTTTAAAACAGGTTCTAGTGTTTTTGGACAGTCACTGTGAAGTTAATGAAGTTTGGTTAGAACCTCTTTTGGAACGTATTCAGCAGAATCGAACAACAGTTGTGTGTCCTATTATTGATATCATAAAAGCTGAAACATTTGAATACGTTTCTTCACCAATTGTCCGAGGTGGATTTAATTGGGGTCTACATTTCAAATGGGATTCTGTTCAACCCAGTCAGTTACGTCATAAAGATGATTTTATCAAACCCATAGAGTAAGTGATAAATAAACATATATTTTTTTGTCAACAGTGTATATATCTAGTACTCTTAATATCCTGTTATAGTGTTTCTCTTAACAGGTGTTAATCATAATTTGACATGTCTATTGTTTAAACATACTGATGAATTTATTAAATAATACCATTAAATTTATTTTATTAATTGAGTTTCAAAGTTTTTATTAATTTATAGTATTGAAATTCAAGTAGGAAGTCTGATATATATTTTTATCAAAATTTTGAAATTAATATTTGCTTACATTATAATTTATTCAAAGCAGGTGTATGTTAATCTTGTTATACTCCTGTAATCGCAACATAATGATGAATTAGATTACTATAAGATGTTATAATGTTAGATAGATTATTGACTGTAACATTGTGAGAGATTTTTAAAAAAATATTATTTTATGTTGATACATGGTTTGACTAAATTTCCAATCATTATTTTTCTTGAGTAAATGGAAGTTATATAAAACTTTATCTGATATTTTCAAATCATAATTTGCAATACTTTCAACCCTATTACATAAATATATGCTTTTAATTTTATTATGTTCTCTGACTGTTTATTAAAATACTAAAATATTGTTTCAGAAATATTGTTTCATTCAAATTTGAGATTTTAATTTTAGATCTCCTACAATGGCTGGTGGCTTATTTGCCATTGATAAGAAGTACTTTCATGACTTGGGAGAGTATGATCAAGGCATGGATATATGGGGTGGTGAAAATCTTGAAATATCTTTCAGAGTGAGACTTTTTTGGTTTAAATATACATTCAGATCTTTTAAAAATCATTTATTAAAAGATATTTGTATTTAGTTAAGTTAAAGTATACTGTTATGAAAACTTTTCTGGAAAGCACCAAAAAATTGTATAAGGCTTGTAATTAAAAATTTGCCCATTCTCAGTTTAAAATTTATTGCATTTAAGTGATATCATATATATATATATATATATATATACAGTGGAATCTCGATCGATCGTTTTCGGATCCATCGTTTTTCCGTATGTGTGGTTCATTTTATCCAGTCCCAATGATCATATTGCTTTGTTATGTTTCCGCATCGATCGTTTTCCCGGATTTATCGTTCATTTCAATCGGTCCCTTGAAAAACGATAGATCGAGATTCCACTGCATATATATATACAGTGGAATCTCGATCTATCGTTTTCCAAGGGACCGACTGAAATGAACGATAAATGTGGGAAAACGATAGATGCGGAAACATAACAAAGCAATATGATCGTTGGGACTGGATAAAATTAACGACACATACGGAAAAATGATGGATCCGAAAACGATCAATCGAGATTCCACTGTGTGTATATATATATATATATATATATATATATATTTTTTTTGTTTATACATATTTCAGAGCAGTTGTTAAAGATTATTAAGAATTGATATGCAGATATATTCATGTAGTGGCCTACTGCTGATGATATGAATGAATGAAACATTTTTTTCTTGTATGTCCATCTACAGTGTTAGGACTAATAACTAATGATTCAATAATATTTAGTCTGTTGGGCTTCGGTATCTAATGCATGTTCTCACCATTTGTTCTTTTATTTCCATCTCTTTCTTTGTTAATTCTCTCTTTTCATCTGTTTCTCATTTTGTATATGTGTATGAATTTAAACAACTTTAAATAATTTTTTAGTGAACTTTTTTTACGCTTAAGTGTTTTTATATTTTATGTTTATTTCTTAAGGTAATAAGTATGAGTAAAGGGGTATATACTTAAGGTTATAAATATATACAGTTTGAACTAAAAATTAAGTACCGCAAACATCTTTGTTGATGATAATAACAGTATTTCATGTACTTTGTGCTTATGAAATGTATTCTAGTCTTGAAAAGATGAAACATTTACAACTCATTGTTGTTAATAGATTATGAACATTAAAAAAAATAGAAATTGTTATTCTTATTATTTAAATTTAGCAGGAGAATAAATTTCAGCAATTATGCTTTAAAGTTTTTTTATTTAACTTCCCTGTTATCACACAAAATTATCAGGACAAAAATAAAGCTGAAAGCAACAAATGTAGCTTAATTATTTACCTGTTTATTTATGTTTAAGAATAAATTACAAAGTGAGATACATTTCAGAGGTTAGCAGAAAAAAATATTTATGAATACTCTTGTATATATTTTTTATTTTAAATTTCTGAGGTTAATGTAAAATCGGTTTAGATATAAAGTGTGTGAAATTTCATTATAATTTTACTGTAATGTATTAAAACTAGCTGAATACCCTTGCTTCTTCGCTACAGAGTACATTCAAATTAAATACAACAGTCAATGTATGCAGTTAATGCCAAAGAAAAAATATATATTTATAATAAATACAATGGTCAATGTATGCAATTAATGCCAAAAAAAATATACTTATAAAAAAATTGTAACATATTTTTACAGTCAAAATAAAATAGAAGAAAATATTGAAATTAAATCTAATAGAACATACTAAAGAATATAGTACAGTTTGAGGAACATTTCTTTTACTGTATTTTATTTATTTTTTTTGGATAATGTCCAATCGTCTGCCACATTAGAAAGAGAGAAAAAATTGTCAATTTATTTCATTGTTATGCACATGATGCAAAATTAATTTGAAGTATCACAAAAAGAAAAGAAACATGTGATCAGCATTTAATAAATTAAATTCTGAAAATTAATCTTTAAAAATTCACCAAACATCAGAAAATGGCTGTAAAGATTCGAAAAAGATTTCATTTTAAAGCAATTTTTATCTTTCTCATGATATAAATTTTATAATCATCAGATTATTATTTTTAATGCAAACTTTAAAGAATGTTACAAAAACAGCTTAAAAATTTAATTTAAAAAAATCTAAGAAGAATTTTTCAAAAATCTTTCTTCGTGTACCCCTACACTATAAAAAGAATTGCCATGCAAAATTTCAGCCCTTTAAGTCCAGCGGTTTGGTCTTTGCGTTATCTGTCAGTCAATCAGTTATGGAACTGTTTTTTATATATAGATTATGATGTGTATTCTTTCGTCATTTACAAGAGACTTAGAAAAAATGGCTTTTAATCTTTGACAATTTTTTCACCTTTAAGATTCAACTTTAACCTTAAATTTTGAGACTGATTTTTATAAAATTTAAACTTTTTTTCCTCTCATTCATTAATTATATATTTCTTTGATATTCAGATTTGGATGTGTGGTGGAAAATTGGAAATAATTCCATGTTCTCGAGTTGGTCATGTTTTTAGACGCAGAAGACCTTATGGATCACCAGAGGGTGAAGATACTTTAACTTATAACTCATTACGTGTTGCTCATGTATGGATGGATGGGTACATTGTAAGTATAATATTTAATTTCTTTAATGCAATATTGATATTATTAAGTAGTGTTTATTTCATTGTGAGAAGATATGAAAGTTCATGAAAAGAAATGCTATATTTTTTAACAGAATATGGGATTTAAATGTAATTAATAATTTTCCTTTGGCTATGTATATTTGGAATCTATTGGTAAAACAATAATTTAAAGATTTCAGTAATTGTTCTTAAAGTAAAGAATCTTTATTATTTTTAGTTAGGTTTAAGAATTGTTAGGTAGTATTAATTTTTTTCTGTAATCTTGAAATTTTTTTAAAAATTTTTATTTATTAAAATGTGTTCCCACTGAGTTCTTGCATTAAATTACACCTAGTAAAACCAGAATTTTTGTAGATTTTTTTCTTTGAGTAAATCTATGCCCTATAGTTTAAAATAGTTTATAAAGTAGTTCTAAATAAGTTATAATCTTATCAGCTGCACCATTAAATTTTTGACTGTCATAATTCAGCATACTTCTAAAATGTTTTATTTGTAGCTGAAAGGTAGATAAAAGAAGCTTTTGCTTATTTTATATAAATAAGATTTAGCTTGTAAAGAGCTTTAAACATAAATGTTGCAGTAAGTTATAACTCCAATAATAAATAATTACTATTGACACTCCAATAATTTGCTGATACGGAGAATTCATTAACTGAAATATAAAATCAGAGGTAACTTTTATATTTACTATACATATTTTGAAGGGTGTGTGTGGGAAGAAACTTTGTTATGAGGGTTAATAGAAATTTCCATTATTTTAATTAATAAGTATTCAAATGTATTAAGAAAGCAGTAAAAATAAGGTTAATATAATTAAATTTTTATCTAAATCTTCACTTTCAAGAATCAATTAAAATGAATCGTTATCATTTATATTTTTAAGAAGTGCTCAGGTAAAACCTAATAAAATAATATTTCAGGCAGTCTCTTCAAACGAAACTACCGCGGGTTAGTAACATAGGATTATTTATCGTCGCTTACCTCTTTTCTTTTAGCGTAGGATTATGTTCCTCCATAACGGTCCTGTGGAAAGGAAAATTTCAGATGCTAGAACTGTCTGTCCGCCTGTCCTTGCGAGTTATAATTTTAGCAACGTACCAAACCCAGTCTATCGCTTCGACGAGTTAAACAGAAAAGTACCAAGATGCATCAAAATTTTGACATACATATATATACATATGTACATATATATATAGTTACATATATACATACAATGGTGGTAAGCAACGATAAGTAATCCTACGTTAATAACTGGCAGTAGTTTCATTAGAAGAGACTACCTGAAATTTTTAAACGCATTTTGGTACTTTTCTGTTAAACTGTTTACTGCTACTGGGTTTGGCACACTGCCAAAATTATAACTTGCAATGCCAGAAAAAAATATTTCTCTCCGTAGGACCATTATCGAGGAATGTAATCCTATGTTAAAGGATCTTAAGCAACCTTTAATTTATTATTTAAAACTATGTAGGGAAATTCTGTATTTTAAATTGACAATTTGCTCACTTCAAATTTCAATTATTTTATTTTATACTATATATTAATTGCAATTATAAAGAAATTGCTGTGCAATAAAAGGATAGATAGATATTAAGTTAGGGCTCATAATTTCACACATTAATGTAATAAGGAAAAAAAACAACAGAGAATGAACTCATTGTGTCAATAAATGAATTTTGTGTTACAAAAACAAATAATTAAAATGAAATCTGTTTTATTAATTCTTTTATGTTCAGTGTTTTGCAGTCACATTATAGAACTTTATTCTTTATCATCAAACTCCTCACAGGAAAATTTTTTTAAAGTGCGTCCTGATGCCAGAGATAAAAAGTATGGAGATGTCACAAGCAGAATTGAGCTCCGCAAGAGTCTTAAATGCAAGTCATTTGATTGGTATATGAAAAATGTTTATCCTGAACTTGGACCACCCCAAATTAAAACTAATTTGTCTGCTAAAAAAGCACATCTAGCAAAGATGAAAAAGAGTCCTATAGAATGGAAACAAGCTACTGCAGAAGTGCTTTTCCGCTATCAGGTAATTAAAGTATTTATTTCTTTTTCTGAATTTTTTAGATTTAATGTTAAATTTGTGTAAACAGTTTATAATAAACTAGCTGAATACCCATGCTTCGTTATGGAGTACATTCAAATTAAATATAAAGGTCAATGTATACAATTAATGCTAAAAAAATATATTTATAAAAAAATCATAACTCATATTTTTATAGACAAAATAACGTAGAAGAAAATATTCAAATTAAATATAATGGTCAATGTATGCAATTAATTTGTATATTTAATATCCATAAAACATACTAATTTGAATTAAATTCTTAAAAAACTTCCATCTCAATTAGTCTGGTGGTTAAATTTTATCTTTTACCGTATTTTATTTTTTTTTGTCAATTTATTTCGTTGTTATGCACATGAAGCAAAATTAATTTAAATAATCACAAAAAGAAAAGAAATCACATGATCAGCATTTAATAAATTAAATTCTAAAAATTAATCTATAAAAATTCACCAAAAATCAGAAAATGGAGGTAAAGATTTGAGAAAAATTTCATTTTAAAGGAATTTTTATGATCTTTCTCATGATATAAATTTTACAGGGTGTGTTCCATAAGTAATGCGACCAATTTTTTCCAGCGTGACTATACACCGCAGCGCCCTCTAACCTGTTGGGCGAGGTGAAGGGGGGTGTTAGCTTCATAATACACCCATTCTCAGCTGGCTCCAATTTGCCGGAAAGTCAGGACGTGCGTTTTGGGAAGCCCGTTTTGAGCTTAATGTAACACAGCGCGATGGATTGTTTTATGGAGTAACGTTACGCTATCAAATTTTGCGTTAAACCTTTGAAGTCCGCCACTGAAATGTTTCTATTAATTCAGCAAGCCTTTGGGAGGGATAGCTTGTCCAAATCACAAGATCACCGTTGGCACAAGTTGTTCAAGGAGGTCCGAGAGGATGTCGCCGACGAACACCGCAGTGGAAATCTATCAACATCCCGAATCGACGAAAATGTGACGTGTGTGCATGATTGTTTGAAATCTGACCAATGGTCGAGCCTTCCAATGGATAACAGAAGCTCTACAGAGGCCAAAAAATCAGTTTATCGCATTGTAACCGAAAATTTTAATATGAAAAAGGTGTGTGCCAAACTGGTCCCAAAAATGTTGACCGACGAACAAAAGGACATGCGAGTGCTCCAAGGCCAAGAACTCTTGGAATTGTATGAAAAGGATCCTAATTTTTTAAACTCAGTTATCACCGATGCTGAGTCATGTTTTGAATACGACCCGAAAACAAAAAGGCACAGTTCAGAGTGGCACACCCCATTGTCAACCCGGCCCAAGAAGGCACGCATGACCAAGTCCAGGATCAAAACCATGCTTATTGTCTTCTTTGTTGCCAGAGGCATTGTCCACCTCGAATTCGTACCTACCGGGACCACTGTCAGTGTAGCTTTTTACTTGGAAGTGCTCAAAAGACTGAAAAGGAGGGTTGCGCGCTGCCGAAGTGACATCAAGGACGCATGGAATCTTCATCACGATAACGCGTCAAGCTACAGCACCTTCGTTGTCAAGGATTTCCTGGCCAAGACACACACCCCACTGGTTCCCCAGCCTTCCTACAGTCCTGATCTGGCTCCTACAGACTTTTTTTTTTTTTGTTTCCTCGCTTAAAAGGAACCCTGAAAGGGAAACATTAGGACACGATTGAAAACATCCAGGCTCATGTTACATCGGCTCTAAATGACTACCCAGGAAAGGCCTTCCATGATGTCTTCCAGGCCTGGAAACACCGCCTCCATAAATGTATGGATGCAGGAGGGTGCTATTTTGAAGATTTTTAACTAATTGTACGAATATGTCCAATAAATGATTTTTTATGAATTTGGTCGCATTACTTATGGAACGCACCTTGTATAACCATCAGATTATTATTTTAAATGCAAACTGTAAAAAAGTTACAAAAACAGCTTAAAAATTTAATTTTAAAAAATCAAAGAAGAATTTTTCAAAAATCTTTCTAGGGCACCTGTATATTATAAGAAGAATCGTCATGCAAAATTTCAGCCCTTTAGGTCCAGTGGTTTGGTCTGTGCATTATCTATCAGTCAGTCACGGAACTGTTTTATATCTATAAATAGAATAATAATATAAAAAATTTTCTTTACAGCTCTATGTGCACAGTTTATGTCTGATATTTGCACATTTGTTTTTGTGTATCTTCCATTAAAACAAAATGTATGCCTAAATAATGGGGGGGACTAATGATCTCCATAGTCTTTGACCTATTTCTGTATATTGATTCATTATTATTAGATTCAAAACAGTTTTCTCCTGGGAAAAAAAATCTATTACACATAATTGCAAATTATAAATTTAAAACTTGCTGATTGTAGTGAAATTTGTTTAATTTTTTTAAAATTTCTAGTATTCCTTTTGTTTATTCACTATTTTAAACAAAGTATTTCAAATGTGTTCTATAAAAATAAAAATCTAAATAGTTACAATTTAAAATTTCAGATTCAGTTAGTTGGAACTGATTTGTGTGTTGAATCTGAGGATGATGTCACTACCAAAGGATCTCTATTGATTCTCCAGAAGTGTGCACCCATTAAAAAACAAGTAAACACTCTTTTAAATATCCTTCATTTTTGTACTTATTAATTGTGGGCTTTGTTATATTAGCCTGTTGTTCTGTCACTGAATTTTCAATTCTGTCATTTCCTTCAGATGTGGTATGAAACAGCTAAACATGATGTGCGATTAGCTCAGTTACTTTGCCTTGATGCTGGAGAGCAGTTTCCTCGTTTGTCTAAGTGCCATGAAATGGGTGGTTCTCAGGACTGGAGACATGCTGAAAGTGTAAGAATGTTACTTAATTGATATACTTGTCCATATTTTTCTGTGATTTCATACTTCTCTTATTTATAATTTATTTTTCATCTCTAAGTTTATATATTACAGTGGAGTCCTGATAATCCAAAATGATTGGGACCAGACCCTTTTTGGATTAACGAATTTTTCGGATTAAGCGAAATCATTCTTAACCTTTAGCTTACAGGGCCACTTTTTCCGATTCCCTCTTTAGAACGGTAAATTTCATACCCCCCTTTGTAAGAACGACCATTATGGGGGTTATATATACATGCATATATACATACACACACGCACACACATATGAGGCGGTGAGAAGCAAAGTGGTGTAAGTCAGTAAGTCATGTAGTGCAAGTCCAAAGCGTTTTACTGCAAAAACTACAAAAAATTCTACTATAAATTGAACAAATTATAATACATAATAATTGTTATAATATTGCAAATAATAATTATTTGCAATTCCACTATAAATTGATCTTGGAAATTACATTTTTGCCCTCAAATAAAAAAAAGTTGAAAATGGGACTTACACCACTTTGCCTTTCACCACCTCATATATATGAATATATATATATAAATATATATATATATATTCCCTCTTGGGCCCATATTCTTGGGATACATGCTATTTATCCCATCCTGTAAGGAAAAGTTTAAAATAAATTTAAATTACATAATAATGTGCGATTACATAAATATTACATATTACATGTGACTACGCAGTTTATTTTATAATGTCTGTCTAAACATAACCAAATCTTGGGATGAAATGGGTGATAAGAAAGCAGAACGCTGCCTAGTACAGTACAGTAGAGTGTAAGTTCTTGTAACAATACGTCACAGTGCTCGACAATTGGAGAGGTGCAGTCGGGTGGGGGAGGGGGGTTCAGTTGACACGCCCTTTGTCACAGATAGCCAGAGCATCATTACTGTTAGTGTCAGTTTCGCATTAGCATAAACACATGTTGTTTATTCTACAATGTCCTACTTTATTATACTGTTGTCTAACTCTGAATTTTCTTGTAATTTTCAGAAATATACTTTATATTACTTAGTATCACTGTAGTTTTATTGTAACCTTAGTTCTTTCTGTCTTTTGGTTTCAGATTAAGTGGACTTTCGGATAACCTAAGTTCGGATTATTGGGACTCCACTGTATCTATTGAGAAATTTTTTGTATCTAGTTATAAATGCAAATGATCTTGCTCCTAGTAAGATAATGTTTTTTCTTTGTTATACTATAGTTTTCGAGAAGGCTCCAGTCACCTTGCCATTATGCAACTGAAAACATTCCATAGAAACTTAGCCAATTTGAATTTATCTTTTTAAATGTAAAGAGTAGATTTCAGGGATACTACACCTGGGTCAATTGTGACAGTTTCCAATTTCTATGTCAAGCTGCTCTAAAACTCTTATTTTCAGTAAAACTGCATCAAAACAGTGCTACTTTAATAAATTATGATACAAAAGTTAATGACAAATTTGCAAAAGAAACAAAAATATAATGTTACTTTCAGCACACTCTCACCGAAACTCAGATTCATTCATATTATAAAATAAAAAGGAATTATCAATCTTTGCTTGACATTATTCTCTGCAGAGTTAAAGCAACAAAGGAGCGTGTATAGTCTTAACTTCCACTTTGTTCTCAATTCTAACATCCATAGGGATTTTTACCTCTGTATTTCCAGATGAAAAAGTATACACTAGACTTAAGTTAATATGGTGATATTGACGTAATTTGCAATTCATTTAGAAATCTCTCCCTCAATGAAGAGATTAGTAAGGTTTCCATATAATCATTTTTTAACTAAATAATTTAACTGTTATATATATATATATATATATATATATATATATATATATATATATATATATATATATATATATATATATATATATATATACACAGTGTGACAATTATTGAGCCATATGAAAAAAAAACTTAACTTTTGAACCATTGGCAAGATTCAGTGGAAACTTGGTTGGATACAGGGCATGTTGGGTTTTTTTTTTTTTTTTTTGAACTTGCACACTCGTATTGTTTTTGTTTTTGATTTTTCATTGAAAATTTCAAAATACAGCATTTCTGAGCGTATATTCATCGTCAAGGCCTACTATTCGAGCATTAATAGCCCGATAGCGGCTCAAAGGAAATCATCAGTGCTATATTCATTGAAGGCATAGTGACTGCTGAACAATATGTCAGAATTTTAGAAAATGATCTCATTCCTATTATCCAAAGTCACCCAGATTTAAAAAAGATGAGGTTCATGCAGGACGGAGTGTGACGCCATCGGACCAATAGAGTGATTGAAGTCTTGGAGGAGCACTTTGGAGAGCACATTCTGGCTTTGGGGTACCTTGAGACCACTGGAATGAGAATCGCTTGGCCACCATATTCTCCTGATCTCAACCCTAGTGACTTTTTTGTGGTGCAATATTAAAGACAAAGTTTATGCAAATGACCCCAAAACCATTGTTGCGCTCAAAACAGCCATTCAGGAGGTCATTGAAAGCATCGATGTCTTGACACTTCAGCGAGTTTTGCAGAATTTTGCTCTTCATCTGCGCCACATAATAGCCATTGATGACAAGCATATCAAACATGTCATAAACTAAATCTGATTATCTGTAGTTACTTTTCAAATTTTAATAAAATGTTTGAACTCAGTAGTATTTTAAAATTTGATTTTTTTATTTCATATAGCTTAATAATTGTCACCCTGTGTGTGTGTGTATATATATATATATATATATATATATATATATATATATATATATATATATATATATATATATATATATATATATATATATATATATATATATATATATAAAAAAATATTAGTCTATTGAAATGTTTCTATTACTTGCTTTGTATGATATATGTAAAAAAATATTTTCTGCATTAAAAATTATTTTAGAATTAAGAATTGAAGATTTTCATAACTTTTTTTTTCTCAATTTTTAGGAGAATTCTCCTATCTATAATACAGCTGCTGGCTTATGCCTTGGTTGCATAAAAGAATCTCGTGGGGAATATGTCACAATGTCCATCTGCAGCCAACCAGAGTCTCGCAAATGGAACTTAATATTTCATGCTCTGCCATGAGTCTGTCTTCTGTGATATGAGTTTCAAACTCTATATTTATTATATTCTTCCTTTACATTTATTATTTCACTCTGTATATGAACATTCAGTTTACTAAACAGCAGGGTATCAAATTTTTATATTTTAAACTGATCTTAAAGTTTTTATTTAGAATTTTATTATTCATAAGATTTATATTTTATTTGAATAAATTCTAGGGACTGCTGAGCATAAGAACAAATTATCGATAATATCTAGCAGTATAGCAAGTTTTTTCACTGAGGATTACATCTTTTACCACTTATTCTTTGCTATCAGAAATGTAAATGTATCTTAGAAAACGAAGTTTATACAAAATTACATTGCTGATCATCTGTAATATATAGTTAATTTTATATTTTGAAGAATATCCATGAAAAATATCCCTCCTTTATTTTTAATAGATTTTAATGGAGCTGTCACATGCATGAAACAGCCCTTTTAATTGTAGCTGTTTTATTTTTTAATTGTTCCCTTTGGAAAGGTAATTTTAGATGTTATTTTTATTCATAGTTGACTCTTCAGGGGGAATTAATTTTATGCAAGTTACTGATATGAAAGATCAATTCTGTGTGTGTGTGTGTGTATGGAGGGGGGGGGGGCATAGATTTTATGTTTTTAAAGTATTCTTAATGAAAGCTGACTCTTCTGATTAGAGTTGAGTTTCTTATTTCATAACAATATCCAGTCTTGTATTTTTGTTTTGTCTTCCACCTGATCTAATGTTTTTGCACCACCCATACTGATTGTGTGTCATTGGCCCCCATTTATAGCTTAGCCTCTGGATAATCCATTTTTTTTAGCCCTTCTATATCAATTTTCTCTATTCCAAATTCCTGCCCAATGCTGCCATTCCATATGGGCCCTACCCAGCTGACCTTAAGGGTTGATGCTTCTTCCTGGATTTTCCTGCAGATCTGAAGTGGGGGTGCTAGAACAGGGGGTGCTAGACCTCAAGTGCTAGAACAGGCTAGTGCAGGGGTCGGCAACCTTTTTTACTAGCAGGGCATATCTCAGAAATGCAGGAATTCGGAGGGCACCACTGGATGAAGAGGAGGAGGTTAATTTTTAAACATGAAAATATTAATGCAACATGAATTTTTAATACATAAATTCAAATTTTAATTTAAACAAAACAATCTTAAAATTGATAATTAATGCGATATTTGACATTGCAAATCTTCGGCCAACTCGTTGTAATTTGGCACATAAGTTGAATTCCTAGTTCTCAGGCAGTGGTCCAAATAAGTGTCCATGAGGCTTGGTCGGTACTTTGATTTTAAGTATTTCATTTTGGAAAACAAATATTCACAAGCATATGAGGTGGTGTAAGTCACATTTTCAACTTTTTTCATTTGAGGGCAAAAATGTAATCCCCATGTAGAATTTATAGTGGAATTGTAAGTAGTTATGATTTGCAATATTATAATAATTGTTATGAATTATAATTTGTTCAATTTATGGTGGAATTTTTTATAGTTTTTGTAGTAAAACTCTTTTGACTTACACCACTTTGCCTTTCACCACCCCATATGTCAACACACAAAGAGAGTTCAATTTCAGAGCAGGAAAAAGAAGCTGACTCAAAGTGAGGGGAGAGCGACACTGTCAAGAGCAGTCTGCTCAGTTTTTAATTTTTATGGTTATGCAATTTTTAATTTTTTTTTTCGAAAATTATTTATTATAACTATGGGCATTTGTTGTTCAAATATCTAAAATTAAGATAGTTGAACAGAGGGCACTTTAAAATTGTTTCGCGAGCACCGCATTGCCGACCCCTGGGCTGGTACATGTAGGGTTGCTGTCTCCTGTAATCTATACTCTCTGGTAGGGGTTCCACATAGAAAGCCTTAATAGCTATGTTGAGCCCCATCCTATGCAATGGAACTTCTTGTTTCATACTTTAGGTCAAATACAGATCTGTATGTCACATTTGGGTGTGATACTTAAAATATTTTATTCATAACAAAAGAACAAAATACTAACCAATTACATTTTCTTCATACCAAACAGATCATGAACATAATATTGTAGTAAAGAAATAAATTTGATCTTAACTTAGGATGTACTTTTAATGGAGACAAATGTAATTGCTTTGCAGGTATTTTGAAAAAAAAATCGTATTTTACCCTTTGAATTCCTTTTGTATAGACAACATCCCTGACTGTGCAATAAGTTTGTTTTGAATATTATGCTAAACATCTCAAGTTACTGCTTCACAAAATTAATAAATAATTTATTTTGTATTTTATATATTTTGAAATTAATTGTCATCTAGTACAAATCTTTAGCATGTCAGCCCTTTAGTGACCAAACACTCATAGGCTGCTGATTTATATAAAGTGTTATTGAGATTTTTATTTGAATTATTTTTTTTTATGTATGAATGCTTAATCATTGTCCTATTGTCTAAAAAATGTTTTGAGATATTTTGTTATGGTCCAGTAAAACCAGTTTGTTTTATTATTTATGTTTATTGTATTAAATTTTCTGTAGGATTAAGAGAAGCATTAGAAGTGTCAATATACATCGTTAAAACTTATCTGATATCTACCACCTACTATGTCATTAAAGTTTATTAAAAGTAGCACTGAGGTACTAAATATTTAGTTATAGTTTAAATGTGAAAAACATTAAAATTTAAAGTATGTTCTCTTTAAACTTATAAAATTCCAGGATGATCATAATTCTTGTTTACGCATTTCTGCATCATTAGTAAAAGAAATATTTCCATTGTGTAAACTAATATTTTTGTATATTATAGGGTAATAATTTTACCCTATTTGCTAACGGTTATACATTTTTATTTGTATATTTTTCTGCATAATTATTTAATTGCGAATGTTTGGTTTGGTTGACTTTAAAAAAGTTTTCTTTAATTGTTTAAGAATTAATTTTAGAAAACATAAATAACTTTGCTTTTGTCAGTGTAATCTGTAATTTGTATTGTTGTGTATTAAGTGTATTGTTGCTTACCTTTTTAATTATTTTTTTTCCCTAGAATAAATTCTATTGAATATACTAAGTATTTTTATACTCATTAACTTATTTTGGATGTAACCAATAGCTTATAAGTTTTATCATATTGTCATGTTAATATAATAGTCATTGTTTGACTTTTTAACAAGATATTAAATTTTTTTTTGTATTTTCTTTTATTTAGACTAGCCTTAAGTCAACATTTCAAAAAAAAAAAATCCTAAAGTTCTTATATTTATTTATATATTTTATAAAAGCTGTGTAGCTGAGTATTTCTGATATTTAAAGTTTGTAACACATCAATGCATCAATTATTTTATGATACTAAGAATGATGCATTTTTTTTTATATTATGAAATACTTCCCATGTATACAAATTCATACAACTGGTTTTAGTGTAAAGATATTATTATTATTATTATTATTTTATATATAACAACAGAGCAAGCTTTCACATATGTTTTGAATGTTTGTAGATTAATCTAGAAACTGAATGTTCATATTCTGAAATGCATAGTTATCCAAACAAAGGTGTAAGTGTATATAAATTATCATTGTAAATATTTTGTTTCAATTATATGTGTCATCTGGTATCATGTTTTCTCTTTCACCCCCTTGTTTATATAAAAAAATATTGCCATAAGCTCAAAGGTCTTTTTGCACATTTGTGAAATGTGAGTGCAATTTGTTGTAAATGCATTTAGTAATGTGATATTGTAAATTTAATTATAAATCTATTCCATATGGTATGAAGGCATTCAATTTTTATCCATTTTACGTTACTGATATTAAAACTGCAGTTAAAAATCCATTTCTATAAATATAAGAAAAACTGATATTTTTCTTGGTGTCAGTATTTTGTGGAAGTATTAATTTTCTCTGTTAATTGCAAAAATGCCATATGCTATGTATAGCATTTTGCTGAAAAAATCTTAATATTTTTTTTCCAATTTAACTTATCTCCTCATGTTCTATACAAATTTTATTAGTATAATATATTAGTATATATTAGTATATTTTTTAGTAAAATATATTAGTATAGATTTATACAAATTTATACTAATATATTTTAGTTATTTTTAGTCACTTAAGCTATCCAAAGTGAGTTGAAAACTTTTTATATACTTTTTATATTTAAGAAAATATTTTCCTTGCTTAAACAATTTTTCAAATTTAACCAAAAAACAAAATATTTTCTCTTTTGTGTTAATTTTCTATTGTCTATACCCTTCTGTTTTCTTTTGCATTTGATGAAAAATATTTCTATATTTGTTTTAATTAAGCAAACAAAAAGGTAATTGTTTTTAAAATGTAGGTTTTGGAATTATCTTAAAGAGCTGTATGGTTTATTTAAAAATTTTTGCTATGTATTCAATTTCTTTGATAAGCACAGATGGATGCTAGAATAGCACTTTTTGCCTGTTAATATATTTACATATATTTATTACTTGCACAACAGAACATTGTATACATACGAATTTGTAATGTTTTGCATAATTTCAAAAGGCAAAATATCAAGGACTTTTTAATGAAGGAGAATTTAGTTAAATTAAAATAGATAGAAAAACAGATGAATTTTTTATTTTTATGCATGTATTTTTAGTTTAACTTTTAAAAGACTTCTAAAAGAAAAAAAATATTGATGCATACTAACCATTTTTATCAACAAACTTTATGTAATTATTACATTTAATCATTTTTTATATGCATTATTTAATTTCATTTTAAGAATTTTAATTATTTATTAAAAAATATTTTTATATGCATCTGATTTTTTGCTCTTCTAAGGTTTTAAAAAGTTTTCTTTTTAAATTTTTATTTGTGCTCTGAGTAAACATGGGAATTTCAGATCTAAGAAATCATTTAAAATGATATAAATTTATGCAGTTGCTGTAGTCTGAGACACAAGGAATTTCTTACTATTCAGAGAGTTTCTGCATAGACATTTACACTAAATTTGATCCCATTTGTATAGTTTTAAAAGAAAACTTATAAAATTTCTTTATGTGTTTAATAAACAGTTGAATACCTTTTTATTTCATTTGTTATATTTGTTTTATGTTATTATTATAAAAAATTTCTCTCTGCAAATTTTCACTTTCACTTTTGTTTACTTAAAATGTTTGAATACTGAGGCTTGGAGTTGTAAATAACTCTTTACTGTATCAGGCAGAAATATTTTTATTCCAAACTGTAAAATTTAAGCATCTTTAATTCATTTGAAATGCTTTTATTGGGTATTTGCAATGCAAAGTAAGTTGGTCATTTGATAAGTCTGTGCTAAATCTTAGAGTTGTTGTCATTGTACTGAAATTGTTCAAGCTCTCGTGTTTAGTATGCTCAAAGGCACACTTGTCAAATTGTAAATAGATTCTACGCTTAGTCTGTGATTGACATTCATTTTAGTCAGTCAACTCTTATTACTGCTCACAAATTAGAGAAAAACGAGTTCCGCATGTTGATAAAACAGTCCTCTTCGAAAGTCAAAACAGTGGTAGACACTAAATCCAGGCCTCAGAAATATGGCATGTTTGCACCTTTGCTGAGAATGATTTCCAAGTGGTTTGTTGATTTTCATTGTGGCTGAACAAGCACAAGTGATTCTGAAAGTTAAGGTCACAATGTTGAAGTCACTACACCAGAAATTATTGAAAAAATCTATGTTATGAAGGTTACAAAAGTAAAAGTGCATGAGATTTCTAAGGCTGTTGGCATCTCATCAGAGCACTTACATAATATTTTGATATGAGAAATCTGTGAGTGAAATGGTCATCTTGTTTGCTAACAATTAATCAAGAATGTCAATGAGTCAACACTTTGAAGTACAGTTTGTTGAAATCAAGATGAAATTTGTACCATTTCATAAAAGTAGATGAAGCGGGGATACATTACTCTTGGCCATAAATAAAAGGGCAATCAAAACAGTGGGCTGAAATGGGTGGACATGCACCAAAGGAAGCAAAAATGGTTCCACCAGCAGAAATTTTTTTTTTTTTTTAATCTTTATTGTTACTACTTGGAAAAGGGCAAAACAATCACTGGAAAGTACTATGCATCTTTACTAGATTGTTTAAATAGGGAAATTAAGGCAAAAATTCATATTTAGTGAAAAGAAAGGTTCTTTTCCACCATTACAATGCTTTAGATCATTCACCTGTGATTGCAGATGCAAAACTGTTAGATTCATGCTATGAAATTGTTCCCCACCTTCTACATTCTCCAGATTTGACCTCCTTGGACTACTGCTTGTTCCCAAATATGTAAAAATTTGCAGGGCAGAAATTTGATTCAAATTTTGAAGTGAAACAAATTAGTATTTAAACAAATGCTAATTTTGCAAAGTTGAACAAGTCTTACTTTATTTAGGGGGATAAAAAAGTATGGGAAAATTATTCGATGAAATTTATCGGCTTTAAGCAGGATTGTGTAGGAATATTTATAATAAAACATCTTTTACAAAATGTTATTTTCATTATTTTTGCTTGGACTTATCAAATGACCATTGTATATTTTTGAATTTATAGCAATGTAGCTGAAAGCCTGCAAAAAGATTTCCGTAAGTGTGTGTGTATACACACACACACACACACACATACACACACACACACACATATATATATATACAGGGTGAACCAAGAGTCTTGCCCTGATTATAAATATTTATTGTGCTCAAACTATTATAATTAGACATATGTTTGTTTGGATATATTGTAAGTACTATTATAAATTTTTTATAAGACCATTTACCTCAGTAAATTTAAACATATGCTTCTTGCATTGATTTAGTAGGACTCTGTTGAAACGATTGCCAGACACGATCAACAGTTGCTTCACTCACACTAGGCCTGCCACTTCTGGGAAGATCCTTAATGCTGCCTGTTTCCTTAAACCTTTCATACCAACGCTTTATTTATTTTGCATCAGGAGGGTTACATCCATAACAAAGTCAAAATTTACGCTGAACATTAATGGGCGATTTGGTTTCGTGAAACTAAAGCACACGTTGGGCTTTCTCTTGAATCAATGCCATTTTGGCCGAAAATGATGTCTTCCTTACAAATGTCCCCCTCGGTTACTCTTGAAGGAGCACTCATACCATCTATTGCACAAAAAAACTACTAAAACTGATCTAATCAATGATACAAAAGTTACGTTATTATATTAAACGGTTATTTTGTAATGAATTTTTATAATCAGGGCAAGACTTTTGGTTCACCCTGTATATAATTTCCAATTTTTGTGGAGTCTTATCTTGCTTTTATGCTTCATATTGCTTTGAAATTGTGTTTGGTGAAATCAAATTTTGTGCCCAATTGTGTTCATTTAAAAAGTTTGAAATAAAAAATTTTTAGTGTTCACAAATTTGTTTGTAGGTTAGTAAATGTTACTGAAAATTAATGGGAGTCAATTTAGAGTGAAATTCAAAATTCTTAATTTAGAAATGGGTTTGTATCAAAAAGATTTATAGCAAAAATTATATTTATAATTTGCATCAATAAAAGTACAAGAAGCTGTCTAAAAACTGCCTGGCTTTTAAAAGAATAAAATTCTAACCTTTAAAAATCTTCTATTGTGTTTTTAAATAAATGTACATTTCTCGGTATAATGTGCATTACCTATTTAAGCTGTTATGAGACTGTTCACATATATTAAAGTTTATATGATTTATCAAACATATTTCTAGAACAAACCTATTTTGTTCTTATTTTGTATTACTACTATTTGTTTTCATTTAGTAGTATAACATTCATTATGTATAAGGTGGCCCAAATGAAAGTGAGACTTGTTTTTTTCTGTAACGGATTATTGGTAGAAATATGTGAACATACAGGAAGTAAAAGGGATACATGAGCTGCATATCTACTACATGTAGAAGTCATGTTGGTTCAAGCAAGTGTCCCAGCACTTACTAAATTTTGGATACACTGAGAGATGAACATCAGTGGTTGTCTGCAGAACCAGTTTTGAATGGCGTTGCATACCACCACATCGTTAGCAAACTAGTGATCCTTAAAAGTCTTTATCAGTGGGCTAAAGATGTGGTAATTGCAGGACGGCAGGTCAGGTTATAAGGGGGATGGTCGTGGACCTCCCAGCAGGGGAACACTGCAGCAAATCCAGCCCAAGGTGATGACTAAGTGTGCTTGAGCAAGCCTCAGCATGTCCTGTGCTCAGTCGTCCATTACAAAATTTCCTTAGCCATCTAAATACTGTACACTGTGACAGAAACTTGTACATATACACTTCCCTCATATGATGATAAATTTCAGCTTCGCTGACACCTTCTGCCATCCAAAATTGAATAACTGCTTATTGGGCCTGTTTGGACAAAACTATGTCACGACTGTTTATAGTCACCTTGCTTAAGTATGTACAAACAGCATGCTCAAATTTTCCAATGATAGCAGCTTCGCTTCATGATATACAATGTTATCTACTGACATAAAAACAAAGCTCTGAGTATTTAAACAACTGCTACTAATACAGAAATTTCACTTTCATTTGGGTCAACATTATAGTAAAACAATTGCTTGTCATGGAGCACAAATATACATTGCAGCAAAATATATTTATTGTTAGAAAACAGTTTTCTCTTTTGTTAGATGCTTGTAAATCTTTAACATTCCTTCTTTATTTTGTAACTAGTCATTTTAGTGTTATTTCTTACTCTTTATTTTTAAGTAATATTGTTTTGTTTAATGACAGTGCCACCGATGTTTGAAATGTGTACAATTAACCTGTGCTACTGGTAAATTAAAAAAAAATTATTTTTTCTTAAAAAGTTTGGTTGTATATATACTTTGCTGCATTTTGTAATTCATATTCTTTTTGTTAAGATTTCCTCCATTTTAATTTAAATGTATATTGATTTATTGGGAATTTGAACAAATTGTTTCATTAATTTGTATATGTATGGGAACTGAATTTTTATTAAAAATTTATAGTATAATCAGGAAAAAAGAACTTTCAAAATTGATGTTTTTGGTAGTGGTGTATCTATTATATTTTAATGCTGTTATCAATTTTGGTTTGTTTTAGTGTTATTCAAATGTTGCCTTTACAAGAACGAAAATGATTGAAATAGTATTATAAATCAACTGTGTTAAAATTTAGGTTTCTCATAAGTTTTAGATGTAGAAGTTTGAGGATAAGAACAAGATAAAAGAAAATGTTGAACACATCTGTGAATGTAAAAGATCATTTATAATAGTCTGTTTATATTTACTCAGTTGAAAAAAATTATCATATGATCATAGTCTTATAAATAACTAAATCTTATGTAGGAGATATATATATTATGAAAATAAATCAAAAATATAGTTTAATTTAAAAGTTGAATGATTTAAATATGAAAATTGGTGATTCAAAATTTTAAATTGTTATCATATTTATTTATGCAACATAAAATTGTAAAAATATATTACAAACTTGTTATTTTAAAAATTATCTTTATTTTTCTATTAAATTAGATATTAATGTTTAATTTAATGTAAAATTTTAGTTTAATTATTATTTATTGAATAAATCATTAATTGTTAACAGTTTTATCAATCATTGTTCATAAAACTGATATCTGCAGGAAACAATCTAACTGTATAGCCGTAAATTTTGTTGACTTTTGAAAACTATGAACAGTCTGGAATGGGGCAAGTGTTGAAATATTAAGTAATGATCAAAAATTAACCCTGAACAAATGTGGCAGGCAATTCTATGTATCCATTAGTATGGATACCTATTTTCAACA
This sequence comes from Dolomedes plantarius, assembly GCA_907164885.2. Classification (NCBI taxonomy): domain Eukaryota; kingdom Metazoa; phylum Arthropoda; class Arachnida; order Araneae; family Dolomedidae; genus Dolomedes; species Dolomedes plantarius. The sequence goes on from OU015495.1 coordinate 100,959,414, forward strand.
TTGTTCCTTTCATATGTGTTAACATAATATGTTTGTAGTTTTTGTTTCACTAAAAGCTGTAATACTGTAGTGTATTGAAATAGATTCCTTCCATGTATATGTATAATATGAAATTTTCTATCCTGTGTTTCAGTGTACTAAAATGATATATTATAATATACTCTAGTAGTACTAAATTTATAGAAAAAACTCATGGTAATGGCTTTAAGTGCCTTTTTTCAGTGGCAGCTTCATTGAAATAATCTAATATATTTATTCCTTCAAATATTAAATTATGCTCATACATATTAATGATTATACATATTGTGTCATATCTTCTGTATTTATTTTTTGTTATAACTTATTTCTCCCCAACTTGAAAAATTGAGCCAAACACATACATTTTAAAGCACCCTTATCACTGATGTATTAATTAAAATTACAAATTTAAGAAAAACGTTGCACAGATTAGAGAACTTTGTGGTTTTTGTTGATAGTTCTTTAAAATTGCATTGTTAATTTTTAATTTATATATATATATATATATATATATATATATACAGATATAAGTGTTTGGATAAACATGAAAATGTGGGGATGAAAATATGACATGAACGTTCCATTAAATTAATGATTTTCATGTAAACAAGTAAATTTTCAAAATGACTAATTTTTGTAGATAATTCAACATTTTTAAATATTATTTAGCCTGTTAAATACTGCTAGTTTTATTAATGTACTGCTCATTGAAAGAAGTTTTAAGATAACTGTATACAGCCCCTATTTCTTTCTAAATGGAAAAAAGTTTGGAATAATGTCTTCCAGTGAAAAGTTCTAGTGTCACCAGATTGATATGTTACGATTTTCTTCGTTAGTGTCTTAGCTACAACCACAGTTATCAGTAGGTTTATAAACTTACTCTAAATAATAGGAAAAATTAGAGAGTTTATTTGATGAGCTAAGTTTTTTAAGCATTGTTTCAGTCACTTTAAAAGTGTTTCTTCATTAACGAAAAAGCAGCAATTCATTTAGATTCATTTAAAGAGCCACATAGAAAAAATGAGAAGCTTCAGTATTTGTGTTTTTCAGAAACTGTGTAGATTTTACATGTTTCACTAGTTATAGATTGGTAAATTGGATCGCTGACTTTGTCAGAATAGTAATTACAAGGAACTTTTGACAATAGTGTTAGGTGGTGTAGGAAGGTTCCTTTGATGCACAGTGAAGCAAAAATGTTTGCAACAAGTTTTGAAAAGTTCATCTTTTTATTTCTCAGGCAAGAGGGCTCTCAGTACAAATTGAGAAAAGTGTGAATTGCCAATTTTTTTGCTTTGGTACAAAGTGTAGAAACTTTATTATATCTCCTTGTATAAGAAAAGTTTTTCTCAAATATTTTTTTGTTTTCATCTGGTAAACATTTATGTTATGACAAAAATTGCATTTGGTATTGTTTGTCCTTCATTCATTACCTTTTTGGCATTAAAAATCTTTTAAGAATGAAATGAATTTTTCATGCTATTGGCTTGATTGTGAAACATGTCTAATTTTGATAGCATTGTTACAGTAAAAACTTTAATTATTACAACTTTAACATATTTTTTTCATATCTTATCTCTTAATAAGTAGTTTTTACCCTTAAAATTTTAAATGTTGATAAGCTTTTTAAAAACTGTGTTACTTCTTTCTGCAGTAATCCATGTTAACTGCAGTACTAATTTATTGCCACAGTGAAGGTTTTTGCTTTATTCAATATTGTTATTTGCTTTCAAAATATCAGAACAATCTCATGTTCAGTATTTGATTTCTTGACTCTTGTTATCTTGAACTAAAATTAAGGAATACTATGTTGTTTGAGAACTATTTTAAAAACACATTGTTGACCGGTACTAAGTAAACTTGTGTCTTTACATGCAAATGTTGAAGAAAATTTAGGATAAAGGAGTCGTATTGGAAAAAATTTTGATCAACTGAACATTGCTTTACTTGAGAACTATCTCTACTATGACCTGAGTGAGTTTCAGACAAATGTCACATTTTATCATTTAACTGTGAATCTCCGACCCCCATATAAAGAAAATAATGCTGCACTTTATTCCAAAATTTCTGCCTTTGCTGGTGACTTGCTTAGATATTGAAATAAAATTGGCAGTCAACAATGTGTTGAGAAACCATCTCATTATCACTGTTCACTTATCATGATATGGAACTGACACTTTCTCTGTTTCATTGTATTTTTCTTGTGATATTTCTCTCATTGTAATTAGCACGCTCATTCTTTTGATCAGATATTCGTGTTGAGTAAGTACACTTACAGAAGTTCACACTTGTGAGATTTTGTTTTTAATGTGTTTTCCTTTTTTCAGTGTGTGTGTAGTTATTTATCAACTGTGATAAAACCTTCGTGTCAGGCCGCTATTCTTTAATTGATTGTGCATTCAGTGTGATTTCCTTAATAGGAAATGAAGCTACATAAATGTTAATGAGGATTTATGCAGATGAACATGTTCTATGCTTTTATTCATAGCTATGAACTTGTTAACATTAATTAACAAATATACATTTTTACTATAAACTGGAGATATTGTGTTCAGTAATTGACTTATTTGATTACAAAATTTGGTTTTAATTTATATAAAACTAACACTTTCATTTCTGTACCTCTGTTTTCACACCTGTACCTCTTTCATGTCAAAGGTTTAAAATTTTGTCTGAAACAAATTTTTTCAGTATTTGTTTAATGTGTTATTTTAAAATTGACTTTTGACTGAGGATTTTTGAATCAATAAATGTGATTTTAATGGTAACTCAGTTATATTATCATTGTAAATAAAAGGTGTGGTTCTGTGGAAGAATTTTGTGCTTCATTTAAGCAACATTTTTACTACGCAATATTGCTGAAAATTTTCTATTTAAAACTTAAAATTATGAACTGTATCCAGTTTAGGACTGTGTACGTGTTTTAATATGTCACATAATGTTTATTAAATTTTGATTAGATATTTGTACACTTCTGTAGTATTTCCTGATTTACTGTAGATTCTCTATAATCATCTGTTTATCAAAATGGGCCTGTTTTACTCAGCATAATTAATAGGCAGTCTGTAGAAATTCAAAAGGTTTTATTTCATTTCATTTTCTAGTTTTTCAATTCTTAAAAGTTTTAAATTTCATATGAGTGGTGTTGAATTTTCTTTTGGGCTTGGGAAACTGTTTAAAAGGACGGAAGATTAAAGTTTCTTGAGTATTAAATCAATGAATAGACTATTGAAACATTTAAAAACAAAACTCTTATATAATTCTTTGTCTGATTAGATCTGAAAATTGTATAATACATATGTAAACGAAGAAGAGTATTGAAGGATTATAATTGATCACATGCATTAGATAATGTTTCCCATACTCTTCTATTTGAATCTTGCATAGTCTGAAATAAAAGGTTTTATTTCTTTTAATTTTTTGAAGATAGTTAAAATTTTTGAAGCATGATTAACAATATTTTTTCTTGTTTTAGTGTACCAAAGTGAAGAATTAGTTAACCAATACCGGAACTACATAGTCAAAATTTGAATATATGTTGACGTTCAGTTATAAACGTGTTAATCAGCTACACTGACTAGAAAACCAAAAATTTATTTTGTTCTTAAATATCGATCTAACCAAGTAAATTCATTTCGTTTTTCAAAGTTTGATAAAACCATCTTTGCTTTACAAATTTCTAGGAGTTATTATGTTAATCTTTCAGAGTTTACATGAACATCCTCTTTTGCCTTTTACTGTAAACGCCACTTACAGGAAATGTAATTAGCTTGCCTCACAAACCAGTGAGTTATTCTGATGAACGAAAGTATACCCCAAAAAGTAAGAGTGTTGAAATGTAAAATTGTACTACTTAAAAAAAAGAAAAACTTTACATAATTGTTTAATAATCTTTTCATGCAAATTAAACTTTACTTTTAAGAGTGTCTAACCCTCGTGTTGCAAAAAATGACCGTAGCGATCCCAAATATCTTGTATTGAGAGGTTTACCTTAAAATAGCTGCTGATGGCCACTGTGAGGTATGTGACGCACATTTTGATCTTACCATGAATACGTTATAGAGGATCTACAGTACAGTAATGTTGTGAGTCAATTTAGCTGAGCACATTGTTGTACTAAGCGATAGCTTTCTTCACATGTCTCGTATTTCCGAACTATGATGTGGTTGTGGTGCATGAAAATTACTCGGCTTGTAGTGTTTCTACGATCGTTCAGATGTTTTCATAGCGCATTTGTAGTTGCATCGCAAATATGAGCAATAATAAACTGCAATTTTCAACAATAGATTTTGTCAACTATGCATATCGATGGAGCTTGTTATTTTTAAACAGTTGGTATTGAAATATATTATATAAAAGTGTGATTAAAAATTATGTAGATGTGTAAAATAAAATTATCTTTTGATTGAATTGATGATTTGAATGTGAGAATTTCAATGACGACATCGTTGTGAAGAGAACACAAAACTGATTGTTATTTTATATGTGCATGCAGGGCCTTTTTATCGCAGGGGCAAATCGGGACTTTGCCCAGGGCCCCCTGATGCTAGGGGGCCTCAAAACCCCCTTGGTGTATGCACCTAGTACTTCTAATAGTATGTATAGCCCATGGATAGTTATTTTTATAAATATTCGTAAGAGGGGGGGCCCCAAAATAGCATCTGCCCAGGGGCCCCCAGCGTTCATAAACGGGCCCTGTGTGCATGTGAATTCTGTCAATGATGCACCTGCTTATAAGACTGTTTACCGATCGCCCCCTTTTGAGTCTGTTCATGAATTTGGTTCTCAGGTTTATCCAGCACGTTTTTCTGGTTGGAATCGCTCCAAAAGTTGCAGGGTACTTGAAAAGCATCCTTTAAGAAGGGGGGGGGGGGGGGGTTTGATACACCCGTAGCTCAAAATTCGGCTCCCCCCCCCCCCCCCCCCTGAAATTTTATTGACACACCTACAGCGATCATATGCGTCTGAATGAGTAGTTTTGCGTAATACAGTCGATTCCGGTTAATCGGACCACATCGGGATGTGATCATTTTGGTCCTAATAGTCGGCTGGTCCAATTAACCGGATTCGACTGTATATTGAAATAGACATACACTAAATATATGATCACTTTCCCAGATTGTGCGCTCGAAAATCTTTTATTGATGACATAAATTATATATTTGCATGCCCAATGCGTCATAGTCACTTAGATTATTTGATTCAAAAAGTTGCCAAAAAAGAAAGCTTAATATCTAGATTTTTGTAAACTGACGATAAATCGGCAAAGAATTTCGTTGCGAATGCTTTGGCGAGACTTTGAAACAAGATGGATGTTCCAGGAGCTAGCCTGCAAATCTAGGAGCTGATAGCCAAGGAAAAAATAGATCCTGTATAAACAGGCTAACTCGCGAGTGTGTATTCAATTTAGCAATATTGCCAAAACTCACCAAGCGCAATACCTATTTAGCTTTTAACGTAGGATTACGTTCCTCAATAACGGTTCTCCGGTAAAAAGTGTCCGTCTTGCGTCGCGAGTTATAATTCTAGCAGCGCGCCAAACCCAGTAGCAGTTAATAGTTAAACAGAAAGTACCAAAATGCGTCAAAAAAAAGTTAAGCAACGATAAGTAATCCTACGTTAGTAACCCGCGGTAGTTTCGTTAGAGAGACTACCTGAAATGCTTTTTTACTATTCCCCATATCTAGTCGCACAGCATCATAAACTAATCATCAAATTGCCCGAAATAGTACATTGAACTTCAGTAACAAAATGCTCATTTATAAATCTTTCTTAAGACCCTTACTTACGTATGCTGGACCAGTTTTGGTCGTATGCAGCGAATTCCAACATTAAAATTCTGACTGTTGCTCAAAACATGACTATTCGGCAAATCACTTAACTCCGCATGGTATATTCGTAATGTTGACATTTATAGGGAGATAAATCTCCCCACTATTCAAAATTATTAATTGAATTCAGTTAGGGCCCTCCTCGGCGCACTGACTACCGAACGGTCCTTATAATATGAAATATGATTTTTTGAAATTGAATAAAATAGAATTAATGTTTGAGTAGTATTCAAAAGTTATACAATGAGAAAAATAAATATAATATAAATAAAATGAGAAAAAAAATTATAGCATCGAATTTTTGTTATGGATCATATTGTTAAAAACTATGTAAGGCTAAAGACATAATCGGAATATTCAGTTTCAAAAAGCGGGAAAAAACCAACTTTCGTAAAAGTTTTCTACAATTTTTCGATTTTAACTAAACTTCTAATGAAAGTTAAAAACAACAGGTTACATTAACTAAGGAATGTCTTGGGGGAAAAAAAATAAAAAGTTTTAATTACAAAAGAAGGAACAGGGAGGGGAAGAGAAAAAAAGCAAAAAATAAAGATTTGAGTGCTCACAGAAGCTCCGTTTTCATAACAACGTATAAGTCATCTTCAAAATCTTTATAAATGTCTGCGAACGTTGAAATTCTGAAAATTTGTTTCATTGAAAGGATCGCTGAAACAGGATTTTCTCCGTAATGATGATAGTATTCAACCGTGTGGGGATTTAAAAAGGACCATTTTGTGAAAAGAAAATTCACACATATCCAGTAATTCTACAGCTGTCGGGCAGAAAGTCTTCCAAGAAAGCGGTTATCATGTGTGAACACTAATTGGAGAAAATTTAAGTTTTAAATTAACTTTTTGTAGGCGAACGCAGTAATTCCGTTTTACAAAGAGACTGAGTTAATGGAGTCTTTTGAAGGTCACTGTATTTTAATTAGAAAAAAAATAGTGTTCGAGAAAAATATTTTTAATCAATTCATGTTTTTGAAGTAATGATAAGAATGATACGCCTCAAATTTTATTTCTGTAATATATTTTCAGCGGCATTCATTGTTCTTACAATTTTCTTTCAATTATACAAAAATTAAGCATTAAGAGTTATATTAAACGCGAATTGTAATCTATTTTAAAATTAGTGATGTGAAAGATATTGTCATTCAGTGATAATACAGAATAAAAATATTTAAAAAAAAAATTTTAATGAAAAAGCAAAAAGGTTAAATCTACCTTTTCCCAGCCGTTTTGGCTAGTTTTGAGTGTCTTATCACTTTGAATACCGGATGCGGCAGAATGACCTCCCACATTTCTGAAGGTCACTGATAAGAGAGTGGGTGGGTGCAGGGCGGCGCGGGAAGTGGCAACAGTTCGGGTGAATTTTCTAGCTGTCAGTAGACACCATAAGTTGGTTCGGTGAATATCGAGGTTTCGTTAACGAGGCGTTCTTTAAAAACGACTCTGTAACCGCGATACAGAGGGCATTTTAGGACGTGCTTCGAGATCTATGCAATTGATGCCGTTCCGGATCGAAGAACAATGCTGCGATGTGAAAGTAAGTGGGTCTGCATTAGCGAGGATTCCTAGTGGTCGTCTTACACACTAACATTACAACACCGAAAAATGTGGAACGAGCCTGTGAGTCCGCTGTTAGTGGGGAAGTTGCCGCCATTTTCCCAGAAATGACCAAAAATAGTGATGGAGCAGCGGTGCGCAAACTTTTTTTCGACTACGACCCACTTCTTTTAAATAAAAAACCACTCGACCCCCAATGAAAATTTTTTGGGTAAAATCAGAATTTGAAAAAAAAAAAAAGAAAAAAAAAAAAGAAACTGTATATTTTGGGTATATATTATTTTGAATAATAGCAATAAAAAAATGCCTATCTGCACTTGTTTTTAGTAAAACCGTTCGACACCTTCTTTAACATTCATATAATTTTTTAGCATATAAAAAATATTAAGATATTAAAAATGTCATTATAGAAAATTTAAAACATTTTTCAATTAAATTATTCAGTATAATATAAAATTGCTGCAAACAATCCGCGACCCCTATAGTTTTTTCACGCCCCCCCCGTCCCCCAGTGGGTAGCAAACCACTGCTTTAGAGAACGACTTCCGCAGAGCATCGCAAATAACGGGCCGTCATCTGAGGGATGCTATTTTCGAAACCTAGTTAGAAAATCTAGATTGTTAGTACTTTTCGAAAATATAAAACTTTTTTTTCTGTAAATTGTTTCGTCCGTTTTTATTTTCATTTATTATTATTATTATTATTATTATTATTTACACCCTTTGAAATGGGGGAGGTCCATTCTGCCGTACCCTGTACTAGCTTTTGCGACCTCTGTAGGCCAGTCAAAATAGGTTTTATGGTTAAAAAAAATATGAAAGTTTTGAAAATTGGTGGAGATGTTTGTTTGAGCATACTGTTGAATATACTAAAAGTCCCCACCGATCAGACTTGAGATTTCGCCGCCATCTTGGAAAATGTGTAGACTTTTTTGGTTTTTTGCAAGTAACTTCAGAAATATGGATTTTATGTAAAAAAATTGAATACAAAAATTGAAGAGCATTAAATTATGAACAAAAATATTATTTAATTTTTTTATAAGTATAACATGAACAAAGATAATTGACTTTGAAAATAGCGAATAATCACGCGTAGGACGCGGATGCGCTTTGTCATCCCCATCGCGAGAGGGATGACCCGCGCATTGGCCCTAAAGTCTTGCACATTCACGTTTGTCAAACCTTTGCATATCAAAGCTCGAGATAAAGTTGCAGCAACATCCAATCCATTGTTATCAGGTTGTATTGTGAGGCTTGGTGGATTCTACCTTTTTATGTCACACTTACACTGCATTGGGTACATAATGGCTGGAAGTGGGTAAAAATAAATACTAAATTTGATGTATGCAACTACGTCAGTAAAAAAAAATGTTGCCTGGCCATGCATACGCTAGAAAAATCTTAGCTCATTTATTTACCCAAACAGCTTTAGCAAAAATAATTTTTGACGCCGTGGACATATCTGATTTCTAAACCAGTAATCTCCATGAGTTGTTTAAAGATTTTGAAGGCCTTTTTTGTGTTTTTGTAAATAACTTGGGAAATATTAACTTATGTAAAAAAAAGTTTTATGCAAAAATTAAGGAACATTAAATTGTGTACAAAAATATAAAATACATTTTCTCGTAACCCTAACATGAACCAAAATATTGACTATTAAATGCGGGTTAATTATGAATGTAGCGTCCAAGTCTCGTTGCAGGCGCTTTTCTTTGAATTCTCTCTTCTCCATCATTTGAGCAATCTTTAAACACAAGAAAATAGACTAATATTTTTGGTACGTAGATAATTTATCATTTTTAATTTTATGAACGAATGTAATAAACTTGGATTTATTCACTACCATATTTTCATTGTATATAATTTTTTAAGCTTACCTACTTTATGGTTGTCGTGCTTTTTTGGGTATGGGATTGTTCGCGTCGTCAGTCTTGAAAAGATCGTCAGCTAGCACCACCTCATTCATCAATTCCTTTTATTGTATCCTCATGATCTACAGTGCAATAACTGCAATGGGGTATGTCATTGTGACATACTCCATTGCAGTTATTGTAGGCCGTTGTGAAGTTGATGCTTGCTTTCCGACACACGCATCTTTCTCCCCAGTCTTACAGTTGTGAAACACCATGCTTAAAACTGAAACAGGAGCCACTGCATCCATAGTTGTGATGGGCATTAGAGTTTTCTTTTGACATTTCCAGCCCACACTTCAGGATTCTACTCATTCCCAAATCACTTTTGCACTTGGTGATACAACCGAAAGGAATGTCGCGTAGCTGCCTCTTCAGTTGAGGGAAGAAACGACATATATGGTTTTATCTCGATGCCTCGTATACGAGTATGTCCGTTTATGGTTTCTTGTGATAGTAGTTCAGTAGCAAAATATCTGAACAACTCCTGGAGACTATTGTTTTAGAAATCAGATACATCCATGGCGTCAAAATTTATTTTTGCTAAAGCTGAATGGGTAAATAAATAAGCTAGGTTTTTTCTAGCGTATGCATGGCCAGGCAACATTTTTTCTACTGACGTAATTGCATACATCAAATTTAGTATTTATTTTTACCCACTTCCATTTTGTACCCAATGCAGCCTAAGTATGACATAAAAAGATAGAATCCACCAAGCCTCACAATACAACTTGATAACAATGGATTGGATGTTGCTGCAACTTTATCTCGAGCTTTGATATGCAGAGGTTTGACACACGTGAGTGTGCAAGACTTTTGGGGCCCTTGCGCGGGTCATCCCATCGCGATGGGGATGACCTGCGCATCCGCGTCCTACGCGTGATTATTCGCTATTTTCAAAGTCAATTATCTTTGTTCGTGTTAGACTTATAAAAAAATGTAAATAATGTTTTGTTCATAATTTAATGCTCTTCAATTTTTGTATTCAATTTTTTTACATAAAATCAATATTTCTGAAGTTACTTGCAAAAAACCAAATAAGTCTACACATTTTCCAAGATGGCGGCGAAAGCTCAAGTCTGATCGGTGGGGACTTTTAGTATGTTCATTAACATGCTCAAACAAACATCTCCACCAATTTTCAAAACTTTCATATTTTTTTAGCCATTCGTCAAAATCGGGTCTATTTTGACTGGGGTACTGTTCCTCACGATCGAAAAAAAATTCAGGTAGTCTCTTCTAACGAAACTATCGCGGGTTATTTACGTTGGATTACTTATCATTGCTTACCTCTTTTGTATATGTATATGTGTGTATGAGTTATGTTTACCGGGTGGCCATAATTAAACTGACAGTGCTCACAGTGTTCTGTAGCGCGATCTATTTGCGAGAATGACACCACATTTTGTAGGAAGATTAAACAAGACGGGGGACGAAGGATTCCGCGAAAAAATAAATTAGTTCCAAAAGTCACCGCTAGGGGAATATTTGGCGCTGTGTAATAGAAAATAGAGTGTTAACAAATGCAAATTAATACGGAATAAAATTACCTTTTATTATGCACATTTTCTTATTTAGTTCAAGTGCAATATGGCAACACTTTTAAAAAAGCGTAATGTAAAAAAGCGGGGTAATGTTCTCATAGAAGAATGGACCTACGATAAATTCCGCTGTGAACCCACACCAAACAGTTACCTTTGGTGAATGTAAGGGAATTTCTGTGACTGCATGTGATGATTTGTCATCCCAAATTCCGCAGTTCTGGGTATTCACAGTTCCATGCAGGTAAAAGTGGGCCTCGTCTCCCCATAAGATTTTCCACGGCCAAGCATCATCCACCTCTATTCTGGCAAGAAAGGTGAGAGCAAAAGTCATTCGCTTATCATGGTCGGGGTACAGTAACTCCTGTACACGGCTGATCTTGTACGGATAGAAGTTGATAATCTTTCGTAAGATTTTCCATACCGTACTGTAAGGCATATCCATATTCCGAGCTAATCCACGAGCGCTAGTGGTGGCAGCAATATTGTCTGGTCCTCTGTCGACAATCGCCGTGGCAACTGCTTCGATTGTATCCTGTAGTACAGGTTTTCGTCCTCTGCCTGACTGAACCTTCAGAGAACCTGTTTTCTCAAACGTCGCAACCATTGCTTTTAGCCCATTAACTGACACAGGACCGTTACCTTTACGCATTTTTTTGTGCGTTCTAAAAGCACGAAGAGCGGCTGACGCGTTGCACTGGTTGAGGTAAAAGAATTTGACCAGTAACGCACGCTCGACTAAAGAAGGAGACATTGCACATAAACATTCAATCCGATTGATTCGAAACGTAACACATTGCCTTTTAAAACCCAAGCAGCTGGCACTGTGTCAATGGATGTAACGTGAAATTTGAATAAAGAACTTCTGCTCAGCGTACGTGATATTGCAGATCACGAGACTTTATCGGTGTTTATGTAGATTTTACGCTTTTTTAAAAGTGTTGCCATATTGCACTTGAACTAAATAAGAAAATGTGCATAATAAAAGGTAATTTTATTCCGTATTAATTTGCATTTGTTAACACTCTATTTTCTATTACACAGCGCCAAATATTCCCCTAGCGGTGACTTTTGGAACAAATTTATTTTTTCGCGGAATCCTTCGTCCCCCGTCTTGTTTAATCTTCCTACAAAATGTGGTGTCATTCTCGCAAATAGATCGCGCTACAGAACACTGTGAGCACTGTCAGTTTAATTATGGCCACCCGGTATATGTATCTATATATATGTACATATGTATATATATATATATACATATATGTATGTCAAAATATTAACAAATTTTGGTACTTTTCTGTTTAACTGTTTACTGCTTATAGATGTGATAGACGGGGTTTGGCACGCTGCCAAAATTAAAACTCACGAGGACGATGGACGGACGGTTTTAGCATTTGAAATTTTGCTTTCCGAAGGATCGTTATGGGAGAACGTAATCCTACGTTTTAAAAAGATCGCTTCAAAGGATTGTCTTAGAATTTTTTTTTCTCCCCATGGACCATAATTCTAGGACCATTTATTTCAGGTGTAAAGTATAGATTTTAAACATTATTTTAGAATCTTTTCCATTTTATAAACTTTATGGCCCTTTGAGGGAGTAAAATATTTATACAAACTTTTTAATTTGAGCATTTTGATTTAAAGTTATCATCAAAATAGTTTCTACGTACTTTCCTATTACCTTTAAAATATTGAGAATGAATTTTTTAAAGAAATTATTTTGTAGTTTCCTGTACATGTGAAAGAGTCGGATGAGATAGGAGTTTCGTTTAAACTTGTGTTTTCAAAAGCTGCACTTTCCTTAGCCAATTTCGTTTTATAAAAATCATTTTAAAAGCAAAAAACTTCACTACGGGCATTTTTCAGCAGACATAGAAATTATTTGACGCTTTTAGCTTTAAAAAATTTTAATAAAACCTAATTTAAAACTCGCCTTTAAGCGGAATAATGGAAGACATCTAGTTTGCAAACTCATAAAGAAAATGCTTTTGAAAAATAAAATTTGAATAAATTTTGGCGATACTAATAAACATTCAAGCATCTTGTGATTTGTAAAAATAAATATGCATTGCTTAATTCATTATTTGTATCACATATCATTATTCTTTATTCATTAATGTTGTAGCGTACTGGAAATAGGGTCTTATTTTTTCCCGAGACCCCTTGAAATACAGCTACGTGTTTTTCAAGGAATGTGTTGTTCGGTTCCACCAGTTCGGAACACGTGGGGGGGGGATTAAAAACCGTTTTCCTTACAGATGCAGCCACTAAAGCTGTCATCTGAACGTTTCTGCAATGTAATAAAGTTCGGCGTCTAAGAAGAGCTGTCAGCCGATAAGCTGCCGGCCCCTCCACCCCTTCTGAAAATCCAGACGATTGGGGAGAGACGCTTGAGAATGCGGGCGGTGCGGATCTGTGTTTCGGCTCCGTACGTTGTGAATATGCATGGGATTTTAATTGAATATGTTTCACTGTTTAAATGTTAATTTTTGTTGTTAATAAATTGTTAAGTTTTTTGTTTTAAAAGGTTGGCCTTCGTTTGTTAATTAGAACTCTGTCTTTCTTGGTATGGATCAATAGTTGTGAAATTTCTTCAAAATGCCTCAGAGAGAATCGCCTTACCAACTTACAGTGACGCCACAGCTTAATTGGTGCTCAGCGGAGGGATTCGTACCCGGTTTTGAAAGCAGAGTCAGTATGCCAAATTGCGGGTCATTTTTCTAGGACCCATAGAATGTGCAGATTTTATTACACCGCCGTAGCAGTGCTCCGCGAAAGTTAAGAGGTCATCGACCCAGCGTCGAGGTAGAACGGAGGGAGTAGTCCCCCCGATGCTCCGGTGGTTTTCATATGCTGTCAAGAAGAGGGTGTTTTCAGAGGGCTCCAGGCGCAGTGAAATTGAGAATGTTTCGCCGTGCTGATGAGTTTCGTTTTCTGCGTATTTTGTGTTGTGGTCAAGATCTACTGGAAGTCAAAGTGTATTAATGTGTCATCCGTGTTGCGGAGAGTGCCTGCGAGTGACCGATGACTTTTCTGCTGTTGCCTGCAAAAAGGGGTGCGTACTGCTTTTAGATACTCAAAGTTGCATTTTTTTTTTATAGGTATTTTTCGGAAATAATTTTAAGTTTTAAGTTGTGATGAATTGCTGGAAAAATACATATCAGTGCAATTGTTTTGTGGGGACAAAAGTAGTGTATTTTGAAACCGTAGTGTTTATATGTAACGTGTGAATGGCTAAGCTAGCTATGATGCAAGCAGTGGTTGTAATTCTTGTGGAGGGTAAAAACTACCCTGGTTGTATTGCTTAAAATGTTTAAAAAAAATAGATACAAGTGGTATTTTTTTTTCTCGATAATTTTTTTAAACAGTTATTATTTGAGTTTTTTGATATTTTTGGGTAAGCTACCTGTCACAAACTGTTTGTTATAAAAAATAAATACAGTGGTATTTTTTTTTGTTTCTCTCGATAATTTTGTTAAAGCATGTATTGAGAGTTTTTGAAACGTTAACTAACGTTGTTAATTAGAAGGTTCTAATTGTTTTCAAAGGTTAACTAAGCTAGTGCCTTTGTGGGTTGGATATACAAACTGTATATTCCGGTTAATGCTTGTAGCGGTATAAGTGTTGATTAACGTTTGCTACTTGGTTATTAATTGAGTTTTTTAAATAAAAGGTTGACTAAACTAGTGCCTTTGTGGAAAATATACAAGCTGTCTATCTCAATTATAGTAGCGGGATAAACGATAATTCAACGACTTGCTATGTAGAAGTATTGTTTTTGTGTGTTATCGAATGTTAAAAAGGTTAATCTAATGTTTTGATTTTGAAAAAGTTATTATTGCAATTTGGAAAAGTTAAGCTAAAGTGTTATATATGAAATTTTTGGTATTTTGTTTGTTTATGTGTATGATCCCATTGTAAAATACATGGTTTCACGAAAAAATTTAATTGAAGGTGTTTTAGTTATTTTGAGTTTTTTAATTTTCCTGACCTGTGCTTATAAATTTGTGATTGATTTTGCGTGTAAAAATGGCTTACCTTAGCAAAGGGAGAAAGGAGGATTTGAAAATTTTGGCGATGAGGTTGGGTCAACAGCCCGCCCCAGATGCATTAATAATCCATCTAAAAAAATTAATAGAGAGTAGTCCAAATTACGAGGAGAATTTTGTTAGGGGTCTTCTTGAAACCATTATGCAAGATAAATTACGACAGGAAAAAGCGGCTAGGGAAAGGGAGAAGACGGAGAGAGATAGAATTTTTGCTATGGAGAAAGCTGAAATATATAGGATTTTCGAATTGGAAATATCGCGAATTATATCTCAAGCCCGTTTGGCGACCCCAGAATATCCCCAGAATACGGTAAGGGAAACAGTGAAGTATGATTCTGAGCAAATTGAAGAAGAGAAGAAAGAGGTAGATTTTTGCTGTGAAAGCAGTCGTGGAGCGGATCCTGTTCCGCGAAATTGTGTGGAGGGGATTGAGATGGTTTTGCAGAGGGGAGAACAAAATACCCCCATAAGAATTACGGTCGATTATTAGTGGTGGGTGACTCACTCGCAGAAGAGTCTTCGTTGGCTCAAATTACGATAGAGGAAAGTGAGGGAGTAACCTTGCTGTGTTTTGAAAACATTCGGGGGCATCTGAGAAAGGACAGCAGAGTTGTGGGGAAAGGAAGGAAAGTTTACTGTTAGGGCAGGAGGTCGATGAACCCGAGGAACTCGACTCACGTTTGAAAGAGAAAAACGAAGACTAAGGAGAATTGTTAGTGATCCCGGGAGAATTAGAAAATTTCGGAATTGAAAAAGGGGTAATGGATATGAGAGAAGGTGAAGAACATGAGGGTAAAAGGGTGTTAAGTTTGGAAAGGAATGTGGGAGAGGAGATAGCGATAGAGATAGAGATGACAAATTCAGTGGTCGTTTTAGAAGCTGAAATTTCGGTTAAGAGATCAGGGTTACCTGCAAGGGACAAATGGTCCAATCCTGAGAGTTCCGGTTTTTCTTTCGGGTTAGGGAGTAAACATCTTGCGTCGGAAGAGGTGATGAGGAAGTGCAAAGAGTTGATTTCGGAGGTAGATCGGTCGGGAGAGAATTTGATTGACTTGTATTTAGTTTCGGGTTGTAAGCCTGGAATGAGTTGCACTATGCAGCCACCTGCGGTTCACATGGGCATCACGTTTTTGTAATTTTTAATTATTTGTAAGTGGATAGCCCATGTTGAAAATCCATATTAAATACACAGGAGGTTGATTTACCTTGTATTGCTTGTATGTGTTATTAAATTGATTTTTTTTCATGCAATAGAAAGGTATATGATTGTTGTATTTTGGTATGTGTATTTAAGTGTTTATTAGTATTATTTTTGTTTCTTATCAGTGAATGAATATTGATTTATGGAATTTAAGTGTTTTTATTGAAAATGACATCCCGTACAAAATAAATGTACTGAACGCGAATGTAATAGGTTATTAATTTTCAAAATTTTGGTTATGTGCTTTGTTTAATTTTGGTTGCAACTGGAGGGTTAAAGGTGGTGCTGGCTATGTGTTTTTGTTTCAACTCCTCTGTATGCCGGTGCACAAACTGTGCTATTTGGGGTGTAGGTGTGGTCGACGGACAAACTTTTTCTTCTGCGAAGAAAAAGTTTTCTGGAGCGTGGAGGAGCTGTAGCGTACTGGAAATAGGGTCTTATTTTTTCCCGAGACCCCACAAGGGCTTGAAACACAGCTGCGTGTTTTTCAAGGAATGTGTTGTTCGGTTCCACCAGTTCGGAACACGTGGGGGGATTAAAAACCGTTTTCCTTACAGATGCAGCCACTAAAGCTGTCATCTGAACGTTTCTGCAATGTAGTAAAGTTCGGCGTCTAAGAAGAGCTGTCAGCCGATAAGCTGCCGGCCCCTCCACCCCTTCTGAAAATCCAGACGATTGGGGAGAGACGCTTGAGAACGCGGGCGGTGCGGATGTGTGTTTCGGCTCCGTACGTTGTGAATATGCACGGGATTTTAATTGAATATGTATCACTGTTTAAATGTTAATTTTTGTTGTTAATAAATTGTTAAGTTTTTTGTTTTAAAAGGTTGGCCTTCGTTTGTTAATTAGAACTCTGTCTTTATTGGTATGGATCAATAGTTGTGAAATTTCTTCAAAATGCCTCACCAACTTACAGTGACGCCACAATGTTAATACTTCATGTTTTATAGTTAAAATAAATATTTTAAACTTTAAATATTGCAACTGAGAGATATTTAAATTTAATTAAAAGAAAGACAGCTGTTTTATTTTGTGATTTGGCAAATCTGTATTTCTAATTTCTGGTATTATCCTTTTCCATTATACTACTGTTAAGAAATTTAATCTTGGAAGCCTGTAGTTCTTTATTATTATTTTGTTTTGTTTTGTTTTGTTTGCTGTGAAAACTATTCAAGTTTCCATAAAACTTTTTAAAAATTTAAATTCTTGAATTCCAAACACTTTAAACATTCAAAGGGTAGGATTTTCAAAATATTTTGATCACATAGTAGAATAAACGGTTAAAGCATTTGTTTCAAGGAATTTAAGAGCTTGATTTTTTCCCCTAAAAATTCATTATGCAAATAGTTTAAGAGAGTGTATTGTAGCATGACTTCTAACTAACAAAGATGCTACAGAATTTTAATCAGTACAAGCACTATTAACAAATGAAAAACTTAAGTACTAGTTTTTTTTAAATATTTAATAAAATACCTGCAATTAATTTATGAAAGAGGCTATCATAACTCATCATCAGTAAATTTTTGGACAGCGGAGAACAAATTTGTAAATTTGAGGACATTTCACTTTCAGAAAGAGCTAATAATACACTGGTGTAAGAAATTAAGAGAATTTGCAGACTTGGTCGATTATCTTTAGAACTACTGTACCGATTTTGATGAAATTTGATATGTACATACATTGATACAATACAAAACAAATAACCATTCAATAATTGTAATACACACGCATCATCGTGCGTAACACTCGTTGGAGTCGGAAGGTATGAAACAGCGGTTGCAGAATCAACAAAAAAAAATTGGGTTAATAGGGGGTATGGTCCCCTCTTACAGATATACAGGTCTCGCAGCGTGATTTCATACTTGAAATAAGGCAGTATATCATTTCCTGTGGCAATTGGTCCCACTCGTTCAGCAACGCTGTTTTCATTCCCTGGGTGGTTCTCGGAGGGGGGTTGCGAGTTGCAATTGCCGTCCCCAGAGCGTCCCAGACATGCTCTATAGGGTTAAGGTCTGGAGATCTGGCTGGTCAATCCATCCGGCGAATATCCTCACTCTCTAGAAATTCGTCGACCAGAAGAGCTTTATGTGGTCTCACGTTATCGTCCATTAAAATGAACTCAGGGCCAACTGCACCCCTGAAAAGACGAACTAAAGCTATGTCCACACTTTTTCGCTTTTGCATTCGCTTTCGCTTTCGACATGTCGCACGGAGAGAGAAATGTGAGGCATACTCAGAGCGATGCGTCACCACCTGCAAATTCTAGGACTGTGCATGCATGGCGATAGAGCATGCGATATCTCAATCTTATCCAACCCAAGTGGATTTTCTTGCTGAATGCCATGCGCTTTTCTATTCTGCAAGGCAGTTTTCAAGCCAGTGTTCAGAATGTCGCGGAAGAAATTTTAAATTTTATTGATGATTACAGAAATTTGTCGGCATTATGGGATGTCAACCACTCCGTATACACAAATAAAATTATTAATGCATGTAATACATTTAAAATAATTATTTAATAATAATTAATGTATATTGTTTTAAAATAAAAACTAAAAGTATTTTTAAACAAAGCAAATTGAAAAAAAATTTTGAAAACTTGTTCTATATCATTGAAATTTTCTTTTTGAAATACAGGGAGAAGATTTCAAAAATATGCATCAGCTAATTTGTTATTATAAAAATACTGAATAAAAAATTGCACATAGCTTATCATAGGAATTAAAAACCCACTTTGAAAAAAAAATAGATGTTTTAGCATTATAAAAGCAGTTTACAACCTGAATTCGCGTTTTGCGGGACGTAATTTTTCCCCCCATGTCATGCACTGCTTGCATCCAAATGCGTATGATCTTGCATGTATCATTTTCATTTGAAGCTAAATATCATTGACACATTTTAAATGTAGGAATTTTTTAGTCCATCATGGTTTTCTCGTTGTGTTCTTCATTTAACCCCATGTTAAAGAAAAATGAATGATTTTCATTAATAACAAAATATACTTCTTAAGTTCTTACATATGTAGAATTTTTTTATTTTATTATATATGAAAATTCAAAAGTAATTCTTCATGGCCCGCTTTGCTCAGAAAAGAAGTAAATGTCTCGGTTTAATTCTTTACTTTATATTAAAGAGATTACTTACTCTTACTCTCTCCCTCTCTCTCTCTCTATATATATATATATATACATACATACATATATATATATATATATATATATATATATATATATATATATATATATATATATATATATATATAGTATGATTAGTTAACGATTTTTCTTGAATATTCTGTATACTTCAAAAGTAATATAAATGTTCCTTTTATTCAGAAATAAATTAATATACCAGTGTAATTTTGCACTATATATTTAAGAGATAAAATTGTAATAACAAGCAATATTCTAACGTTTTCTATTCTTAGTATTTGTTTGGTTTTATTACTTCATAAAAAAGCTATAAATTGTAGTTCTATTTCTAATAACTTGGCATATAAAAAAACAGGTCTTCTCTATATTCCGTATCACCAGTTATTAATTTCTCTACCAAACTACATTGATGTAGAACCTATACGTGATACGAAAAACCATCTCTAATCGATTAATGAGGTATTACATAAAGAATATTATGTTTAAATTTATATTTATTTTTTAGTCTTCTCATTTAGATCATTTTCCCCTGCACGTGCACACACACACTCACACACACACACACACACATATATATGAATGATAAATATGCAAGTAGAGGGATTATACATATTTATATACAGAGCACCGTACCAAAATTTTAGTCTATTCTTGTTGCACATTTCTTGTTGCTTTTCGTAAAAATAGTGATCACCTTATAAACTCCGCGAAATCACAAGAAACGCAGCAGTAACCGTCCGACTCTTCCATCTCGTGAGGCATGAACTGTCGAACAAATGTGGACAACAAATCGAATGCTTCTAGAGCAGGGGTTTCCAACTGGCGGCCCGCGGTGCCTTTTTTTGCGGCCCGCGAAGACTTCTAGGAAAATAATTTGCACCATCAATTTAGATATTCTTAGTTAACGAAAAATGTTTTTGTAAAAAACTTTATTGTTTTCCAATGCTGTACTTTTGCAAAAAACATTGATTTTCCTCGAATTCCATGAAAAGTAGGGTGTCCACTCATGTTTTATTTCACCCCCCCCACTTCTTATTTAAATATCCACTTCTTATTTGACTTTTTTTTGTGTCTGTGTAATTTAACGAAAGTTGGCCAGTTATAATCAAGGTCGTTGTTGGAAGGTCATCCTCTATTTTTTAAAAATTTCATAGTAAATACTATACACAAATCCTCCAAATCCCCCTCCCTCAAGAAAAAATGTCCTGGGTATGGTCCTGATTAAATTGCGGCCCGCCACTAGACAGGTGTTTTCGATTGCGGCCCTTGGACACTTGTAAGTTGGAAACCCCTGTTCTAGAGGCATGCCGGAAAGCATGGTGTTAGACCGCAAGGTCGTTGAAACGCACTAGGGTTGCCAAGCATTGGATTGGCTCTCGCCGTGTAGGCGTTATGTTGGGTAGTCGGCGTCTGTTTGCCGGATTAGATAGTTGGTCGGGACCTGAGCTCTTGCTAGACTCGGTTGCTCCCATATTCTAAAATTTCTACCATGTTCTTATAGGGTTTTTAATAAAAACTCATTGTTATTGTTACATTCTACTATGTTCATTTCGAAGATACAGTCCGCTTACACATCGACTATAGAAAGTTTCTCATAGAAAGTTTCCTATAATTTTGCACGACCACACACATATACACATGGGTTAAAAGTAAGTTGAGAGGAAAGACGAACCGCAAGTCGAAAGCGAAATCGAACTCGAAAGCGGAAAAGTATGGACATAGCTTTAGGGCTTCAAGACCTCATCCCTATACCTCACACCAGTCACAGTGCCTCTTTCAAAGACACGGAGAGGTGTGCGGCCATCCAACATGATGCCTGCTCAGACCATTAAACCTCCTCCGCCATAATGGTCGATTTCGCGGACATTGGACTGTAGGTAGCGGGTCCCTGGTTCTCTCCATAGGAACGTACGGCGAGAATCGGTGTTTAGGCTGAACCGGGACTCATCAGTGAAGAGAACGGTCGCCCATTGATCCATACTCCAATCTCTATGCTCTCTGCACCATTATAAACGGATTCTCCTGTTCGTAGAAGTGAGCGGGACGCAAACAGCAGGTCTTCTTGCAAACAACCCTCTCTTGAAGTCTTTTGGAAACAGTCACCCTTGATACACGGGTTCCTGTGGCTGCATACAAGTCACGAGAGAGCTGAGAAGCTGTAGCACTCCTGTTACGCCTCGCTATAATCGACAAATGGCGATCTTCTCTGGCCGTCGTGGCTCTTGGACGACCTTGCCCAGGCTTTCTCTCGATGGATCCGGTATCCTGGAACTGTATCCGTAAGTTACACACGACGCTGGGCGTTTAATTGAACACTCTACAAATTTGAACTTGAGATTGGCCTGCTGCTAGCCTCCCCTCAATTCGCCACCTCATTCCATCATCTAAACGTTGGTGGTTACTCATTTTTACTGTTACAATTTGAAATTAACCGATTGCTGCAAAATAACACCAAGAAATTCGCCGAGGTGTGCTAGCGAACGAAATGCGTCTTAACTTACGCGCGCTTATAAAGCCTGATTCTCTACGGGCTCCATCTACACACACGTGTACGCTTACGTATTTGACGTACAAGATTTGCATTTTTGTCTAGAAGCAGTGGTTTTAAATTTAGTTCAGTTCTTTTCACGAAATTCGATAAAATATGCAAATTCTCTTAATTTATTTCTCCAGTGTATTTGAGGATAATAATCTAAATATGGGTCTGTCCTCGAAATTTGAACACGTGTTGTTGCCGTATGTAAATTAGCTTCATTCAAAAGATTTTGGGTTCATTATCTAGAGCAGGGGTCGGCAACGCGGTGCCCGCGAAACAATTTTAAAGTGTCCGCTGTTCAAATATCTAAATTTTAAGTATTTGGGTTTAGAAATTTGATTTTAGATATTGTTGATTATTTGAGGTTAGATATTTGATTAAGAGAGATCAATAGAAGAAAGGTACTTGAGCGGTTTTTAAATTTATTATCACAGGTGAAATAAATTTGTTTAGTATTAGAGCAAAAACCTTGGTAAATTGAGCTAGGCTTTCTAACT
Source organism: Dolomedes plantarius (assembly GCA_907164885.2). Taxonomy (NCBI): domain Eukaryota; kingdom Metazoa; phylum Arthropoda; class Arachnida; order Araneae; family Dolomedidae; genus Dolomedes; species Dolomedes plantarius. Next base: position 100,981,704 of record OU015495.1, read on the forward strand.
TATTTTACTGTAAAATTGAAGGATCTAAATTTGAAACTACAGGGTAGAAATCATCATATTGCTTCTATGACAAGTACGATAAATGCATTTAAAGCTAAATTGGCGCTCTTGAAATCGCTTATGGTGAAAGATAATTTATCACATTTCCCCAATTTAAAAATGGTAATAGAAAATTACTACGAAGAAAATACTACCACCTATCAGTTTTCAAAACATTTTGATTCCTTATTGGAAAAATTTAATACTAGATTTGAAGAATTTTGCTAATTGGAGGTATTCTTGACTTTTTTTTATTATTAATCCTCTCTCTCATACAGAGGACGATGTGACTCATAAAATCGCCACATATTTTGATATTTTCAATACCGAGGACTGAGAATTGAAAATTATAAATATAGGAAATGACATTGAATTAAAATTACATCATAACGAAGAAAAAATCTGGAATTTAGTGAATGGAAATAGCTTTACATTGTTTAGAAAAATGGGCTCTGAAATTGAACTCTGCGCTTCAACAAATACTTGTGAATACAGTAACCACCGCTTATAGTGATCAGTGGTTATAAGAATTAACCGTTTATAAGAATCAATATCGCAAAAACAAAAACAAATGTATTATTTCCATGTTAAAATTTTCGCTTTAAAGAATCAATCCACCGGTTTTAAGAATCAGTTTACACTCTTCGCTTTCCTTTCATTTTTCCAAAAAAACCACTTAAACCCTTAAAAGGTATGATGTTATTTCTTTATTCTTTTTAAAAGAAAGAGTGATAAGATGGGATGGAATGCAGTCGTAAAATTCATCCCTTTCTTTGTTAGACATAACATAATAGTTTCCCCTTAAACGCTTTAGCTAAACACTGTCCTATTAGCTTGACCCAGGGGCATCCTAACTGTGCGGATCCGATTTCACTTTTCTCCACTGACAAACAAAGACAGGGACTCTTTTTTTCCCACCTCCCACATCCCGGTTGCGGCTTCCTGAACCCTGAAACACATAAATCTTCGGGGAAGTGTCCACTATCACTTAGGAAAACGTGACATTATTAGATTCAGCACGTTATCAAACCGTGAAACGTAAGCTAGATGGTGAATCTTGGTCTGAGACTATTGGTATTGAAAGAGGTATAAACAGCCTCCTGAAAACTTCATTACGTCAAACTACCATAGAAAACTTTTTCTTGCACCTTTCCTGTGGTTGAAATGTTAAACTGTTAAGCAGGTATGTTGTAACAATTATTGGACTGTTTTCTTCTCTTAGTATAATCATGTGTATCTACTTATAGGTCTAGAAATTAAATTGTATTTTTAAAATTATGAAAATAATCTTAATAAAATATAATTAACGTAAATTAAAGAGTATTTTATAGTAAATTATCTAATATATGTTATAGAGTAAATAGCTCACTTCTACCCAGACTTGGGTGTATATAATTTGAAGTGGCACTCTATTTGAATTTGAAACAAACACAGTTTATACATGAAACAATGTTTATTGAATTCGTTGCACATATAATTGGCTTTTACAGCAATAAGCATACGTACTACTTGTACGGAATATATATATTATCATTCAATAGAAATACACATTTCGAATACTCACAAACAGTAAGTCAAACCAGCAATTCTGCCACGTAAACTTTGGGCCCCCTAAGCACTAGCTCAGGATAGTACTGGAGCTGCATACCACGTAAGCTCCCTATCGCTTATCTATCAACTTTAACAACCTTCTTCAACCCTAACCACCTTTTTTTAATTAATGACGCTGCATGGTATTTATACTAAGCGCGTATGCCGAAATTAGCATATCTAAAGCAGCTTCTTTAATTCATTCACTCAAAAGTTCGATTCTTGTGAATCGAATCTTGTGTATACCTTACACTGTATATATAGGTGTGTGTGTGTTCCTGTCCAAAAACCTAAATTTTGGCTATAACAATCAACCGCTTATAAGAATCAAAAACAGTAATAACAAAAGTGATTCTTATAAGCGGAAATCAATGTATTTGGTTTCCAATATAAAATTCTTAAAATCAAAGTACCGACCAAGCCTCACTGACACTCATTTGGACCATTGCCTGAGAAGTGGGAATTCGACTAAGTGCCACATTACAACGAGTTCGCCGCATATTTTCGATGCCAAATATTGCATTAAATTATCAATTTTAAAACTATTTTGTTTAAATTAAAATTAAAATTTACGAATTAGAAATTCTTGTCGCATTAATACTTTCACGTTTAAATATTAGCCCCCTCCCCTCCTCCTCTTTATCCAGTGGTGCCCGCCGAACCCGCATTTCTGAAATATGCTCTCCTATAAGAAAGTTTGCCGACCCCTGATCTAGAGTAATATATATATATATATATATATACACACCGGGTGCGTCATAAATTCGTGGAAAATTCAAAAATTCATAATAAAAGAAGTAATGCTCGGAAAATTTTTCTGTTTGCGCCAATAAAATCAGAGGGACATTGGATTTTGTTCCATGTAAAAAAAAAAAGTTTCCAAAAGTAACCGAAAGAGGGCGCTCACACGTCATAAGGAGACGTTTTATGCAAATCAGGCAAACTCAAACAGAAAATCAAACAGATCACAATAACATGAGACTGTGCATTTATTTTAAAGTAACATATGTTCAACATTACTAACAGGACAAGATAATAGGTAAGTGAGGCGCGTCACTAAGCCCATTACAGCGGATTCTAGCATCGATGGCTGCGACTGTCTGTCGAATGACATTTTTCTGTTCCACCAAAATGGTTGGGGAGCCCCGGTACACATGAGACTTTAAGTATCCCCCCAACTAAACATTTTCCGGGGTCAAGTCTGGTGATCGTGAGGGCCACTGAACCTTATAACCGCGACTTATAGAACTCGGTCTTCAGTGAAAGATTCCAACAGGAACGTCTTGATATCACGGGAAATGTGGGGCGGAGCACCATCCTTTATGAAGGTGACAACAGGTAACGCATGTCTTTCCTGCAATACACGCTTAACGTGGTCACACAATAGCGCCCTCTTTCGGTTACTTTTGGAAACTTTTTTTTTTTACATGGAAAAAAAATCCAATGTCCCTCTGATCCTATTTGCGCAAACAGAAAAATTTTCCGAGCATTATTTCTTTTATTACGAATTTTTGAACTTTGCACGAATTTATGACCCACCCGGTATATATATATCATGAAGCTACAGAAGGAGGAGCAGCTCCGTATTAAAAAAGTGTCTCCCATTTGGTCGCCACCACTAGATGGTTCGCGCGCCTGTACTGTTGCCGCTATAACACGGAAACCATACGCTTTAATATGGATTTTTCGTATATTTCAAAAGAAATAAGTTTTTTTTAAGTGCGTTTTTAATATGAATTTATTTATTCAACTTAACAATTGTTTATCTTCATTCAAAATGTTTATTTGAACTGCCTTTTTTTGCTAAACTTCATTAAAATTGTTAAGGGGGAGATCACCTTTGCATGCACAAAACTACACTGATTTTACTACCAAGCTTAATGTGTTGTTAAACAGTTAATTTGTAATTAATTTAAACCAATTTTTAAAGGTGAATTGCACAAAGTTTTATCAATTAGAAAAAAAACAGAATTGTTGGGAGATTATTAGAAATTATTTTAAGAAAAAAATGTTTTAAGAATAGTGAATCTTAGATCAATGCAATGTGCAGATTTTTTTTAAAACTATAAGAGATATATATTAAATTATTTGTATATATTTTATCCATAGGTTATAATTTAATCTACACCTAAAATAGTTACCATATTTCACATCAAAATTTTTTTTTTCAGGCAAATGTATTGTAATGTACAAAAAAAATATAAATTAAAAAAAAAATTTCTGCAAAAAAATACCTTAATTTAGGTAGAAATTGTAGAAACATGCAAGATATACATGTATACAAAAAATTGCAGCAATTTATGATGATTAGTTTTGAAGAAATAGTGAGCACAAGTTTCGAAATAAGTTTTTAGAAAAAGCAATTTAAAGTTTAAATTTTCTATAAATTACTTTACTATTAGCTTTATACATTTGGCCATAAAATCGGTTCTAATTGTAGTACAATCGACTTAAATTTTTTTCATAAGATTCCTTATATTCCATTCTTCAAAATTAAATCATAATAAAAAATTGAGTTTTTTGAAGGGTTTAAGGTGATCTTCCTCCTTAAAGGAAATGAATAAATAATGATACATTATTTTCTAGAGTGAGCTAGTTACATATAAAAGCACACACTAGCTGCAGCTACAGAGTATGCAATGTCCAAACATGAGTTGACAAACATCTGACACATGAAGAGTCATACTTCATTATATAAACATTTCAGAATAATCTTGTATTAGTTCCAGAATAAATTAGTTCAGAATTTTGCAATAATTGAATAATTAAGAAAATGAAATTACAGAAAAAAATTGGGAAAAAAAATCTCTTATGGAAAAAAAATTGTGAGAAATACTACTGATAAACCAAAACATACACACATATAGTGATATAAGAATATTTTTATTTGTAGATAAGTATGAATCATACATCATACATAACAGCCTTTAAAAACAAAAGCAACATTTTCTATCAATAATCACAAATGAATTCTAATCAAGACTAATAAAATAGGAAGTCAATTCTGTATTTAATCACACAACACTTTTAATTATCTTCCTTTGGAAAAAAAAAATCAATCAAAGCATCTCAGATTACACTTTTTAAAACTGGAGGTATAACTGTCAAGTTAATAAATTACTGAATACAAATTTTTTTTGTGAATTAAAAAGAACCCCCCCCCCCCCCAAATAACATTGACAAGGACAAATCAGCTATTTTTTGCACTTTCACAAAGTATGGGTTTCATTGTACTCGTAGTAAAAAGATGGGAAAATATTTTTTTTTTAATTATACACAACAGATTTTGCATAAGCATTTGTAGTGACAATATTATCATACAATGAAAGCTTATTTACTTATTGAAGCTAATTTAATAGTAATTAAATTCAATATTAATGTTCTAGCATAGTCAGGAATTACCTTCAAGTTGGTAAGTTACCGATTGCAAAAATTTTCAGCGACATAAAAAGAAAAAATCTCAAATAACATTGACAAGGACAAATCAGCTATATTTTTACATTTTCACAAATTATGGGTTTCATTGTACTCACAGTAAAAAGATGGGAAAATATTAAATTTTTTTTAAAATTATGCACAACTGATTTTGCATAAGCATTTATAGTGACAACATTGTTTATCATACAATGAAAACTTATTAAAAAGTAATATAAAATAAAAGCTTAAATTTAATAGTAAATGTGATTTATAATTTTGACTGTTTTCTTAAATTTTTAACTTTAGTAGAGAGTTGAAAATTTTTATTTTCTTGTTTGCATATAAAATGCATGCGCGTAATTAGAAAAAAGTTGATAACATTTTGAATTAAATTAATGTTATGTTGCTCATTGCAACCTATTACTGGCATAGGAGGACCAGTATAAATTTCTTTTATCACTTGAAAAATTAATTTATTATTTAGTTTATTAAAATTTAGAGTTTTGATTATTGCAGTTTCTAGAATATTAATTATTTTTTAAAACAAATCTGAAGGGTATAATAAAGAACCTTTACTTAAAAAAAAAAAAATTATTTTGATCAGTATTGTTGTTTATAGAGGTTAAGTTTTGTATGCATTGGTCACATTTAGAAAATCTACTGATCCTCCTAACAACATAACCAGCAACATAATTTATAATGAAATCTGATGACGATATCATTAAATAATCGTGGTCATTAAACAATAATATTCTGTACATACTTTTACAGATGAATCCTGACAAATAAGAACTCGTCGCTCACAAGAATATTTAGAATTCCATTTTGAACATATGAAATACTCTTGAGAAGATGGTGCTGTCCACCATGAATCTGGTTTTTGTATATTTTCTAAATTAACCAAACATGTAGAATAATAATTTTGCTGTTGTTCAGCTTCTGTATGAGATTCAACATCTTTACTTATATTAGGTCTTTTGTTTTTTTTCAAATGAAGAATAACGAGAAGCTGGAGGTTTTCTCTTGCATGGTCTAACAGACAGACATTTTGGTAAATTAGGGAATAATGTTGGTATAGAACGTGCTTTTAAACGTAATCTCCCTCTCTCAAGATTAAATATTGTTCCATCAGTGAGTGAAGTTGAATATAACCTTTCTACACACTCTTCTTCAAAATGCAACACACAGAGATGGTTACCAAGACTGAAAACTTTATCTTTACTGGGGATGACTTTTTGCCATTTCTCCAAAAGTACACTATCCTGTAATAAGTAGAATTGAAATGAACAACAAACAAAATATATATTTTTAAAATGAAAACTGTATGCAAATTAAAAAATTCACTCTCAGATAACTTGTTACATTCCACAAACATATCAAATGAATTACAATCGTCAACGAAGGTAAATTTTTACTTAAAAATATGAAAAACATCAAAAACAAATACTTTAATATATATGTAAGTATCGCACATCTTTTGTTGATTAAGTGATTTCCTTTAGAGCAATAATTTCAGTAATTATTTGCATTTGTTTACGTACAAAGCTTTGTGAACACCTTTTTTTCCTGAAATATAGGGATGATTGAAAAATAAAACATGCTTATTTCAGGCAGAATTTAAGCTGTCTTAACTTTGTGTTCGCTTAAAACACAGCAGCTGTATTTTCCTCTCACTATTATACAGCTTATATTAAAACAAAACATTAATAATGCTCTTACCTTAGGAGCAGAAAACATACTAGGATTTCTCTGTCCAGTTTCTTTGTTTCTTTTCTTTTCAGGACTGATCGATAGCCACTGGAACAACCAGGTGCAAAACATGTTGGCATGTCTGCGCACAGAATAAATTAAAAAAATTTTAAAACAATTTTCTAAAACACGTGTCCATGTAACTCAATGAAAAATTCGAACCAGTAGAACATGTCGCGCCATCTGCCGGTGAGCGACCATAATCGGTCCATTTTTCGAGGAATTCCCCATTGGAGCTTACGCTCCTTCTGTAGCTTCATGATATAAATATATATATATATATATATATATATATACATACACACACAGAGAGAGTGTGTTTGTCTGTGTGTGTGTGTATATACACACACACACATTACATTATTTCTCCCTAAGCGTGGGAATTTGTATTCTCTCGCGTTACTTCAGGTCAGTTCATTTTGCTGGAATGCTACGGCAGAAACTTATGACTGACATCTGAGAAGAAGCAATTTGGCCAGCAAGCGCTGGGAGACTTTGGTGCGGATAAGACGGGGTGTCGGAGTGTGGAGCATAAAAGAAAATGGCGGAAAGTTGAAGGACGAATAAATGACTTTTATTACGAGGATAGGCTGAAAACTGATGCACACATGCTTGTAGAACGCGAACGAAATTACCTTCAGAAGCGCGTCAGGTAGCATGTGGAAGTAGCATTCCCCTCAATACGCATGCGAAGTTTGACGTCGCGTTATTGCGTTCATCCAGTGTATTTCGAGAAACGGATATATGGGGACGTGCTCTAGTGCTAGTGCTACGAGTTTATACTGAGCTTTTCTTTGTTTACGGCTCAGACTATGACTAGAAAGATATAATGAATAAAATACATGCATATATCTCTCTCTCTCCCTCATCCCCCCTTCTCTCCTTATCTCTTTATCTCAGGGGTGGCCAAAGCGGCGACCGCGGTCGACCGGTAGACCGCGTAACCATTTCTAGTCGTCTGCCTGTCTGATATGTAAACATCTCAGTTCCTCGTCTCACATATCATGCGAGACAAACCGTCCGACAGAGACGACGCGCTACAATCTTAAAGTTAGCCGATTATCGGCGTCAGTCTCTCTCTAAAATCCGACGGGTAAAACAAGTGATGACTTGTGTGTTATACAATCTTAGGGGAAAAAAAGACGCACCAAGAAGGAGTTATCTGAATGGGAGGAAAATCGGTAGATGTGATGTACATGTACAGAAAAACAAATGGTTCCACCTCTGGCCCTTATGCAAGCAGTTATTCGGCTTGGCATTGATTGATAGAGGTGGCAGATGTCCTCCTACGGATATCGTGCCAAATTCTGTCCCATTGGCGCATTAGATCGTAAAAATCCCGAGCTGGTTGGAGGGCCCCACCCAAAATGCTCCAAACGTGCTCACTGGGGGAGAGATACGGTGACCTTACTGGCCAAGGAAGCGTTGGGCAAGCACGAAGACAAGCAGAAGAAACTCTTGCCGTATGAGGGCGGGAATAGTCTTGCTGAAATGTAAGCCCAGGATATGAAGTTATATGAAGGGCAACACAACGGGGTGTAGAATATCGCCGACGTACCGCTGTGCTCTAAGAGTGCCGCGGAGGACAACCAAAGGGGTCCAGCTATGAAATGAGATGGCACCCCAGACCTTCCTTAACTCCTGGTTGTCGGCCCGTATGGCGGAAGACATTCAGGTTGGTAACCCACCACTGTCTGGAGCATCTCCAGACACGTATTCGCTGGCCATCGTGGCTCAATTCGAAGCGGGACTCATCACTGAAGACGATTCTACTCCAGTCAGTGACATTCCAGGTCGAATGTTCCCGACAGCACTGCAAACGGAGTTGTCGGTGTATAGAGGTCAATGGTAGTGGCGCAAGGGACGCCGTGAGCTCAGCCCCCTTTCTATGAGCCGCCTATGATTGGTCCTTGCGATCACTGAACCACCAGTTGCACGTACGATAGATGATAATGATGAATCTGGGGCTTTGACTGCCGCTCAGACGATTGATCGTTCCTCACGTTCAGTCGTTTCTTTAGGCCAACCGCTTCCTTCCTGACGCTATGATTCACCCATTCCTGCCAACATCGTCTAAAGTGGCATCGCTCCTATCCAAATGTCGAGAGATTCGCCGCTTAGACCAACCGGATTCTTTGAGCCCAACTACAAGTCCTCTCTCAAATGATGATATCTACGCATATTGTTCGCGCACCTGTATGTGAGGCATAGTTACCGTCTACCTGAGTACACAGAATGACATTCGTAAAAAAATTATGACCTGAAATCGAAATTTCTCCTGTTTAATATCCTGCCAGTTGCACAGTTAAGATGTGTTGCATTGTCAAATGTTACTTCATTGGCGGTCAAAATTTAAGATTTTGCACTTTCCGTCGAAACCTGTATGCATATAAATTTGTGCCCAATTTGCATTATCTCTTTTTTTTTCTTTTTTTTTTTGTCGTCTAAGAGTGTATATCAAATAACAGATATTTAAGTAAGAAGAAAACATTTTTTTTCTGTTATTAAAATAACTTGATATTGAATATAATGAGTAATATCTATGATGTTTTTAAATTTAAATCAATTTTTGGCTTCAAATTACTAATTTTCTTATGATCACTCAACACATACGATGTTGGTAGACCGCCGCCTATAATTAAAATTACAGGTCACCCGTAGTGATGAAAAGTTTGGCCACCACTGCTCTATCTCTATGGAGTCTTTAATCGGTTCTGAACAAAATAGGGCCGTTTAGAGGGGTGGCCGCCTAGAGACGTTTCACTGCATACTAATGTGTGTGTGAGAGAGAGAGAAGGGGGGGGGGGAAGAGAGAGGAACCTAGGAACTAACACATTGCAATAAAAAATGAAATTACGAAATGAAACTTAAGGATAACATCTAAAGATGTTATCTTGTTATCCGAGAGATGTTATCATTGATAAATACTGATGAAGAGATTTTATTATTTATTATACTCTACTCTACTTCATAAGCAATCTTAACATGATTTATTATATGATAACTAACCGACGTATTATACATATCAAAGTTAAAGAAAGGATATAAGAAAATTTACACCTAATAACGTTCTGAAAACAGAGAAAGTTTGGAGAAAATGAATTACTTCTAGAGACAAATTCCTATTGTATCACGGCATGTTATTTGATGAGATAACAATGGAAATGAGGGAAAAGAGAGGCGGGGGTAGACGGATTTGCCATTACTGTGTGTGTCACTTTCATCAGACAATTAGGAAATGATAGAATCTCCTCCTAATGATAGAATCTGGATGATAGAATCCTCTCCATTTTCTATATTACATTTCGCTTTAAGGCGAAAAGCATTAAATGTCTTTTTCTGACATTCCTGAGATATGTTATATAATAACAGGGACTGCTGATGAACTATTTTATTGTAGGGCTAGCACTGGGGTTCCCAAAGTGGTCGATATCAACCGCAAGGGGTCGATAAATACACGAGGGCCGAAAGGGGGTCGATGAATACACGAGGGTTCAAAGGAGGACGATTAATACAAAAGAGGTTCAATTAAACTGTCTAGGAAAAAAACAGAATATTCCAATAAAAGACTGGCATCATGTTACTGGAATTTGCAACCCTGCTGATCTCCGCTCACGAGGCTGTATGGCTCAAAAATTGAAGGAGTCAGCATGGTGGGAGGGACAATCTTGGTTGAAGAGACCTGAAGAAGAATGGCCGAAATCCGAAGCCTTACCGGTGATGGAAGTAGCAAATTCTGAAAGACGGAAGACCATCATAACTGCTATGAACTTAGAGGCTAAAGATAAAGACCGGAAAATATACAACAGATTTTCTTCATATGCCGAAATTCTAAAAGTTACAGCATATATCTATAGATTTGTTTACAATGCTAAGGCTCAGAAAAACGAACGCATAAACGGAAGTTTAAACGTCGAAGAATTAGGCAGAACTGAAATCATATTAATGAAATTAATGCAAAAAGAATCTTTTACTGGACCGGCAGACCAAAGATTGAAAGGTCTACAAATAATTGCTGATTATAATGGACTTTTAAGAGTAAAGACTAGAATAGAAAGAAGAGACTTTATGACCTGGAAATTTCACCAAAAGATCGACACAGTCTGCGTCATAAGTTTTTACCAGGCAAAGAGTGTCGTGAACTTAGAAATGAAAGTGTTCTTGCCTCAAATGATAAAAGACGTAGAGATCCAAGTAAATCCAAAGCTTCACAACAAGAACTCGATATTCCAGACTCACAGGACCTGCCATCGAACCTTCCTGAATCGGAGGTGGTGACTACGACCAGGTGTGGCTGCACTGTGAAACCAGTGAAAGACTGGGCTTGTAAACTATCCTCGTTATTATATTTCAGTTTCAAAGTTCAGAAACTCAAAGGTGGGAGGATGTCGAGGAATATGTACTCTCTGCGCGTGTGGGAATGCGGAAGAGACTTTTTTAAAGCAGAACAGATAGAGAACTGATAGATAGAGGCCGCACAAAAACGCGCTGTATATTAGGTGTGCGGAAATTATACTAAATTTAATGTAACTTTTAATTAGATGTTTTTTGTAGTGTGATAATCGTGTGTCAATCTCAGTAATGTTATGTCATATATTTTGTAGTAGCGTGTAATAAATATATAGAAAAACAACGCGCTCTAAACTTTCTCGACCTTTAAAGAGCTTTCATGCCCGGAAATTGACTTCAGAAAAGGTAAGAAGTATTTATTTCGATTTCCTTTTTTTGAACTGCTTTTGGATAGAACTAACGTTCCCTGTACCCAAAAAGCTTCATGGTTTCTGCTATCCAATATGTATGAAGGGGAGGTGTCATTTTCCCACCATACGGTTTTGTTTCAGTTCCTTATTTCCTTTTATTCCAAATGAGAATTCCCTTTATGCTTAAAACATGGATTCATTTCAGAATCAAATAAATCTATTTCAGGAGCACATAGTTGACTACTGTAAGTAGCTGTCTTTGAAAATGATTGTATCTATCAGTGAGCTCATCCCGTGGTATTTCTTTGAAAAATCGTAGTTTAGAGCACGTCGTTCGCTTTCCAATAATAAATTTGTGTTCAAAGATGATTTGGGAGTGGTTGCAGCTAGAGATAGACAAAAGAATCTGCCAATGTGCTGGAAGACTTCGTTTGTTGCGTTGGATGTCGTCATGTGTAGAATCAATTTGTTTAAGCTGTTCTCTACTGCTGATGTCTTCAGCATAATATTGATGGCAAGTGGCAGGAGCACCTGATCGACTTCACTATTCTCATTAGTCAAAATGCTTTCTGTTTCGAGTTCTGTTTCGAAAGTACTCGAGTGAATATCTCAAAAAAGTTAATTATTTTTCAAACGATTATTTCTCGTTTCCCGTTAGCTCGAGTGATTGCCCAAGACGATTATTCCTTAGATAGCTCGTATATCTTTTGTTCGGTAAGCTATGCTAAACATTTTGATCGGGAATAAAGGATACTGGAGCGGGGAGCGGGTGAGTAGATGATTTTATAAAACTACAGTGTTTATGTATAGCTGAACTTCAGACGAAATAATTTATTAATCTATATACAGGGTGTCCATAATTAAACTTCCCTACTTTAAAGTTGTCTACAGTCCAAACTATTGTTCAGAATGTATGAAATTTTGTGTAGGAGATATTGAAGAGATGGGAACTTGTTTGAGCGAATAAAAAAATTAGTTCAAAGTTTCACCACCAGAGGGCGTTTTTTAAGAATTACACATTTACGACTGGTTTTGCACTTAAGATTTCACCATCTTTTTGTCCATAGGTCACCCTAACACAATAATTCATACTCATTAAATTTTACAATCTTTAGAATGATTGCAAAGTCGATCGGAAACTTGTTCGATAACTAATTTTCGGGCAAAAGATTTGAAGGAACGAAGAAGAAACATATATGCAAATTAATTTTTGTCGACGAAGAGCAGAAGCTGTTATAAAACCTAGAAACTTTCCTGTAAATTTTGTATAAAAAATATAAAAAACAATACTTGGCTTTGCCAAGGCAAAAAAAAATTAAAGATTTTATAAAATAAACTAAAAATCTATTTTACTATCCTTCAACTTCCTTCTAGCACTTATTATTTGTCTCAGTAAATCCTTCTGGATTTGGTTTCCTAGTCTTAGAACTCACGGATTCAGAACTTTATCTCTCTATCCAAACACTTTTCTTCCTCCTCTCTCTACCTACCAATTGAAAACCAGCTTTCAGACAGCTATTGACTCCGCCTCCACTAGAGAAGCATCATGAAAATCCTGGAGACGTCCAGTGAGAACTCTTCATTTCACCCTCCAAAGCTCTGACCAAAAAAACCTCTCTGCTTCACTTTTGTGTTGCAATTTACGCTTCCGAAGATATTAAAAAACGAACATTCCTTTTCTCATTTCGGTGGAACTTTCGCTCTCCGTTGACAATCTCCTGAAATATCTGTGTTAGAAGGCGTTGGCGTAGACAACACAGTTAACCACACGTTCCTATGGTCCTATGGGAGAATTTGTTTTCAGCGTGCTTACTATTGCTAATCAGAATTGTCATCGTTACGATTACCAGATCGAGCTCCCCAGACCTCAACCCATGCGACTTTTGGCTTTGGGGACATATGAAACATCTAGTCAGTCTTGATAAACCAAGAACTATACGTGATCTGAGTGACAGCATTTCAGGATATGTTCTCGGCATTTCCCCGGACACACTGCGGTCGACTGTAGAGCATGCTATCTTACGATTTCAAATAGTAGCTAAAAATGATGGCCGTCATGTTGAACATGTCTTGTTGTAATAAATTTTTTATAACTATAGTAAATGTTGGCTAAAAGTGTAATTCATCAAAAAACGCCTCTGGTGGTGAAATTTTGAACTAATTTATTTATTCGCTCAAACAAATTCCCATCCCTTCAATAGTTTCGACTGTAGACAACTTTAAAGTAGGGAAGTTTAATTATGGACACCCTGTACATATAAATGGATGTATGTGTGTATATTCAGCATCACTCTGGAATGCCTGGAGCAATATTCAACCAAACTTGATACCCATATGACTTACAATCTGGGAAGAAACACTAGGAGGATAAGACAACCCTAGCACTTCTAGGGGGCAGGGGGCAGGGGAAACATATAAAAATTAAAGTTTTATAATATATGGTATAAATATTAAATTTTTATACTTCAAACTACCATAAGTGATAAATCTTAGAAATTTCGCTAGAATTAGAAACATAAATAAGTTATAATGAAAAAATATCTTTTCACAAACAGTAAAATAAAAACAGTTTATGAACTTTGTAATAAACTATATGTTTTTTATTAACAGAAAAGGAATCCAGAGAGAATAGATTGAGATTTAAATCTATCCTATTCAGACACCCATTCAGCTTTATTTTCTCTAAACAGAACAATAATTCAATGCCAACTTTTAAGCCCATCAAAATAAATAATTGGTATGATAAAAATTGAGCTTTCAGAGAAAAAGACATAGCAAAAAGGAAATGAATCAAGTACATAGAAACACAAATAAACGTACTTTACATATTAGAAATCTCCAAAAGTGTATACCAACTATAGGATACATGAATAACAATGCAATGTCCTATACAAACACTATCAATATAGCAACTTCAAGAGACTTTGATTTGGCAAACAGTGTTATACAAAGTGGATAATACTGCTTCAAGTATGTTACCAAACAAATATTTGATAAACGAACAATGTACGTATTTTTACAATGATAATTTTTATCGAAAATAACTATTACCGTTACCATCAGTGATACAATCAAGTAAATACAATGGTACTAGGGATAAGCAAGTGTTATTGGGAATAAAATCTACTTACCAATTCACTTTAGATTGTTATATTTTAACCACATAAACAGAAACAAGTAAAAAATTATTCACAAACACTACATTAAAAAGTTTCAAGAGTATCACTTCCTCTAAGCCTGTCTTTCACAGTGAGGCTTAGAGTAATGAAAGTTTAAAACATCATCTGCTCTCATTCTTGTACCACATCGAATTCCTCAATTTTTGTGCTAGGTAAGTTTATACTCCTTTGTCGATTTCAGGACGTGCAAAATCATTAGTTTAAAAGAAATTAATATTTATTTTCGAGTCCTATGGGACCATCGGACGCCATGACAGTTTGTTCCCAACATGGTGGCCGTGACGTCATTATCAATCGATTACTGAAAATCACTCAATTATTGAAAATTACTCGATTATTGAAATCATTCGATTATGCCCATCACTATTTTTAGACCAAAATATCCTTGACTTTGGCGCTCAAGAGACGTTCTTAAATCTACCGACGCTTAAATCTACTTACGGTTAGATTTTTAAGGTTCGATTCCGGTACGGATTAACTGTTCGGGTGAAATTCGGAGCAAATCCGAAGAAGAGTTAGATCTCTCAGTTAAGACCGTGGATAGTCTTTGTTAAGCAATTAATTATGTTAACAGATTAGCACTATTATTACCTAATTTCACTTACAAAAGCCATTTATCACCGACTTTTCGCCGGAAAGTAGTAAAAAAAATTTCGTATTTATTCTCTCATCTCGGAAAATTTCGCATTTATTCGGATCTATTTCGTTAAGTACGAAAATTACGTATCCTTAATCATAATATGGTGAATCATATACAGCCATAATTCCTGTATGAGTTATATGTTGCATTAGCTTACCCGAGTGTCGCAATTTTGTCTTACACAAAGATTTCATATTTAAAAAAAAATAAATATTTCGTTACAAGTCCTCACAATTTGATTCTGTTGAAGTATGCTCTATAATTCAGATTTCCATGAAGGATTTTGATGCGTATTTTAGTATTCAAACGATAAAAAATGTACTTACATGTACTATAACACGGTGCGACACTCTTGCGTTGATGAGCGCAATTTCCTATTTCTACCTTAACAACCACAAAATAGCCAAAAAGCTATTGCTTCAGATTACAACTTTCAACCCCCTTTCGAATAAATTCACCCGCGTTGAGAGTCATGAAAAGGGAAAATTGCATCAACCCACAAACAGGATTTTCAACTCGCTTTGGATTGCGTCTGTTAAGTTAGATGGGTGTAATAACACAGTTGCTTTTCAACCCACAGGAAATGTCTATAAAAACTTAGAACTGCCGAATTCTGGCTCGCTTTTGTTTTCTCTGTGCTCTGATTAAAAGGATGAGAATCTTTTCCTCGAGATGACCCTCATTTCATTTTCATTTTATCTTTGCCAAACAAAGGCTAGAACCCTTTTATAAGGGGTCTCGAGAAATTTTATTATCAGGGTATCCGTGCGTATTGGAGTGACAACCTGAGCAGAGGAACGTTGAGTAACTACCAAGTGCGTTCGCACTTAGATAGAAAAGTCTTTTATGTACACTTATGTATGATTTTTAAAACTATCAAGTTGAATTTTTAACTTCAAAACCTCAAAAATATCAAGGAGATTTAGGCAAACTAAGTAATAACCTCTCGTCAAATTTCTAGTAATTTGGGTAATATTATAAAAAAATGAAGCCCATCGAAACCCATTATAAATATTCAAAAGAGTTGAAGATGACGAAATCTAAATGTCACGATTAATAGCTGGGTTTAAATTCTTTGAAACGAATTGCAATCCATAAGAAATACTTTCCATTTTACTTATCTCCTCACAGAAGAATAAGTCTGTTCAAATACTTTAAACAAACATAAACAGAAATATCCTTTGTGAGTGATAACTTAACTGCAACATCGTTTCATTTTAATAATAAAGCTTTCCAGTTAGGAAAAAAAATCAGTGAGAGAAAGATTTGTTTAAAATAAAGTTAACAAACACATCTCTTTAAGAATTCAAATAAAAACTCCCGTTTCAAAAACTCGAAACACTGAACAAATTTTATCCTTCAGTAGAAGTAGGGACAAAGCCATGTTTTATTTCTCCTCGTTAAAGTAATTTTTTTTAAAATAAATCCAACGAGCAGGCATTACTGGTTTGATGACATTCTCCTATATTCATAGCCATATTTTGCCTTCTACTTCAGTATAAGAGCACCATATAGGTGTAAAAGCATTGCTCCATGTGAGAGAACAGCACAGAAGCATCTAACCTGTAGTCGGGATTCGAACTGAGCTCACATCGTGAAAGCGAGTAACGCTAACCACTATACCATCAGCGGGCACAATGGAGACATAAATAGAGACTAAAAAAGCAGCAATTAGATAAAATAAAATGAAAATTAGCTTTACTTAACTTGTACTGAGAGGAGTCCATAACCTAATGGCATGGTGGCGAGAGGTTACTCCTAAGGGCAGTAAACAACAGGCATTCGAACAGGGGTAGGGGAAACTCTTATACCTACGGCCGGCTATTTTCAAATGGCAGTATCTTTACTTATAACTAACTTACAATAATAAAAATAGTTTTTATACATTACGTGCTTTATTCTCTTTAAATAAAAATCGCATCAAGTGTAGAAAAAAAAATGTTGTAAATGATATTGAAAATTTAAAAAAAAATTACAAATGGCCCTAGATACAGTAACACTATTGTACCTAGGGCCAGGTATTTCCAAAAACTGAAATTGTTGTTTACAATAAAAAAAAAAATTGTATGCATTATTTCTTTCATGCACAACTTCTAAAATCTTCGTAAGGAAGAAATGTTAATTGTAGGCAATGTCTTAAAGGAAGAAATGTTTATTATTTCATCACTTTCTAATGTATGTTTTTTCTCCATCGTCTTCTTAATGATCCCACATACATTTTCTGTTTCAAACACAGATTTCGTAACCTTTTTTTTAACAATTACTATTTTCAATATTTGTGCTTGAATTTCATTTTTCTCAGGGGTATCAGTGAGAATTCTGCACTTGCCAAGTTTTCGTCCACCTCTTTTCTACCAGAGGCCATAGCCCTAGGTACAAGATTATGGCCCTAGGTACAAGATGCTGTTTTTGGCAAAATGGCTTCCATAGCCAAAGACCTGCAGAAACCAAACTTTGTTTTTATATAATTTTTTCCTTTAATGATTACAAAAATTATCTGCTATACATTAAAACATAAGTTTGCACTTACTTTCACAAAATAAGACTTCAAATTGAAGTGAAAAAATTTAGTTTTGATCATCAAATCAAGACTTTCTTTTCTATTTAACTATAGCTTCTTCTTGCTTTCATTAAAAATAGCTGTTATGATTTGAAACAGTGTTGTCACTCACTCCAATGAGTAAAAATGCTGTAAAATAATAATTATTTAAATAAAGCATGGTGGCCCTAGGTACACGATGGCCCTAGGTACAAGAGTTTCCCCTACTTTGTCTTTTCTGTCTACCATTGAATCCTACTGCAGACTCATATCTAGGGAGTTTCGCTACAAACCTATCAAAAGAAACTTTGTTAAGCCTACGCTTCAAGATGTTTCTAAAGTCCACATCTCGGCTTTGTCAGGGGATACTTTACAACAAAATTTTGTGATTCAACCCATTTACAATACATTTCTTGTTAGAGGCTTCCACCCTTCCCTCATCCTCACATGAAGATAGTTCCCCAGCTTCTGTCTGTTGCTGCTCAATTTAAATTCCTACATCTCCTCAGTGGTGAGCGCTTGTCTGAGTTCTTCCACTAACTCATCGGTGTCTTCCTCCCGACTTCCAAACCCATGCACTTTTCCCACAAACACCATGTCCTCCGTTAATGGTACAGCCTCAAAGTTTTCAAAGTCCCTCGGATTTACCCCCATCTTTGTTCTGCAGCGAGATCAGACACCAGGGCCTGATTTAGAAAATTTTTGACTATAGGCACAACTCGGGATGGGGCCCCCTAACACTGATGTGGGCGCAAAATTTCCAAAATTGATGCACAATAAAAATAATCAGTCTTGTGAAATTACCATTTTACCAAGAACTGGCTATTTGAAGAGTAGAAGCCTTGGGCATTATCAAATAACAAAAGCAATACAACATATTAACTTCATCATTAAAACACCAATACAATGCAACCAGAAAAACTTATTAATCCCTTATATACACTATAACATACATATGATGAACCAATCAATCAAATTTGAAAGGATATATAAAAAAATTGCTATTAAAAAAGGTAAAATTAAAAAAAATGAAATTGGGAATGTTTTCGTTTAAAATAAAAATGTTGGGGGTCTCTAGGCCCCGGGCCTAGTTCCATTTTCCATTAGGCTCCGGGCCTAATGGAAAATCAGGGCCTGTCAGACACGCAGCTGCTACTCTCATACTTAGGTGTTGTCTTATCGTGGTTCTTACTAATTTTTGTTGAGTGGTATCACTCACCCTCATCGAACTGATGACGATTTTTATACAACCTAAAGAAAAAGGCTGGAAATAAAATGTGAGGTTCTACGTATTTGGAGCGCGAGACTAACGCGTCGGTCTTTGTTTCGTCAGTGAAACGGGATTGCCTCACGCAGGTTTTATAACAGGTGTGACGAGTTCCGAGCAAAGGTCGAGTGCCGATGCATTTTTATCATGTTTTTATTAACTTGCTTTCTTGTTTGTGTGTTTGTATGTTTGTCAAGTACAAATCTTGCAGCTGATTTTTAACTAACTTACCGACTAGATAGACATTTGAAACTTTTAGAATAGCTCAGAGCACGATGACAATGTATTTTTTAAATACTTTTAATCCTCTTTAAGCAGAATTAAATTAATTTTCAGTTATTTTTGTTTTATAGACTGGTGCAGCCATCTATTGACCGTAACGGGAACGAAAAGTTATACGCAAGTTAACTTCCAATTAACTTCATTTTTTTTCAAGTTTATGGGATAATTCATCAAAAAATTTTTTAAAAAGTACTTATTAATACATAGAATTGTCAAGTTTATATGATTCAACAGAAAATTTAAAAACATGGTATATAAAAAGTTCTTTTTATCCTGTAATTATTTCTACGTCGAAATGCTTTAAATACAGTATCCGACGAAGTACCGAAGCAGACAAGTACCGAGGTATGACTGTATTTTGCTTAAAACACATTTACTGCCAATTACGCGCCAGCGCGTGACGCGGTGCTATCACTAAGAGGCCAATCACGCGCTCGCGCGTGATGTTTCAGGTGCCAGCGGGCGCGGGAAAATCCTCCTCTGATTTTTCGTTCTCCAGTTCATTTGGCACTGCATGCATGGTATTTGTAAGGGTCTTAACCGCTTTGTGTGGGGTTTCTATCATGCCAGAAACAGAGACGACACAAAAAAGACTTCCAGGATTTTGTCTCAAACTTTTATTACATGATTTTTAAGGGACACAGCACATACAACACATATAAAGTAATTAATGCAGGATCATTTTTCAGACAGAGCCATATTCGCCAGATAAAAAAAACCCGTTGGCCTCTCCCTTCTCTCTCGTTCCACCCCCGCATCGAACACCCCAAAGCTCCCCTCGGAAGAATGGTTGCCACACGCCAACCTTGACACGGGTTACCAGACATGGCGCGTCTTACACGCCCCACCTAAGCATAAAATTAGCCCACAGTGGCTGATTTTATGACATTCAGGAACTATATATATATATATATATATATATATATATATATATTTATATATATAAATGTGATTACATTCCTTGCAAAAACAAATATGTTCAAAAGAATTTAACTCAATACACTACATATATATTGAAATAATAATGCAATTTCTTAAACAACAAAACATCAAACAAAACAAAAATTATATTTATACCTATAGCATAAGAGATAGTTCATTCCAATCTGGATAGAGCATCCGCACTTCTGTGCTGTACACCAAGCCTATGTGTGATGGAGTGATTCCATCTTTGTAAGGCTAAAGCCCAACGGGTTAACTTGGAGCTTTTAGGAGTTGTATGGTTTAAATATTTAAGTGGGTTGTGATCCCACTTAAATGGGGGCCCAAATATCACTGCCCAAGCCTCTTTCTCAATGCTTGCCCAGTTCTTCTGTGTGGCATTGAACTTTTGGCTGGCAAACGCTATTGGTCGGTAAGACCCGTCAACATCTTGCTGAGTCAAACAACAACCCACACCATAGTCGGATACATCACAGTGCACTTGAAATGGCAAATTGGCATCAGGGGTAGATAGACCAGTTACTTCACATAACAAGGCCTTTAATTTTTCAAAAGAATCTTCTTCTGATTTCCCCCAGCAGACATCATTGGGTTTATTTTTCTTAGTCAACTCCGTGAGTGAAGCACTTATTTCAGCATACTTTGGTATGTATGTACGATAGAAACCCATGAGTCCTAGCACAGACCTAACCTCCTTCTTAGTGGTAGGTCTAACTAACTTCCGGATTGCTAGTATTTTGCTTTCATCAGGACCATGTCTACCCCCTCCTATCACGTGACCTAAAAATTTTAGCAACTCGGCCGCGAAAGTGCATTTGTCTAGCCTCACGGAGATTCCTAGTTTGTCCAATTCGGTTAGGATTAATTTCAAATGAACTAAATGTTCCTCAAAAGATTTTGAAAAAATCACGACATCATCCATGTATGCCTGTGCATACTCTGAATGAGATTTTAAAACACGATTCATTTCCCGTTGAAAAGTACCAGACGCCCCAGCCAGACCAAAATGCATAGTTTTCCACTGGTATACAGCGTTGTGAGTAGTAAACGCCGTAAACGGTTTGCTTTCCTCATCCATGTTTATTTGCCAATATCCCTTTAAGAGATCTAAGCTGGTCAACCAATTGGCTGATCCCGCAATGAATATTAATTCTTGCATATCTTTCATGGGAAAATCCAGGAACTTTTGTCACGGCATTTAAAGCTCTAAAATCGATGCAATTCTTACCGAAGAGTCTTTTTTTAGCGACGCAAACAATTGGGTGAGCAATTTCAGATCCCGATGGTTCTATTAAATCGAAATCTAGTAATTCTTGAACTTGACGTTCGACTTCCTTTCTGTACGCAATGGGAACACTATAACAATGGGTTTTTTTCCGAATTGCATTTGGTAATAGTTCAATTTTGTGTGTGCCCATCGAAGCTGGTTGCACGGGTTTAGTAAAGATATGTTTAAACTTTACGATTAAACCTTTAAGAGTCTTCAACTGAGAAATACTTAAATGCTCTACTATAAGATTGTCGAGAATTTCCAGGAATTTAGGTTCCTTGGTAGCAGTAGGTACAGTTTCAACAGGCCCGAATTCTTTTTCCTCTTCAAAAATTACATTTACCGAATTTGAACTAGCTATGTAATGCTTTAACTTATTTTGATGAATATGTTTGGTCGAACCATCCGGTAATTTGACCAGAAAAGAATGGGATTACGTTTCTCAACAATAGTTGAAGGACCTTGCCATCTGGCAAATAGTCTATTGGTCGAATCGGGTATTAACACTATCACCTGATCCCCAACTTTGAACACTTCGTTAGACGATCTCAAATTGTGGTAATAAGCTGTTCTTTCATGCTGTATTCCTGAAACAAGCTTGGTTTGCTCTGCAGCCTTCCCAAGTTTTAATTTTAAATCTTCCAAGTATTTGAAAATAGGTGTAGTATTTAACTGAATGTTATTATGTTTCCCAGTCCAAGTAGATTTTAAGATCGACAAAGGACCTTGCGGTTGCCTACCATACAATAATTGATATGGAGATACACCAGTGGTGGCATGGGGTATTTCTCTGTACGCCCACAGTACATACGGAATTTGTAAGTGCCACCCTCTACCTTCTTCCCTAACTACATGATGTAGCATGTTCTTCAAAGTTCTATTAAACCTTTCCACCAATCCGTTTGATTGTGGATACCCTGGTGTAGAGAATCTTGGACTGCTCCTTATTCGTTTCTCGAACTCTTTAGTCAGCTCGGCTATGAAATTCGTCCCGTTATCAGACGCAATAACTTTCGGTATACCTGTTCTCGAAAAGATGCTTAACAAAGCTTCACAGGTTGCCTTTGCACTAAGACTAGTCAACGGTACGGCTTCGCCCCACCTGGTATGTTGATCAACCAGACACAATATATGTTTTAGCCCTTTTGAACTCGGAGGGTCAATCGGACCTATTAGATCTATATTCACTACCTGAAATGGTAATTCCGGCCTCGCCACCGGCGTAATTGGCGTTCTGTCACTAGTCTTAACTGTTTGAGTGAGTTGACACTCTTTACATGAGCCACAATACCTTTTGACATCAACCCTCAGACCTTCCCAGAAGAATGAGTATTTGATCCGTTCAAGAGTCTTCTTAGGACCCATGTGACTACTAAACACTGAGGTATGAGCAAGTTTCAGTACCTCCTTCCGTTTGCACTTTGGAATCACAAGTTGCCCAATACTCTCCCCGAGTATGTTATCTCTATGAAATAGATAACCGTCTACCTCATAGTAGCTACCTTTGCCTTCTTTAGCATGCTTCCAAGCCACTCCTAACTCAGCACACTGCTCTTGCTCAGAGCGAAAATTATCAGCCACCCTGCTCCCCTGATCTATCTCAGCAGTTACTTCCTCGTCATTAGTAACCACCGTTCCCCCTTCATTCCCACATGAAGTAATTTCCCTTTGAGATTCCTCAAAGACAGCGTTATCTCGTGCTTTCTCCTGCAGAGTCCTAGACGAAACCTCGGTTCCACCTAAATTTCCTGAGTCTCCCCTCAGGTCCTGAGAGTTCCGAGTCAGAGAATTATCTTCACTCCGGGCTCCTCCCAACACGTTCAAAATTTCCGGTGGAAGTAACACATCTTCCACCAAAAACTCTGCTAAAGCACACAACACTTGCTGATGCACTACGTTAACCTGACCACCTGTAGCCAGACCTAACGGAACGTAAACTAATGGACACTAATGGACACCGTCGGACCAAAAATACCCTTCAAGTAAATTTTGGAAGCTCCTTCGACTGAAATTCCAGGAACTAAGTCCTTCTTGACAACCGTGATTTCCGTACCCGAATCCACTAATGCCTGAGCTAGATTCCCATCTACACTGATAGATGTTTTTATTAGTTTGCAAAGTTTCTCCTCAACAGCCTGCCTAGGAACAGCTTTACCGAGTAAATCTACCCTAGCAACTACAGTTTCTTCTTTTGATTCCGCCCCTTCGGCTGAAACCTTGTTTACATTAACCATTTTATAATCAGTTTTCGCATTTTTCGAACAATCTCGTTTAAAATGTTTGTCAGATCCGCAGGTATAACAAGTAGGCTTTTTAAATTCAGTGACTTTTGGTTTTTCGACATTTTTCTTAAGAAAAAAATTATTATTTTCTCCCTTTTTCTCGTAGAATTGTGGTTTACCCCAATTACCATGAACACCTTTCTTATCAGAATCATTCCATTTGGCCCTTACCGACCCATCATAGGATTTACCCTTGGAAGCATAGAATACATAGCAGTGCTTACCCAAGTCTTTCGGCTTAAAAAAGCCTTCCCCCTGAAGTACCCCTATGTGGACCGCAGTTTCGGGATCTAACGTTTGAAACATTTTATCCGCCACGATGAGTTGACATACTGATTCAAAATCCTTTACTCCCCTGGATTTGCAGGAATACAGAGGCTGTTCGCACATTTTTTAGACGATTTTGGTAAGCGGTAATAAAAAATCGTTTGCTGCAAAAGAAATAATTGCAATTGTACTATGTTTTTAAAAGTCAAAATTATCGTCTGCGGCTTGAAAGTTTTGTTTTTATTCAAAATGGCATTTTTAAGAAAGCAGTGGTTCGAATTCTACATTTATGCTCTTTCCGAAGAGAAATACGCATACTCCGTTATCCAAAAACGATGTGAGAGTCATGGTTTTGTGATACCTAAAGCGTCGATAGGTAATATCGTCAACAAGAAAGGAAAAAAAACGTCAAATTGGAGCCTCAAGGGGGACAAAAATTCCAAACAAGTATCCAAGGAAAAAACGGACAACTTCGACTATTGCAAAGATACGTTGTTTAATGTCCCCCTAAGAAAATCCCCCTAGTCAAAGGACAGTTGCAAAATCATTAAAATGCTCGGTGTCCACTGTAAACAAAATGATAAACGTTGATTTAAATCTTAAGAAAGCGAAAAAACGCAATGTGCATCGTCTTCTTCCAAATCATATCGCTGAACGCAGGACACGCTGCAGAATTCTATATGAGAAACACTTATCCAAAGAAAAATGGAAAACAATTGTCACAATAGATGAATCATGGGTGTATTTAAATGATTGCAATAAAAAAGAGCCATTTATTATCATAAAAGGGGAGAAAAAATTTTAAGTACATGGTTCAAAGAATCGAAAGAAAATTTTTCTAAGGGATTCATGATTGTTGCTGGTTTTTCTTATAATGGCAAGTTAAAAATAAAGAGAGTGGAAAAAAATGTCAAGATTAACTACAAATACTATCAGGAACATATTTTATCGCCAATTTTTCTGAATGAAATACCATCGCTTTACCCACAGTGCCATCAATCTGTGAGACTCCGTCAGGACAAAGCTAGCAGTCACACATCAAAATCCACTGTAAATTTCCTAAAAGAAATGGAACAAAAAACTGGTATCAAGGCCATACCCTTCACTGATATCCCTACTAAATCTCCCGATGTATCACTTATGGATTTATGTGCTTTCGGACTTTTAAAATCTGCATTATCCAAACGTCGTCCCAAAACCCTTACAGGACTCTGGAAAGCTGTTCAGGAGGAATGGGATAGAATACCTCTTCTGACACTTCAAAAGACATTATTATCCTGGAAATTGCGGTGTCGAAAGATAGTTCAGAATAAGGGATGTCAAATAGAACATTTAAAACACAAGAATTTTATGTAATTTAGTTTTGTGAATACAATATACATTGTCTAAAAATGTGTGAACAGCCTCTGTACAACCACATTGATGTTAACCGAGAAGCAAACTGAGAAAAAGTTTCATCATTGTTACGCTTTGCTTTACGAAAATTCTCTAGACATAATTTTGGAGAAGGTTCAAATTCTTGTAGTACTAATTTTTTCAACGATTCATATTCTTTTAACTCTTTTTCCTCGAGATTAACTAACAAATTAGCTACTTTATCCCCTAATAGACAAAGCAAAACTTTAGGTTTAAATTCGTCACTGACATTTTCGTTCACAAACGCCTTCTCTAAACTTGAGAAAAAATAGTCGCACCCATCTGACTTACTGGGAACCTTAACTGTTAAGAGCCTATAATAGTCCGGGTAACCAATATAATAGTCCCGGTAAGGTGAATCGACGATGTTGTAATTCGTCGTGCCTCTTTAGAACTAGACACAAAGCAGATACTCCATCAGAAGGCTTTTTTAAACACATTTATTCGGACAACACATTTCAGTAAGCCGCTCGGCATAGCGCGTCCGACCTGCGAGAGATATTTCTCATCGACTCTCACGTGACGGCGCGCATCTCCCCAAAAGAAGGGGGAAAGAAGTGATGTCACGTGGTTCGCCTCTCGCAGATTGGAGCGGGAACACTACAGAGTATGCCCCCAGTGACGTAGTCACGATTACAGAAATATGGTAATTAATACATAGGTACATAGTGAGAATTATACAAACAGTTTGGAGTACAATTGAAAATTCGTATGATGCCTAGAGGGAAATTGGCATGATGTACAAGAGAGATAAACAAGGTTACATATGCATTACATGAAATAAAAGGATAGGTAGATTATGTACAATTGATATTACAAAATTTTTTACACAATATATTCAGAAACAAGGTGTGGAAAGCGAACTTTGCGACCAGATCTGGTGGTGGTCTGTTCGACAGGAGTTTGAGCATTCATGGGCTCAGTTGGCTTTTGAGGTCCATAAGGTTCAAGAGAATCTGAAAGTTGATATGGAGGTTTGATACGATCGATAGAGACTGTACTCTGCTTTCTGTTTAATTCCAAAACAAAAGTTTTGTCATTTCTGTCGACCACTAGATGTGGTCCCGTGTAAGAAGGTGATAAGGGAGGATTGATTTTATCTGATCTTAAAAATACATGTGAACAGGTTTTCAATGAGGGATTGACATAAATTTTGGGATTGCCGTGTACGGCAGTGGCAATAGGATTTAAGGTTCTCATTGTTTTAATTAACTCGGACACATAGGTAAGGGTAATGGGTTGTTTGACAGTATCACTGGTAATGAGATCGGAAGGTAGTCTGAGATTGGTGCCATAAACAAGCTGGGCACAGGTGGCTTTTATGTCACTTTTGAGAGCAGTGCGCAATCCTAGTAAGACTATGGGAAGGATCTCAGTCCATTTAGTTTGGTTGTGCGCTTTAAGAGAGCTCTTGAGATGACGATGAAACCTTTCAATGATACCGTTCGACTGTGGATGGTAAGCAGATGCTCGGATTCTGTTGCATCCTAATATGTTAGTGAGTTCTTTGAAGAGAACAGATTCAAAATTTCTACCCTGATCAGTAGTTACAGTAACAGGGGATCCAAATCTGGAGATCCAACCGTGTACTAATGCTCGAGCAGTTGTTTCCGCAGTCATATCGGGTGTAGGGATAACTTCGGGCCATCTCGTGAACCTATCGATGATGGTCATACAATATTGATTGCCATCTGAGTGTGGGAGCGGTCCAATAAAGTCTATATGTATGTGGGCGAAACGAGCATCAGGATCAGAGAAAGTGCCAATTGGTGATTTGGTATGTTGAAAGATTTTAGCTTTTTGACATTTAGTACAACTGCGAACCATAGATTTTATGTCTTTACGCATGCCAGGCCAAGCGAATCGTTTAGAGATTAAATCTAATGAGGCTGATATACCTGGATGGGAGAAAAAATGCAAGGTTTGAAAAACAGATTGTCGCATACTTTTGGGAACAAAAGGTCGAGGGTGTGTCTGTGACATATCGCAGTATAAATATATATCTTCGAGAGGAAAATAGTGTTTTTCCAATCTTAAAGATGAGGTGTCAGATTCGATAAGCTGTTTCAGCTCGTCATCAATGGTCTGAGCAGTGGCGAACTCTTTAAAGTCAAGCACATTAGGAGAAATTGAGTTGATCTCAATGCGAGATAGTGCGTCGGCCACGCTGTTATCAGAACCTTTGGTGTACCGAACATCGGTAGAAAACTGCGAAATATAATCTAAATGGCGCAGCTGCCTAGGGCTACATTTATTAGGGTTTTGTTGGAAGGCAAATATAAGGGGTTTTTGGTCTGTATAAATAACAAAATTGCGACCTTCTAGCATATGCCTAAATTTTTTTATGCAAGAGTAAATAGCAAATAATTCACGATCGTAAGTTGACCAATTTCTCTGAGCCTTATTTAGTTTACAAGAATAGAACGCTATGGGTTCCCACTGATCTTCTGAGAGCTGCATTAAGGATCCACCAATCGCGACATTACTAGCATCAACCCATAAACTTATCTGGGCACCAGGTACAGGATGTCTTAATAGTGTAGCTTGAGCTATAGCTTCTTTTGAAGCAGTGAAGGAGAGAGTTGCTTCGTCGTTCCATTGTAATTGCTCAGTGTTGCTAGCACTGGAACGGGGATTTTTTTTCTTATTTTTATGTCCTTCTAGGAATTTAACAAGAGGGGCTAAAATGTCGGCAGCTTTGGGAATGCATCGCCGATAAAAATTGAAAAGACCTAAATAACGCCGTAGTTGAGTTAAGGTAGTCGGTTGAGGAAATTCCAGGATGCATGAAACGCGATCAGGAAGGGGTTCAATTCCTTCTGCTGAAAGCTTGAATCCTAAGAATTCAATAGTGGTTTGCCCAAATTGACATTTATCAACATTAATGCATAGTCCATACTCTTTAAGTTTGGAGAACAACAACCGAAGATGTTGCATATGTTCTTTTTCATTATCTGAGGCAACAAGCAAATCATCAACAAATGCATAAACAAATCCTAAGTCACGAGTTACTTCATCTATAAAGCGTTGAAAGGTAGAAGACGCATTGCAAAGGCCAAACTGCATGCGCGTGCTTTCAAAAAGGCCAAAGGGAACATATGCAACATGCTACAAATCGCAGTTTTATGTACATCATCAGGATTGATGGGAATTTGGTGGTATGCTTTTATCAGGTCAATGTGACTGAAGATTTGTTTACCATGTAATTCAGCAGTGAAATCTGCAATACAGGGAATAGGATACTTCTCTTTAATAGTTTGTGCATTTAGAGTACGATAATCACCAACAGGTCTCCAATCGACAGATCCTTTCTTCGGCACCATGTGCAAAGGCGAAGAGTAGTTACTTTTGGAGGGTCTCATGTGACCAAGCTGTAGCATCTGCTGAAATTCAGCTTTAGCGAGTTTTAGCCGATCGGGAGCTAGCCGTCTAGGCTTAGCCGCGACTGGAGGTCCCTTGGTGTTTATGTAATGCACAGTATTGTGCTTTACCGGTTGGTTAGGATCCGGTAATTTTGTAATTTCAGGAAATTGTAGCAATAGTTTACCATATACATTATTAACACAATTAGGTTTTACAGAGAAAATATTGCAAACACTTAATTTAGCAGGAGTGTTTAAATGAGTGATGGAATCGATAAGACGGTGATTCCGTAAATCAAGATTTAAATTAAAATAATGCAGGAAATCAGCTCCTAAAATAGCACATGAAACATCACAAATGTAAAAAGAAAAAGTAAACGACCGGCGTAAACCTAAACTAAGAGTAATACTCTTTCGACCATAAACATTAATTTTTGTGCCATTAGCGGCACGAAATGTTTGGAGAACTGGCCGTGATTTATCTTGTTTGTTAGCAGATATCAGACTGGCGTCAGATCCAGAGTCAACAAGAAAACACATACCCGTATTTCTGTCTCTCACGAAAAGGCGACGAGAAGGTGCGGGAGAGAGGTACGTCGCTTCTACTCTTCCCGCGTCCGGTTTCCCGCAAATGAACAGGGCGGATTGCTTTTGTTTGCTTTTTGTTGGAATTTTGCATGATACCAACAAATTGTTGAATCCTTACCGCGTGACTTAGAGCGGTATCGAGGATGATTGTATTTTCTAGAAACACTTCTAGAATGTCGAAGTTCGACGACTTCTTTTCGTAACTCTTGAATTTCTTTCAACAACATCTCTGTGGACGCTGGCGTCTGAGCGGCGGCAGGTGTAGGTGTGGGAAACGAAACTGCGGCGATGTTCGACGGTGTTAAATCCAAGATACGATCGGCAATCTCTGCCGCTTTATCGGGAGTGATGGGGTCGAGTGATGCGAAAATAGTCTGCACAGGGGTCGGCATTTGCTGGGTAAATAATTCCAAAAGAAGTGCGTCGCTGATATTGTGGTTTTCTGCTCTTCTCTTCATTAAACACAGCAATTCGGTGGGTTTCCTATCACCGAGGCTTTCACCGGCTAGTAGCTTACGTATTTCCAATGTTCGGCTTTCTCCGCATCTTTCTATGATTTTAGTTTTTAGGTCCTCGTATGGATGTGTAGTATTCGGCTTCATTATAACGTCGCGCACCATAGTAGCAGGTGCAGGAGGAAGGTGGGCGACAACATAGTTGAATTTTGTTTTTGATTCAGATATAGCTTTGGGAGTTGCTAACACGAAAGTACTTTCCAGCATGTGGAACCATAAAGCGGGGTCCACCGATATATACGGAGGTATTACGACTGCAGAGGCTTCTGTTGTTGATCCAGGGGAGAGAGACATGGTTGCTGGCGAAAACGAAAGCGGAAGTCCAATGACGCAGTACGAAGGCGCAGGCTGTGTTCGATGGCCGGTCACCAATATAATAGTCCGGGTAACCAATATAATAGTCCCGGTAAGGTGAATCGACGATGTTGTAATTCGTCGTGCCTCTTTAGAACTAGACACAAAGCAGATACTCCATCAGAAGGCTTTTTTAAACACATTTATTCGGACAACACATTTCAGTAAGCCGCTCGGCATAGCGCGTCTGACCTGCGAGAGATATTTCTCATCGACTCTCACGTGACGGCGCGCATCTCCCCAAAAGAAGGGGGAAAGAAGTGATGTCACGTGGTTCGCCTCTCGCAGATTGGAGCGGGAACACTACAAGCCTAACCATTTTGACTATCTTATCTAATGATTTGACGCGAGCGGTTGGATCACTGATCTGAACTACATCCTGACTCTTCCTAGCTAATTCTGCCTCTAGGCGAAGTTTTTCGAGCATACATTTTTCATTTTCTCTCTCTTCATTAAATTTAAATCTATTTTCGCTTTCATGTTTTTCCTTTTCTCTTTCTGCTTGAAATTTAAGTTTATTTTCGTTATCGAGTTTTTGTTCCCGTTCTAACCTTTACGCGACAATATCTTCAAAATATTCTTTCGCTACTTCTCTTCATAATGTTCATTAGCCGTAATTAAGTTTTTCAGATCGGCTTTAGACATATTTTCGTCAGGTGACTCACCAAAATCTTGAGCCAGACAGAATAAATCTGGTCGTCTACTTTTATTTAGGAAAGACATTTTTCCAGCCACACCTAATACCAGATTACCTTACAACACAATTCAAATCGAGAACAGAAACAACATTCAAAACAAAATAATATGCATGCTAAATCAATAATGAGAAACTCAACTTCTATAGCTATCAAAATTCAAAAACATATTTCAAAAATAAATCAAAATCATTTAAAGTCAAAAGTTTACCATTAAACAATAAAACAAAACAACGCCACTCTCTTATTCATTAACAGGAAAAAAAATATGGAATCGTCAATGATTTCAGTTTCACCAATAATATTTAATTAAGTAAAATTGTCTCCTGCAATATCGTATTACGTTAAGCAGCTATAAACATATTTATGTTAAATTTCCAATAAAGCACGTCATTCATATAGAATATATTTTAAAACCAAAAGTAAGCAAATAAAATTTATATAACTGAACAAACATTAACTGTTATTATAATACCTTAAAACAAAAGCATTCGCTCATTTTAATTTGACTTGAAGAAGTCTTGAGAATTAGCTCAGTCTTTAACACTGAAAAATTACAGTACTTACGGATCATCGCTGGTGGCAGTATAATTTATTCATAAAATCGGTCGTTTTTCCTCACAATGATCATGATGCAAAACAGATGATGGCACAACGCACATTAGATGATGGCACAACGCACTTTAGATGACGGCACAACGCACATTGGATGATGGCACAACGCACTTTAGATGATGGCACAACGCACATTAGATGATGGTACAACGCACATTAGATGATGGCACAACACACATTAGATGATGGCAGAATGCACAATTTGTTCACATTCCGGAACATTATGCACGACGATGCACTGTAAAACACGAAGAACTGCACGAACGCCAAACAAAATGGCGGCCGTTCGCAACTGAACACGCCATCACTGCCGAACATGCCTTTTGATACCCATATTACTGTCCACAATAGATTATGTCGACAGGAAACACTGGACACGCTGATTGTACTCCTCAAAAATCAGCACCTTCGGCTGACCGAAATTCCTTTTCGACGAAATCACATTTCATTTTTTCGGATACCACGCCGTTCTTTGAAGATTCCAACATCTTGGATGGACGATCGCCGGTCACCAATTTTTCCCCGCGTCTCTGCTCGCACGCCACGAATGACACCAATGTAAGGGTTTTAACCGCTTTGCGTGGGGTTTCTTTCATGCGTGAAACAGGGACGACACAAAAAAGACTTCCAGGATTTTGTCCCAAACTTTTATTACATGATTTTTAAGGGACACAGCACATACAACACATATAAAGTAATTAATGCAGGATCATTTTTCAGACAGAGCCATATTCGCCAGATAAAAAAAACCGTTGGCCTCTGCCTTCTCCTCTCTCGTTCCACCCCCGCATCGAACACCCCAAAGCTCCTCTCGGAAGAAGGGTTGCCACATGCCGACCTTGACACGGGTTACCAGACATGGCGCGTCTTACAGTATTTTTGCTGGTATTGGCGTGGAGTGAAGGTTAAAAACTAGCCGTAAATAATCATTATGAAGGGGAATTGGTGATGGCAAAAGTTCTGTCAAAAACTTGCTATATTCTGTCGTGGGGAAACGTTCGAGGCTGGATGGTTCTATAGTTTGTAGAGGAGATTGTGATGAAGGAATAAAAAAGTTTACGGCGGCACGTGATGCTGGCGGAATTTCTAAGGCGAACAGTTCACTGATGAATTGGCCGGGAGACACGACATCAATGTAGCTGCATCTCTCGAAATGTTGTCGATGCTCCAAGTAGAATCGTAAAGTGAAGTTTTGGTACAGAAGCGTTGAATACTCTCAGGATCGTTGTTTCTCCTGGTAACTGACTTACCCCGTAAAGTTATTATTAAGATAACTGATTACATGACACGTTGTTGAGTCGACTCGATTTTTTATTTTGATCTAATGCTCCTTAGTCATATCATAACTAATACAAACATCTCAGAGGTGAATTTTTCACCAATACCATAGACAAGTACTTTGCAAAGAAATATATAGTAGGCAAAAGCATGGCCTAGCTGGATGAGTTTTTCTGAAAACTCACAACTAACTACAGTAACAAGTTCGAATCCTATCAGTATCCAATTTTTTTCGAGTCGAGCAAAAGAGGGAGCGAGGGTTGCCAGAGAAAACGTGAACAAAACCTCGCCAAGCGCTGAAGCCTACGAAAGGTAGAAAAATAGCAGCGCATTAAGTAAAAGGGCGAGTAACGGCGAAAACTGGTAGGCGTGAACCAATGACGTGAAGACGCGGGAACATAAGGCACGCTCATTGGCTGTGCAGGTGAGACCTGGCGACTTATGACATCTGGCGATTTCGCGCCAACGCGGTTGTTTCTCACAAGCTGCACGAATACACACGATATTGCCACACTTAGGTGAAACTGAATAGTAATAGAAAAAGAACAGACGAACGTCACTATGGGCGTTACGTACAAGAATAACACAGTGCAGGAAAGGAGGTTCCCATATCGTATGCTGATTGTTAGCACGACATAGGAAACCGTAAATTTAAAAGTAGCCCTGGGAAAGAACCGTAATGGTTTATTTCAACAATGTCATGCCGATTCAACCTACGCACATGTGTGCATGAAAGAGCGAGACATCGTTAAAATGAAGACCACCTTGAATTCAAAAGATCAGGACTAAAGAAAACACCTGCTACTGCTAAGATAAAATACCTACCCTGACAGAGTTAGATTTTAACAAGTTATTAATTAACTTTAAGTTTAAATTAAGATAAAATTACTACACATTAACTGTAGCGATAAAATACACGCTACAGATTCTCCCCCTTGTCCACCACTCGAAATTTTTTTTGACAATAACCACTTCTTAATGTGGCAAATAAAACCATCAAACAGTAAAATACAATTGGCTAAACATTATCAAGATTCACAAAAATATCCTAGAAAGTAACTTGCCTGTGATCACAAAAATTACACAAAAGTAAAAGTAAAAGTAGAGTACATGCTGTAGATTATAATATATTTTTACAGATGCATTGTAGAATGGGACTTGTACATTAAATAGTTGTATACATTTCTTAATTCCATATTCTATATCAACAAACAATGATACACTCATGTAATTTGTATCATATAAAATTGTTTCCAGACATTTTGCTGAAACTTTAATTGTTGATTGCTTACTCATTTATAAAAGGTAATTATTAAATTGTATGCATCATATTGTTAGATACAGCGTTACTAATACAACATTAATACTCGTAGCTAGACTGAAATGGGTTTCCACGAAACAATACTAATGATTCTAAGCATTTTCCACTTAATCTACCAGAGATATGGGAACACAAATCTTGCTAGGTACTTGATTAACAAAAAGAAAACATTGCTACACACACAAAGTGACTACACAAAGTTAATGCTCGTAGCTTAACTGAAAAGAGTTTCCACGAAACAATACTAATGATTCTAAGCATTTCCACTTAATCTACCAGAGATATGGGAACTCAAATCTTGTAAGATACTTGATTAAACAAATGATAAAATTCCACAAAGGGTAATAAGAAAATGTCACTAAATAAATAATTGCTATATGGCTAATCTGCTCATAGCTAAAAATATATATATATATACATAAACCTAATTCGTTTATGCGCATGCATGCTTATAACAAGTGTGAGCTAAAAATTATAAAATTAGATGCATAAACTGTAACCTCAACCTGTCAAATTTTTATGATCAGTGGGTACAAAACCCAAAAATTAACTTTAAAATGAGTGAATATACCAAAATAGTCACTAGTCCCTTAGTTATTAATATCTACATGCTATCATATTGCAAAGTATACAAAAATTACACATTAAATTCACTATTTCTAATAAAAAGATCACAAAATAAAATTTTCAATATACTAAATTATCAGTCGAGTAAATAGTTATTACTATTCTGTCACAAAATACAAAAAAATATATGTCAATATTATCTGGCTAACACAATACCTTAATAAAATATGCCAATGAAGTATCTGTCAATAACAGATTTGTCAAAGCCTTAAAGGTCAATATTAAAGTTTATCAATACAAATATCAATTCTTATGTAATAAGTCAAAGTTAACATGTTAATGTCTGCCTATCAAATTAATGTGTCATTGTCGAGCATTAAATGTCCACCTGTTTGCTATGTTACAAACTGAACCATCAAATTATACATACATATTCATATAGACAAAAATATACACAAAAAATGACAACAATACTTATAGTGAAGGAAAAATGTAGCATACTAATAAATGATAATATAAACATAATACAAACAAGATAAATTGCCTACAGTTGATAATATTTGTTGTTAACATATTTTAATAATCCACATCTTGTTAATTGCAATTACTACTCTTATTTATAAATGATGTTCTAAGGTAATTACATACTGGTACAAAAAAGAAAGTATCATTAATTTAATCAACTCTGAGGTATAAAATTTGTAAATAGTTTCTAACTACATAGGATACTATTAAATACAGTTGAATTGCTCTATGACTTAGTTATTACAGGGATATTATTAGGTTTATTTAGAAACAATTTTAGTTATAACTTAGCAGTTTGAATCTCATACATAAACCAAGTACACACGAAAAACAGTATCCAATAAATTTTAAAATATTCTTGACAACGCCCGCATTGAAAAGAGAAAAGGAGTTATGTTAGGCGCGCTTTCCTAACATACTACCAAAAAAACCTAAAGGAAACTCACTGCTTAACGGTTGACCTCAAGGAGTACCTGTTTTGCTGAGGCGGAGAAACATTTAACGTTAGAGGATTATTAGGTAATCCTTTGAGATAATTTTTACGAGCTGGAGCTACATGTAACCTATCTATATGTATTTTGGTTGCAGGAGCATGAGGGTTAGACATTACCCTTATTGAATAGGTAACAACTGAGTTACGTTTAATAACCTCAAAAGGACCATTGAACCTTTTATTGAATCTATCTTTAGATTTAACATAGACAATAGTACCAGGAGATAGTTCTCTAAATTTAGCCTGTTCCTGTTGCTTGGTGTTTTGCAAGATGCGTTTATCATTTAAATTCTGATAAGATGTTTGCTGGATGTGATGCAAATTTTTAAGCAGCTTATTCAGATACTGAGGTTTATCTAGTTGTTCAGCAGATTTGGTATAGTTGAAATTATCAAAAATTAGTGCTAGCTCTCTTCCAAAATGTAAAAGATATGGAGAGAAATTAGTCGAAGAGTGTTGGGATCCGTTATACAAATGTTGATGAATTAATACAGAGTGCTTAAATGGTACATTTTGTTGTAGCAGACAATTAATAGTGGTCTTAGCAGAAAGGTTAGTCCTTTCGCAAATGGAATTGGACTTAGGGTTACCCACAGTGGTATGGTTCAACTTTATGCCAATAGATTGAGTAAAGTGAGTAAAAACTTCAGACGTAAATTGGGTACCCAGATCTGTTAAGATTAAAGCAGGTCTCCCAAATTTACAAATATAGGTTAGCAAACACTCAGTGACAGCCTCCGTGGTGATTTTAACAAGAGGAAAAAGCTCTAAATGCCTCGAGAATTGGTCGATAAAAGTTAAAACATAAGCATTATTTTTAAAGGGGTCAAGAATGTCCATGGAAATTGCCTCGTTGGGTAAGGAAGGGATAGGGTTTGCCTGAAAGGGTGCTGATACAATATTATGAGGCTTATGAACCGAACAAAGGTAGCATGATTTTACAAAATTTAATGTATCAACATACATACCCTGCCAAAAATATCGAGCTTTTATAAAATCGTATGTCTTTTCTATGCCAAAATGATACACATGACAAATTTTGAGAACTTTATTCTTAATTGAATGGGGCACAACAATAATGTGAGCATTAGTATTTATTTTAGATTTGTCCCAGCATAATACACTGCTGGCTACCCAAATTGCAACTCCAAGAAAGACAAGAGATATCACAACAAAATTTATTTTGTAGATAACATGTTGACCAAGTATCAAATGATTAAATTTACAGACTTCTGTGAAGTGTGGTTCCTGCCAAAATCAGTAGCCAGAGTAGCCGCCATTGTTGGAGATCACCGCTACCACACACCTCGGCATTGATTCAAAGAGACTTTGGATGAGTTCTTGGGGTACAGCAGACCAAGCAGCTTCCACAGGTTGCCAAAATTGATCTGCTGTGGCAGCTGGGGATGGAATCTGGGTCAATCGTAGAGCAACCATGGACCACATGTTTTCTATCGGCGAAAGATCCGGAGAGCGAGACGGCCAGGGAAGCAATTCAATCTGGCGATTGACGAAGAACCGTTGGACAATGCGTGCCACGTGTGGTCGCTGTTGAAATATGGCTGTGGGCAAGCCCCGAAGGTAAGGAAGGACAACTGGCTCCAACACCTCGGAGATGTAGCGCTGGCTGCTTAAAGTACCGGCAATGCGTACTAGAGGTGTGCGAGAGTGATATCCAATACCACCCCATACCATAATACCCGGTGCAGGACCAGTGTGGCGGTGCATAACGCAGCTGTTCAGCATCCTCTCTTCACGGTGTCTCCAGACTCGAATGCGACCATCGTGGTGTTGCAGACAGAAGCGTGACTCGTCAGTAAAGACAATTTCATTCCATTCTGCCGTCCACATCCTTCTGTCATCGCACCATTGGCGGCGGAGACGTCTGTGGTTCTGCGTCAAGGGTAGACAAAGCAATGGACGTCTTGCGGACATACCACTCTGCTGTAAACGGCGTCGAATGGTACGCGCAGACACTGGATGATGCGTTACAGACTGCATGTACTGTGCTATGGTTCGTGATGTGACTGAGCGATCCGTCACTGCCATGCGCACAATTTGCCTGTCATCACGTGAAGTGGTGCGCTGAGGTGGATGCGATCAAACACGCCGGTCCGTCGTACCCTCCTGCATCCAACGATCACATATCCGCATTACAGTTGTTTGGTTTCGTCCAACACCACTACCGATTTCCCTGAAAGATAATCCATAATCTCGGTAGGCCACTATCCTTCCTCTGTCGAACTCGGATACTTGATCAAAAGATGATCGCTGTTTTCGACGAGGCATAATTGATCGTTTTTTTTGAAAAAACCACAAGAAAAACACAATTGCCGAACTTGAAATCGTCGAAATCTCCAAGCCTTAAATAGCGCTTTGAAGTGGTGCCACAGGCGCGCGTGATGTGCGTCTGCGCTGAAATTCTAATCATTTGTATATCTCACCTCCGCTAATGCATGTTGTAAATTTCATGTTATTTGCATGTTTCCTTCAGGGTGTTGCATTTACAGTGGCCAGCAGTGTAATTTGGAAGAATTATGAATATAAAAGTCGGTGAATTTAGAATGTTTAACAGTGTGAGGTTGATTTAGACAGTTAATAATTTTGAGTAATTTTGAATCCTTACTCTGTTCAGCCAAAAAGGTGGAAGTGGAGATTTTCAGAGGAGGGTCATTATTGATGGGAATAGCTGGTGAATTTGGAAAGGGTCGGTAGCTATAACATTTACAGAAGTTATGGGTAAGACTTGCTCACTATTAATAATTTCAGGATTAGTATACAAATTTTGAGCAGGAGGGTCACAGGTGAGGCGAGAAAAATAATCTGCCAATACATTGACTTTACCTGGAATATGTTTATAAATGATAGAATACTCGCTCATCTCGAGTAACCATCTGGTGACAATATCAGTGGGAGATGTAGTATGTTTATAATTCATTAGTGGTTTACTGTCTGTTAACACTGTGAAAGTTCTGTTATACAAATAATATTTAAAAGAAATAATGGATTTATACAATGCAAAAAGTTCCTTCTTAATAGTAGGATAATTTTTCTGAGCAGTATTCAGAGATTTACTAAAATAAGACACAGGTAATAATTGATCATTGAATTTCTGCATCAAAATACCAGAGATTGCAAGATTAGATGCATCTGTATTCAAATAAAAATCTTGGTCCCACACAGGTAGTTTAACAAAAGGTTTAGTGAAGAATATTGATTGTAATTTAGTAAAGCATTTATGAAGATAAGATGACCAAATAAATTTCACTTTAGGTGATGTAATATCAATTAGTGGTTGTGTAAGAGCAGCAAAATTTGGAATTAGTGTGCGCTAGAATCCACATACTCCTAGAAATCTTTTAACCTGTAGTTTAGAATTAGGCACAGGGAAAGCAGTAATCTTGGTGATGTTGTTGTTGATTGGAAAAATTGCCTTATCTTCAATGTGAAATCCAAGAAAGTCAATTGTCGTGTTGTGAAAAGAGCATTTGTGAGGTGATAGAGTTAAATTAAATTCAGAAATAACCTCAAGCAATTTGGAAATTTTATCCAGAGATTCCTCAAATGAGTTTGCACCAATAACCAAATCATCTTGGTATGCAAACAGACCTGGCAGGTTTACCTGCTCTAAAACATTGTCAATTATATTTTGGAAAGTACTCGCCGCTGTCTTAAGGCCAAAAGGTACACGTTTTGAAAAATAGGAAGTAAAGGGAGTGGTGAAAGCGACGACTTTTTGAAGGTCTGCAGGGA
Organism: Dolomedes plantarius; assembly: GCA_907164885.2. NCBI lineage: Eukaryota > Metazoa > Arthropoda > Arachnida > Araneae > Dolomedidae > Dolomedes > Dolomedes plantarius. The sequence goes on from OU015495.1 coordinate 101,021,349, forward strand.
GATCTAATTGCCAATAGGCACTGCCAAAATCAAGGGTGGAAAAGAAATTTAAATTTAGACAAGTTAGAAATAATAGTTGAAATTTTAGGGAGGGGATAGGAGGAGGATTTTATCACAGAATTTAGCAAACGAAGATCTAAAGCTAGCCTAAAAGTGGGAGGGACAGAAGGGTCGAGTGACTTCTTCCGAACCATAAGCATCGGACAGCTCCACTCACAATTCCCTCGTTGAATAATGCCAGCACTCTGCATTTCGTTAAGCTGTTCCAAAGCAGTTTGCTGAAGTGTTTGAGGAATAGGAAAAGGCAGAGTTCTAATAGGGAAATTTTGGTTTAAAGAAATATGAGGTTTTACTCTATCAGTATGCCCTAAGGTTGACAAGTCCTTAGAAAAGGCAGCATAATTTGCTAATAAAATACTCAGAAATTTTTGTTTTTGCTCTATCAACAAATGATCTAACTTGAAATCAGAAGCAGAAAGCATTTTCTTTCTCTTACTTAAAATTTCAGAGGATACAGAAATGAAATTAACAGAATGTTGAACATTTTCATTCGACTCATGATCAAAATTATTTTCAAAATTACATTCATTATCATTAGGTTTATCAATAAGTTCAAATTCACTGACATTACCAATAATAGAACCTTTGTTCATGTGAAGTAAATTGTCACTTTTGTTTTCAATGAAAATATAAAAATTAATTAAAATAGGTTCTTGAGTATTATGTACTCGATTAGTTGATTCACTTTCAAATTTGTGTAGTGATGGGTGACACACAAACTGATTTTCATCAATAGGTTGAAATAAACCTTCATTAAGATTGGTATGGGTTTTGACCTTAAAATACTGACTGCTCTTACTGTCTAACACAAGTTTTTCACACAGAGTTACCACATTAGATTGAACATTTTTAAAATTAGTACCTTTGCATAAATCATTTTGTAAATTAAAGCAATTTGCAGTAGCATTCATATTAAAACTGTCATCAATACATGGATCAGTATTATGCACTTGAGAATACACATTATCATTCAGTAACTCATTAGTAGGTTGAAATATTACATTATTTGGTACAGGTTGATATGAATCATACATATCATACTCGTCAAAATTACCATTTGCATAATTACTATCTGAATTTTGATTAAAATCAGTAACATTATTATCTAGATTAGGTGTTACACAGATAGTTGAATTAAGCTGCACAGTACTATCAAAGGTATTATCAAGAAAAGGAATAGTTTCAGAATTAATTATTACAGCATTAATGTTATGGTCAAGTATTGCATTAAATTTATTGAGAAAGTCATATCCTAATAAGATATCAAATTTTGAAGAAGAAAGATCAGTTAAATAAAATGTATGTTTGAATGACTTTCTGAAGAACCTGATAGATAACTCAACACAAGCAGAATATTGTAAATTGGAATTTAAGGTTTTGATTGTTACTGCTCTAGATAGCAACCTATATTTAATTTGAGATTTAATTATACTGAATAATTTGCCATTTAACAAACACAAACTGGATCCAGAGTCCAAAAGTATTACAATTTATGTGTGTGTGTACCAAAGGTAAAGAAAAAATAGATGAATCATCATTAGGATACACAATTTCTGAAGAATTTTCTTCATTTAAGTACTGAGAATGACATTTACTAGAATTTTGATTGGAGTTCATAATCTCAGTGGTATGAGACTCCACATTTAGTTTAAATTCTGGCTATTATTATTATTAGGCACAAATTCACTGGCTCGAGGATTCAATCTACTGTAATTCCTTCGGCTATTATACGCATTAGACCTATTATGATAACTACCATTATTATTATTATTACCTGAATTGCTACTATTATTACCTATCATTCTTTTAAATTGAAAACAGTTTTTAATAACATGATTTGCTTTTCCACAAAAATTACATTGTATTTGAGGCTTTCTGATGGAATTACCTCTGAAATTTTTAGAGTATGGTCTATACTTATTATCATATTGCCTAGAAGTATGATTTTTATACTGTGGTTCAGCCACAACATTTATTGGATTTTTACAATCACTTAACTTAGTTTTAAGTACATTTACCTCAGCGACAAGTTCAGCATAAGAAGGCTGTGAAGATGTCGAGGGCATTGATATTTCAGATTCGGTTTGAATATCTTGTAATAGCTGATCTTTTGCTACAGCCTCATCAAAACTGTTTAGACCAGCCTCTAAAATTTTCATTTTCATGGCAACAGGTAGAACATTTAGTAAGTGGCTAAACTTTATAGAATCCAATTGGGATTTCTCAGTAATATTGGGGTGTACCTTACGAATCAAATTATCAAGGCGGTGAGCCAAATTTTTAATAGTTTCCCCCGGTAGTAATTTAATATTGTTCACGGCCACAAGTAAGGAGTGTGTGTTTGCCGGCTGGAAGAAATTCACAAAAATGTGTTTTAATTCCTCTATTGATTTACTAGCTCTGGCCTCTGCAGAATTCACAAAAAATTTAAGTGCATTGCCAGTTAATTTAGATTTTAAAAATATGAGAGCCTGGTGGTCTGACCATTTATTGATTTCCTTAATGTCTGATAATTGCTCAAAAAAGAAATCAATTATCTCAGGGTCTACATCAAAAGAAATTAGACTACATGAAAAATTGTTTATTGTAGCCATGATTATTTATGGCTCTTAGGTTTCAACCTACTAGCAAATATGTTAACTATTTAACCAATAAAATTATCACAGTGATTATACTATATCAAAGGTATTGACCAAACTGACTACTTTAGATATATAATTATACACAAGTACCAGAACAGTTATTTAAGGCTTTGCACAAATGACATATAAAAAAATTGTATTATATATAGATATATGACCTCATTAAAAATGCATATTACTCATACTACATGTTAAAAATGGGAAAGAAAGAAAAAAAACACATTATGCAATAAAAATGATATGAATTACAAATAAAATCTTTTACCAGGAAGCAGTTGACTCAGGAACTGGCGCGGCTGCATATCTTTGAAGGGGAATTGGTGATGGCAAAAGTTCTGTCATAAAACTTGCTCTATTCTGTCGTGGGGAAACGTTCGAGGCTGGATGGTTCTATAGTTTGTAGAGGAGATTGTGATGAAGGAATAAAAAAGTTTACGGCGGCACGTGATGCTGGCGGAATTTCTAAGGCGAACAGTTCACTGATGAATTGGCCGGGAGACACGACATCAATGTAGCTGCATCTCTCGAAATGTTGTCGATGCTCCAAGTAGAATCGTAAAGTGAAGCTTTGGTACAGAAGCGTTGAATACTCTCAGGATCGTTGTTTCTCCTGGTAACTGACTTACCCGGTAAAGTTATTATTAAGATAACTGATTACATGACACGTTGTTGAGTCGACTCGATTTTTTATTTTGATCTAATGCTCCTTAGTCATATCATAACTAATACAAACATTTCAGAGGTGAATTTTTCACCAATACCATAGACAAGTACTTTGCAAAGAAATATATAGTAGGCAAAAGCATGGCCTTGCTGGATGAGTTTTTCTGAAAACTCACAACTAACTACAGTAACAAGTTCGAATCCTATCAGTATCCAATTTCTTTCGAGTCGAGCAAAAGAGGGAGCGAGGGTTGCCAGAGAAAACGTGAACAAAACCTCGCCAAGCGCTGAAGCCTACGAAAGGTAGAAAAAAAGCAGCGCATTAAGTAAAAGGGCGAATAACGGCGAAAACTGGTAGGCGTGAACCAATGACGTGAAGACGCGGGAACATAAGGCACGCTCATTGGCTGTGCAGGTGAGACCTGGCGACTTATGACATCTGGCGATTTCGCGCCAACGCGGTTGTTTCTCACAAGCTGCACGAATACACACGATATTGCCACACTTAGGTGAAACTCAATAGTAATAGAAAAAGAACAGACGAACGTCACTATGGGCGTTACGTACAAGAATAACACAGTGCAGGAAAGGAGGTTCCCATATCGTATGCTGATTGTTAGCACGACATAGGAAACCGTAAATTTAAAAGTAGCCCTGGGAAAGAACCGTAATGGTTTATTTCAACAATGTCATGCCGATTCAACCTACGCACATGTGTGCATGAAAGAGCGAGACATCGTTAAAATGAAGACCACCTTGAATTCAAAAGATCAGGACTAAAGAAAACAGCTGCTACTGCTAAGATAAAATACCTACCCTGACAGAGTTAGATTTTAACAAGTTATTAATTAATTTTAAGTTTGAATTAAGATAAAATTACTACACATTAACTGTAGCGACAAAATCCACGCTACAATCGTGGTTTTGAAAGTAACGTTTTATTTTTTATTGAATAAATAATCTTGTGATATGAGTTATACAGATGATAATTCAGGGCCTTTTCTTGTAATAAATTCATTTCTAATATGTATGTTTGTAATACAGATTTATATATAAATAGCGCGTACTGTCCCTTATTTTTCTTATTTTGATTCACTTTTTACGTGCCACGCGCCAGCGCGTGATGTGGCATTAGGGGAAAAATTTGACATGAAGTGCCGTTATACAAATGATAATGCATGGCCTTTTCTTGTAATAAATTCATTTGTAATATGTATATTTGTTTGTAATACAGATTTATATAAAATAATTCGTACTGTCACTAATTTTCCTACTTTGATTCACTTTTTACGTGCCACGCGCCAGTGCGTGATGTGGCATTAGGGAAAAATTTGACATGTAGTGCCCATCACGCGCTGGCGCGTGATTAAAAAATATCTTGAATGAAAGGCTCAAATAATACTTTGCTATCACATAATTATCTTTTATTACTATTTTTAAATTATATTTCGTATAATAAGTATGTTGGCATCTGGGTACAATCAACTTCCATGTCACGGCACTAACTATCAATGTAACTGTAGTGACTGGCAGTCAATGTGTTAAACATTTCGCACAAGGTGTCCTGTTTATCTACCACTCTAACTGTTGATAGAAGTAAATGTCCTTTTACGTAATATTACTCGTATTTTAACACTATTGCAAAGTGATGTTTGCTCTCAACGGAGCAACAGCACACATACAGTTTTAAAAATGTGTTTTGTTTGTACTAGAAATGGAAAGTTTTTAATAAGAGGTTTATATAAATAGGTTTCATCGAATCTGTTGACTTTCGTGTTGATTCATCCTTTTGTACTTTCGTACGTGCCGAAAAAATTGATACGTTCCAATAACGCGAATATATGCCAATCGAAACTAAGAAAAATCTGTGTTGTGAAAAAGTAACTCGATTTAATGTCTAGACTGTTTTTCTTCTTTTAACAGCAGGCATGAAAAAGAAATTAATGTGACTCATTGGTTTGATTTTTAATTTTGGGTGACTTCACAAATCTTTTATTTCCAAGTTAAACGAAAGCGAATTTTCTTCTTAGTAACTTCAATTAATCGTTAACAAATGATTATTTTTGAAAGTATTCTCATGTATCTGATAGCAGATTTTTGTGTAGAATGCACGGGTTTCTCAAACATTGGTTTTATAATGTATTTTTTTTCAAAGGAAGATATTTAAACTTTATACAAGAAACATCCATAAAGAAATGCAATTTTAAAACTAATATTTAAACATTTTCAAATGCAGAGTAGCTGAATGTAATTTGGTATTTTCCAATGAAAAAAAAAACAGAATTCAAAAACATATGAGCATTTGTGCAGAGCGATAAGAAAAAAAAACTAATGAACGGCCTTGAGTGAATTTTAAATAAAAAATATATATAAAGAAACAATCTTTGAAGTAATAAATGTCGATTTTAAATACGCCCCAAAGCGTTATTTTAAAGTCATAATTTTTTCTTCCTCCATTAAATGTCACCACATATTGTTGTTTTACTTGTGTTCTTGGAATTTCGGCCAACTTAAAACAAATAGAAGCGCTATTCTACCAAACTGATACTAGTAGTACCATAAGACTAAGAAACATTTTAAAATTAATGTCAAAAGTCAATCGTTTAATTTTGGCAATATATACATGTTGCTGATGCAAGTATAAGGCTGGAGACATGACTTTTCGTCAAGATACGACTTCTTGTTTCTAATTTAAATTAAGAACCCTAAACTTATATTCATTTTATTGAACCCGAAATAGTTAACTGTTTTCTTTTTTTAATCCACTGCCTATTTATTCAAACCAAACATTCATCGCCTACAAATAAAAAAACTCTCACTACATTTGAGTTGTGTCGATATGCAGAAAATATTTTCATTTCTCAGATTCAACGTCTAAATATCATGTTTAAAATGCCTGAAGGGTCAATCCATATATCTTCCCCGTTTGCTTTTAAAGGTTTTGCATATTTTGCATTTCGAAGAGTAAAATTCCGGAGGGGTAATCATGCCTTTAAACAATTCATCCGCATTTACAAGAATATTTCCAATATCTTTACAAACAAGCAAACATAAAGTTACAAACCAGGATAGAGATATACGTATACAGTCTGGAGCTGCAATAATGTCTGTTTAACCACGTATGTTTTATGCCTACGTAAGCGACTATTTATTAAAGAACTAATCTGAAACGCAAATTAGAACTGTTCTTGATAACTATTTGCAATTACGTTGTATCCGCGTCGAAAGCCGTGTGGGAAAATCTTTTAAACAAAACTTAATGTTTATTATTCTGTGTGTCTCGCGGGATATTTCTTTTGAACTTCTGATTGTTTCGACATAATTATCTGTGTTACGTCATATAACCCTTTAGTGTCATGGGATGCTTCCGTGTGCCCTCTAGTGGCAGTGTGTAAAAATAAGTAGAAGTACAAAAGCACCGCTTGACAGAGGTCGACAGCTACTCTGCCTCCCGTTAGCGGAGAAATAAAAATAAAGTTAATTTTGCAGCAAACAATGCTGTTGGTCCGTCAGATTATTTAAGCAAGAAACTATAGTCTAAACATTGTGGTCCTACCGAGGACGGAGACGAAACCAGATATGGATACAAAAGAAAAGAAATCAGGTATGGATATAAAAGAAAAGAAATCAGGTATGGATGTAAAGGAAAAAAACACCTCCCACTTTGAAGGATTTAAATAGGATTCGTGGGAGGATAAAAGCAAAATTTACTCGTATGCATAAGTTCATCGAAATGTATGATTCAACTAAAAAAGAAAAAGAACAAGAAATAGTGTTGGAACAAAAGTTAAGTAATCAGCATCAAATAAAAGAAGAAATTAACAAGCTATTTATTGACTATTCAAAGCTGGAAGAAGCCGATGAAGAAACCCTGTTGAAAGCCGACTCAGAATTACTTGAAATGGACGAAGAACGAGATAATTTAGAGGTAAATGTCAAATGCTTACTTTCTAAACTTAAATCTGATGTATCTGTATCTCAGTCAACTAAAGCTGGGCAAAATATAAACTTAAAATCTGTTATGAATCAGTTAGAACTTAACACTAAATTACCGGAAATTCCTTTGTCATTTTTCAGTGGCCAAATAGAACAGTTTACTAACTTTAAAACACAATTTGTTAGTTTGATATCAAACAATAAAGGTTTATCTGAAGAACAAAAATTGTTCTACCTGAATGCCACCTTACGTGATGAAGCCAAATTTATTGAATTAAGTGATGATACTTTTGAGTCGTTATTTGCTGCTTTAGAGCTGAGAAATGAAAATAAAAGGGCTGTCGTTGACATTCATATCCAATCTATTCTCAAAATAGAAAAATTAAATGTTGAGTCATCAAAGGGTTTAAGATTAATTACAGATATAGTAAATAAAAGCTTAAGAGCCTTAAAGGCTCTAAAATTAGAGTGTAACGAACTAACGAATGCAATATTTGTAAATATAATTTCACAAAAATTAGATAAAGAAACAAGAAAGGCATATTGAAGCCCTTTGATGGAATTTCCTTGGACGAAATGTCTCTTACATCAAAGGAAATTCCATCGCTTGAAAAGCTTCTTCAGTTTTTACATGCAAGATCTCTCGTTTTAGATCAGATTTACAAACCTCCAACCACAACTAAATTTCGTCAGGCTACAACAAGCAAAGTGAACAATTTACACAAAATAAACAAAAAAGTTATGTAAAACCCTGCGTTTTGTGTAACATAAAGCATCCGTTGTACCGATGTTCGAAATTTTTGAATATGAGTGTTCCTAAACATATAGAAATATTAAATAAAAATAAATTGTGTAAAAATTGTTTAAAGTTTCATAATGCACCCTGTAAATCAACGTTTGTCTGCAGAATTTGTAAAAAATCAGGTCACAATTCTCTAGTTCATGTTCCATCGGAATCGAAACTACCGCATTCGAACTGTGAAAAATTTTCTCAGGTGGATGAATCATTGCCTTCGGATACGAGGCTGGCGCCAATTACCCACATGTTATGCAATCGTCTCTAGCCGCTAATTCCAAACATAGTGCGTAGGACCATAGGACCATAGGAAAATGGGTCGCAACTGCAATTCCTGGGCCACGCCCTCAATTGCAGACTTTCAGATGATAAGCAGAGGGTGGGGAGAATTAAGCTTCCCCTTTGCAAATAAAGAATGGGTTTAAACGAATGACTGTATACAATATGTACTTAAAGAATAGAAACGATTGGGTAACTTACCCATCTCCCTTGGCTGGACACGAGATTAATTAGACACATGAACACTAAGAAATAGGCCCATGATCCTGAACACCACATTTAATTAGAATCGAATTACACCTGAGTTCAAGGTTTACATCAAATTAAGAAAAAACTTGACAAATGGGAATAAATGAATTAATATGAATGTACATGTAGCTTATCCGTGGTCCCACCCCGGAACACAACAGTCCGACTGACTACGACGCGATTAACCGTTCGGGTTTTGATCACATGATCTCCGAACAAAGAGAGATGGTCCTGGTAGACGAATCGGCGCCTGCGAATCCGCCGCTGACGGTTTTCGACCAGAGGGGAACCAATAGAAACAGAGAATAGAAAGGAGTAAAGTGATAGGATCGCTGCTAATCCGTGAGATCATAGTATAAGAAAGAGTGAGTAAGCATCTTGCAGGGCAATAGATTGGAGGGTCTACTATCGATGCTAAGATAGTGCGTCTCTGCACTGTCAGCTTATATATTTAAAACAAATTTGGAGAAAAAATAAAAGTAAAAGGGATTTTGGATAGTAGCTTCAGTATATGCATAATGACCTCGGAAACAGCTGAATCATTAGGATTGAATAAACAAAAAGTTAACACAGCGATTTCGGGAATAAATTTTGGTGAATGCTTTGTGAAAAATAAAACCACAGCAAAAATATCTAATGAAGAGGGTGATTTTAGCCGAACTTTAATATTTTTTATTTTGCCTCGTATTACTGGGTTTACGCCTACTCAACGAATTGATATATCCAATATTTATTTTCCCAAACAAGTTTTATAAAATAAAACTTGCTGATCCAGATTTTAATGTCCCTAGCAGAATCAGTGTATTGTTGGGTTGTGAATTATTTTTTTATTTGTTAAAGGCAGAAAATTCAGATCGTATGACGGTTCATTATTACTACAAAATAGTGTTTTCGGATAACTAGTTACAGGGTCGATGAAAAATGCAGATTTTTATTAATTTTCTGGTCTAATTTCAGAACCTGAAAGTTTAGATGAGGTTGTAAAACATTTCTTTGAGTTAGAATCCTTTCGTGGAGATCGTATAGAAAATTCAGATGACGCAAAAACATTTGAAAAACAGTACTGTGAAGAACATTTTAGTTCTACAACTAAAAGAGATGAAACAGGAAGGTACATTGTGAGATTACCAATTATTAAAGAAAAGCTGCACACTTTTGGGGATTCTAGAGAAATTGCAGAAAGACGTTTAAACTTACTTTGGAAAAAAATAGATAAAAACAAGACAATGGGAACATTATATAAAGCTTTTATGGATGAATATGTTTCTCTTGGCCATATGGAAAAAGCGATCAATGATAAGTGTTCTAAGGAGAGCTATTTTATTCCACACCATGCTGTTTTTCGTCTAGAAAGAACAGCAACACCACTTCGCGTCGTGTTTGACGCTTCATCAAAATCAAGCAGCGGAATTTCTCTGAATTCCATATTGCTGAATGGTGGGACAGTACAACAAGAATTATTTTCCATAATAGCAAGAATCCGTACTTATAGATATGCATTCAGTGCAGACATAGAAAAGATGTACAGACAGGTTCTTGCAGATGACAGGGATATAAATTTACAAATGATAGTGTGGAAACCAACTCTTTGTGCTCCAGTGGAGACATACAGATTTAAAACTGTCACTTATGGTACAGCTTGTGCTCCGTTTCTAGCGACAATAACTCTAAAGGCACTAGCTGAAGATGAACAAAATAATTATTCCAAGGCGTCCTTAGCACCAATCAATGTGTTGCTGCCGAGCAACCTTTCCTTCCATCCTAAATGAGTTTCCGAGCTTCTCTCCGAACTGAAGTGAAGAGAGAAACAGACTATAAACAGAACACTCAGATTCAGACTTTCGAATGTCACGGATAAGCTCGGTCATATCACCCGAGTTGGGAAACTGCTCATAAAGCTTTTGTAAATAATTTGTTGTTGTGATGTGATGTTAGTAAAAATAAAAATTTAGTGTCTTGCAGAGATTGCACTCTCCATCAATCCAAAGGAATATTACTTTTTATTGATACAGACGCCCAGAAGAAGCGGAAGAAAGGTAAGTCATATACCTTTCATAACGTAAAGATCCGCTAACAAAACATTTTTGGCGCCCACGGGTGGGCGTCTGTAATTGTTTAAAAAAGTATATTGAATGAAAACTAATAATAACAAGAGTGTGATAGTTTATGCTTAACATTAAACGATGGAGAGTTATCAAAAATCACGCACGCCGTTACGAAGCAGCTTTACAAGAATAGCCAATCAATTAGAAAGATATCTAGAGGATAAAGAAGTTGATGAAGAGGAATTAGAAATATTAATTAAACAATTAAATGAGAAATGCTATGTGCTGGATGATAAAGAAACAACAATTCACGAATTATTAGCGCATGATCCCAAGTGTAGTCAAGAAGTTTTTGATTCCGAATATAATGATTATGAGTCATATAAAGAAAGATATATAAAATTAAAAACGAAAGCAAACAAAATATTGAACAGTACCGTTAAAGATAATAATAGTGATGTCGCGAGTGAAATGGCATCAAAACGCCGATTTAAACTACCAAAAGTAGAACTTAAAAAGTTTAATGGGGATATAGAGGGGTGGCTCGGTTTCTGGGGTCAATTTAAGAAATTTCATGAGGATATAGAAATAGCACCGAAAGATAAATTTATTTATTTATCACAAGCTACAGTTGAAGGATCCCGTGCTCGAGAACTCGTTGATTCCTTCCCCCATCTGCCGAAAATTACAAAGAAGCGATTGAGTGTTTAAGAACTAGATTTGGCAGAGATGAGTTACTCATAGAGGTGTACGTCAGACGGTTACTTAGTTTATTGCTTAGTAATTCTATGAGTCAAAAGAAGACGCGTCTTTCCAGTCTATCGATAAAATCGAATTTCATATGTGAGCTTTGAATTCCCTAGGTGTGACTTCGCCTCGATAAATACGCCTCGATTTTGCATCCGCTCGTAGAAAGCTGTTTACCGGAAGATATAATAAGAGTATGGAAAAGAAACATGACTCTGAAAACCGAAATTACTAAAGAGTCAAACAAATTGACTTCCCTAATGAGTTTTTAAAATCAGAGGTCGAAGATGAGGAACGGATTGCGATTGCGAAAGAAGGTTTTGGTATCGATTCTAGGCGAAAGATGAAACATCCCACCCCCCTATTTACGCGGACGGAGCCGAGGCGAGAATTCCTACGGCAATGGGACTTTTAGACGCTACACATTTCAATAAACACAGCTGCGTGTTTTGTGAAAAACATAATCATGAGTCAGCTATTTGACGATATGAGTTGAAAATGAGTTTAGATGACAGAAAGAAAATGTTAATAAAAAAGGGTTGTTGTTTCATTTGCTTGAAAGTGGGTCATAGGTCCCGCGATTGCAAACGTAGAATTAGCTGTGAGAGGTGTAAAGGAAAGCATTTTGCTGTGATGTGTAACGATGATAAACAGAAAGAGTTTAACAAATCCAAAGTAGAAACTATAGAAAGCAGGGGAATAAAACCTGTTATTAATGACACGATGTTAAGCAACAGAACTTGTAGTCGAGAAATTCTTCTACAAACGTTGTATGTAAAACTGCGAGGCAAAAATGAAGGGAAAATTACTAGATGTCTCATAGATACGGGTAGCCAGCGCTCGTATTTGAGTAAACGAGTGGCCGAAGAAATGCGTTATGATCTTCTTAAAGAAGAAAATGTTATCCATAATTTGTTTGGGGGTAAAGAACAAGCAGAAAAACATTATCGGTACAGAGTGTTAGTTAGCAGTATTAGCGAAGATTATCACTGCAATTTTGAGGTACTTGACCAGGGAAGGATAGGTACTTAACCAGGGAAGGATATGTCTGAGACCAACTTTAAAATTAGAGCCTTGTTCTAAGGAATTAAATGAGAGAAATATAATTTTAACAGATCAGTTGATTGCGAAGCATGAAGAATCGGGGAACATTGATTTTCTAATCGGGGCGGATGTAGCAGGTAAGCTACTTAATGGGAAAGTAGTACCTCTACCATGCGGTCTTGTAGTTATCGGAATACACCTCGGATGGACCTTGATGGGGAAAATGCCATTTTATGATTCCGATGATAATTCTACGATGGTAGTAACAAATTTGTTAGTTAAAGATATTACCATTACAAAGTTGTGGAACTTAGATGTCATCGGTATTGCTGATCCAGTCAGGAAAAAAGCCACGGAAGAAAAGGACTTGGAAATAAAAATGCAATTTGAGAATTCTGTTTCCCTGAATAGAGAGGGACGTTATGAAGTGACGTTACCTTGGGCTGAAGATTGTTTACCATTACCTACGAACAAGGACTTGGCACTGAAACGACTGGGAACCACAACAGAGAAACTTCGTTCAAAAAATTTGTTTAAACGATATGATGAAGTTTTAAAAGACTGGCAGGATAAAAATATAATCGAAGAAGTGGAACACGGTGAAGATATCGACTGTGGACATTACTTGCCTCACAGACCGGTAATTAAAGAAAATAGCTCAACTCCAGTACGGCCCGTGTTCGATGCATCGGCGAGAGCTAAGTTTTCACCGTCACTTAATCAGAGTTTAGAATAGGGACCCAATTTATTAGAGCTGATCCCACCCCTCTTACTTAAATTTTGATAAAGAAAGTTGGGTGTTGTCTCAGACATAGAAAAAGCATTTTTACAAATTAGTACCAGACCTTCAGATAGACGTTATCTGAGATTTTTTTGGTGGAAGAACGAAGACACTAAAGAAGTGAAAATATTGCAACACACCAGTTTTGTTTTCGGAGTGAGTTGTAGCCCTTTTTTGTTAGTCGCAGTAATAGATTATCATCTTCAGAATGAGATGAAATATGCAAAAAATGATCAGAAAGTAGTAGAAAAACTTCGCCAGAGTTTTTATGTTGATAATGTATTGGCCAGTTTTGACAGTGAAGCTGAACTTTTCCAATTTATTAAAGAATCTCGTTAAGTTATGGCATCAGTGAAATTCAATCTTAGGTGTTGACAATACTCTAATGATCCAAATCCAGAAGTCGTTACTATTATTTTAGGTTTGGTTTGGAACCGAAAAAAGGACATTATAAAGTTGAGATTGGATTGGGTAGAAGATCAACAAGTTGACAAAATTAGAAAAAGAACTATTTTGACTATGACACAGAAAGTGTTTGACCCAATAGGGTTTGGAAGTCCAGTTCTCCTTATTCCTAAGTTGATGTTGCAAAGTCTGTGGAAGTCTGGACTATCCTGGGATTCAGAAGTAGATGAAAATACTAAAGAAAAATTTATAAATTGGTTCAAAGATCTCTCTCTCTCTTAAAAGAAATGTCAGTACCACGATGGATAAAATGTAACGAAGAAAACAAGAAGTTTTGCAGTATCCACACCTTTTGTGATGCCAGTAACAATGCCTATGCAGCAGCAGTATTTTTAAGAATCCAGACATCCTCTGGAGTTGAAGTCCATTTGTTAGCTTCCAAATCGCGAGTAGCTCCTTCAAAACCAATAACAATACCTCGTCTTGAATTGATTGCTGCCACGGTGAGAGCTAGACTTTACGCCTCAGTTTTGGAAGGCTTACAATGGCAGAATGTAGACCTTATCTTTTGAACAGACTCGACTGCTGTTTTGACTTGGATACAAAAGGAAGAAATTTGGACTGTTTTCGTGGCAAACAGAGTACGAGAAATAAGAAAACTAACAGAACAAAATGCATGGAGATACATAAAGGGTGTTGAGAATCCAGCTGACCTTCCCTCCAGAGGCTGTTCAGCAAAGCAGTTTTTGAAGATGAGATGGTGGGAGAAACCAGCTTGGTTAAAGAAGAGTGAAAATGAATGGCCAACAGTCAATTTGGTTTTTTACCAAGAAGAAATTGCTCGAGAAAAGAGAAAGATGACTGTAGTCACCACGCAAGTAAGCGTTGAAACTGGAGAAATCTTTCATAAAATTTCTTGTTATCCCAGGCTTATTAGAATCATTGCTTGGGTTTACAGATTTTTCTTCAATTTGAAGAACAAAAATTCGAGATGCACTGAAAATCTAGCTGTGAAAGAATTAAATCACGCTGAAAGAGTTATATTGAAGATTGTACAGAAAGATGCATTTCCAGAAGGAGTATCTGAGCAACGAATTAAACCACTTAGTCCTGTTGTTGACGAAAGTGGACTTTTGAGAATGAAAACACGGATCTTTAGAAGAAAAGATAAAAGGAATTTTCGATTACCAATCATTTTGCCATCAAAACACAGAATCGTTCACATGCTGATTGAGAGTAAACATAGAGAAATGAAACATCCTGGAATTCAAATATTGATGAACAATCTCCGAGAAAATTATTGGATTTTGCAAAGCCGAAAAACGATTCGACATGCAGTCTCGAAATGCATACGATGCAAACGGTTCACCGTTACTCATCCAGAGCCGATGCTCACTCCTTTGCCTGAAGACAGAGTAAGGGAAGCCACGATATTTGAGGTTACAGGCACAGATCTCGCTGGTCCGCTGCTCTTGAGAGACGGAACAAAGGCCTGGATAGTTCTATTTACTTGTGCTGTTTATCGCGGTGTGCACATCGAACTGATTTCACTAACAGCAGAAGCATTTTTTCAAGCCTTAAGAAGGTTTATTGCGCGTCACGGAAGACCGGAGATTATATATTCCGACAACGGAAGCAATTTTGCCAAGGCACACAAAGCACTGAGTAAGCTACATTGGCAAAGAATAGAAATGCAATCCACCCTGAAGAAAATTACGTGGAAGTTCATTCCTCCATCTGCACCGTGGTGGGGTGGATGGTGGGAGAGATTAATTGGCATGATGAAGCAGATTTTACGCAGAATATTACGACAAGCCTTATTAAATTATGAAGAATTAAACAGTTTTATGTGATACTGAAAGTCTGATAAACTCACGACCCCTGACATATTTGTCCGAAGATGTAAATGATTTGGTTGCTTTGTCACCTTCGATGTTCCTACAAGAAGCAAGAGAATGTGATGTACCAGATATTGACAAAGTGGATGTCGCCTATATGCGGAAGAGATATCTGTACCTTCAAAGAGTACGCAAAGACTTGCGGAAACAATTTTGACTCGAATACCTTGGACAGTTGCAGATTGTCAGAAAGTGCAGAGAAAATTCCAAATTGATCTCTGTCGGTGAAATTGTTCTCATCGGATCTGACAATTTAAAACGCTTACAGTGGCCAATTGGACGAGTTCTGGAAGTCCTACCAGGCAAGGATGGCATAGTCAGAGTTGTGCGGATAAAGACCAAATCCGGCATTGTATCACGTCCTGTGCAACGAGTGTATCCATTAGAATTATCCGAGAACACTGAAGGTACATTCCTAAGAGATAAAATCCTTGACAGTAAGAAAAGTGTAAAAGACCAAGAACCAGACAAACCCTTTCAGGAGCCAAAAACAGTGATAGCCTGAAGTGGACGAATTGTGAAACCCCCCGCAAGAATGGGCATTTGAAGGTGCTCGCCAGGAAGGTTGAGTTCATTGATACAGAACTCAAGGTGGGAGTGTGTTGCTACCGAGCAACCTTTCCTTCCATCCTCCATGAGTTTCCGAGCTTTTCTCCGAACTGAAGTGAAGAGAGAAACAGACTATAAACAGAACACTCAGATTCAGACTTTCGAATGTCGCGGATAAGCGCGGTCATATCACCCGAGTTGGGAAACTGCTCATAAAGCTTTTGTAAATAATTTGTTGTGATGTGATGTTAGTAAAAATAAAAATTTAGTGTCTTGCAGAGATTGCACTCTCCATCAATCCAAAGGAATATTACTTTTTATAGATACAGACGCCCAGAAAAAGCGGAAGAAAGGTAAGTCGTATACCTTTCATAGCTTAAAGATCCGCTAACAAAACACAATGATACTTATGTAGGTGACATTTTGTCGGGATCAGATAGTTTAGAAGAAGCAAAGGACTTGCAAATTCAGTTAACTCAAATACTAGCTAAAGGAGGTATGGAACTACACAAAGGGGTGTCCAATAACCCTGACTTATAAAATGACAACAAAATTGAAGAATATGCATTTTCATCAGACTTGCCCACTGTTAGAACACTTGGAATGCTGTGGCAACCCATGTCTGACAATTTCAACTTTAGAGTCGCAGTACAACATTCAGAGAGCTACAGAAAATGTGATGTTCTTTCGACTATCGCCAGACTGTTCGACCCATTACGTCTTATCGGTACAGTTGTTACAAGGGCGAAAATATTTCTGCAGGGACTTTGGCAGTTGAAGCTCATGTGGAATGATTCCATTCCACCAAACGAATTAAATGACTGGTTGAAATTTTTAAAACAGTTACCTGATGTCAATCAGCTGCAAATTCCAAGGTTTTTCCTTCTTCCAAATGCTAGTACCATTGACCTGCACTATTTTTGTGATTCATCAGAAAAAGCTTACCGTGCAACAATTTACATATCTTCTAAGCTCATCAACGGAGAAGTGAAAACAAATTTATTGTGCAGCAAATCAAGAGTTTCTCCAATTAAGAAATCAACTATTCCTCGTCTTGAGCTCTCCGCTGCTTTGTTATTGGCTCGCCTCGTGTCGAGGTTGGTGCCAATCCTACAAATTCCCATTAACCGCGTATACATGTGGAGTGATTCCACCATCACTTTGGCGTGGATTCGTACACCTCCGGAAAAGCTAAAGACCTTTGTGTCTAATAGTGATGCTGATAAACTCTTTGTGTCCTAACTTTGACTGGAGATATATTCCCTCTTCAGACAATCCGGCAGATGTTATATCAGGTGGTGCATAAGCTGCTGACTTATTGCAGAACTCTTTGTGGTGGCATGACCCCACTTGTTTAAACTCAGAATTCTATCTTAAAGTGACTGGGATAATCAAAATGATGATTTATATAATAAGGAACTTAAACCTTCTGTTCCAATAGTTTTATTAGGGGATACAAAAATTGATTTTCTTGATAATATTTTAAATTTAAGTAATAATTTCACTAAAATTTGTCGTATTTTAAGTTACATTTTTAGATTTTATCAAAATGTTAGAAATTAAAAGGAGCGCAAGGTAGGTAGTCTAACAACAGAGGAGCTCAACCATGCATCGGATGTATTGGTAAGATTGGTTCAAGGAGCTGAATTTCCTGAGGAGATTTCAAGTTTGACTAAACTCAAACCTATTAAATTTGGTAAATTAACCAACTTAAATCCATTTTTGAATAACAATAAGATTCTTCGTGTAGGTGGTAGGTTACAAAATGCTAATGTAAATGGAAATATTAAACATCCAAAACTTTTGCCATCTAGACACAAACTTGCAAAAATCATAATGGAATCCCTCCATAGGAAATATTTACACTTAGGCCCTCAGGCTTTGTTACATTTTGTCAGGCAAGAATTTTGGCCAATTGGAGGAAGAAGTTTCGCAAGGAAAATTGTTAACGAATGTGTCACGTGTTTCAAAACCAAGCCCATTAGTTCCAACCAACTACTAGGAAACTTGCCTGCGGAAAGAGTCAATCCTAGTCCTCCATTTTCTCATTGCGGGATTGATTTCTGTGGCCCATTTTTAATCAAGTATAAGGGTCAATACAAGGGTATATTTAAAAAGGTATATGTCGCAGTATTTGTGTGTTGTGCCACTAAAGCAATTCATTTAGAAGTGGTCACAGATCTGACTTCAAACGCGTTAATTGCGTCACTGAAACGCTTTTTCGCTAGACGTGGAAAATGTTTTTGTATCTTTTCTGACAACGCCAAAAACTTCATAGGGGCAAATTATGAGATAAAAAAATTACATAAACTAATGAGTAAACTTTCTGAAATGTTTGTAAATTATTTAATCACAGAAGGAATCAAATGGAAATTCATCCCACCTCGGTCCCCAAACTTTGGAGGGTTATGGGAATCAGGTGTCAAATCATTTAAATATCACCTTAAAAGAGCAGTGGGTTCTACAAGGCTAACATTCGAAGAATTCTTAACTGTAACAACAGAAATTTAGGGTATACTCAATTATAGACCCATTATGCCTATGTCTACAGATCCTAATGATTGTAATGCATTAACACCTGGACATTTCTTAATTGGCCGTCCATTAATTTAGATACCAGAGCCAAATTTAACAGAAAGGAAAGATAATTATTTATCCAGATGGCAAAAAACGACCAAATTAGTTCAAATGGTCTGGACAAATTGGTCGAGAGATTACTTGAATCATTTACAATCATGAAATAAATGGAAATTTACTAAGGATAATTTAAATCAGAACGACATGATATTACTAAAGGATAGCAATTTGCCACCTTATAAATGGAAGTTAGGACGTATACATGAAGTTGTAAAGGGCTCTGGTGGAAAGGTCGTTTGGGTAAAAACTTCTGAGGGTATCTTCAAGAGGGGTATAAATCAAGTTTGTTTATTACCTATAGACTGTAAATAGTTGTATATAGAATTTTTCAGACTGTATATAATTGTATATAACTTTTCCTTTACTTTGCATATCACTTTTTTTTGTTTTTGTAAAATTTGCTTAATTGTTGTTTTAACTGTAATTGTAATATATGTATTGTATTTTGATGAAAATTTATGTGTTAAGCTGTTATAATTGTTGAAACCTTCGATATCAACGCGGGGTGTATGTTACGTCATATAACCCTTTAGTGTCATGAGATGCTTTCGTGTGCCCTCTAGCGGCAGTGTGTAAAGATAAGTAGAAGTACGAAAGCACCGCTTGACAGCGGTCGACAGCTACTCTGCCTCCCGTTAGCGGAGGAATAAAAATAAAGTTAATTTTGCAGCAAACAATGCTGTTGGTCCGTCAGCTTATTTAAGCACGAAACTATAGTCTAAACCAGAGCTCCGCAACCTTTTATCTTCCACAACAACGTTTTTTCGATAATTCCGCGGCACACCACAAGAAAAAACTTGCAAATACATAAATTACAATAAATACATATATGTTTTTATTAGGTAAAAAAACACAATAAAATAGCTCTATGTATCAAGATAATTATAACCATTTAAGTTTTGTATAAATCATTTTGCACCAACACAAGAACAAAAATATAAAGTTTACAAGTAAAAAAATTTTCTCTTTAAATTTTTATATTAATTTTTTTTTGGTCTTTACTTAAGTCTAATAAATCAAAGTTAATTTAAACATAACTTATTTATTAATTATATATTTGAGCATGCTTTGATGAACATATGTACGTTTAATATTTGGCTCTATATTGGAAGAGCTACTCGAAGTTCATGGTCAAGACCCTTTAAACATGATCGCTTGTCATTTTTAATTAGAACCAGTGTCGAAAATCTTTGTACGCATAAACATAACTTATTTATTAATTATATATTTGAGCATGCTTTGATGAACATATGTACGTTTAATATTTGGCTCTATATTGGAAGAGCTACTCGAAGTTCATGGTCAAGACCCTTTAAACATGATCGCTTGTCATTTTTAATTAGAACCAGTGTCGAAAATCTTTGTACGCATAAACATAACTTATTTATTAATTATATATTTGAGCATGCTTTGATGAACATATGTACGTTTAATATTTGGCTCTATATTGGAAGAGCTACTCGAAGTTCATGGTCAAGACCCTTTAAACATGATCGCTTGTCATTTTTAATTAGAACCAGTGTCGAAAATCTTTGTACGCATAAACATAACTTATTTATTAATTATATATTTGAGCATGCTTTGATGAACATATGTACGTTTAATATTTGGCTCTATATTGGAAGAGCTACTCGAAGTTCATGGTCAAGACCCTTTAAACATGATCGCTTGTCATTTTTAATTAGAACCAGTGTCGAAAATCTTTGTACGCATAAACATAACTTATTTATTAATTATATATTTGAGCATGCTTTGATGAACATATGTACGTTTAATATTTGGCTCTATATTGGAAGAGCTACTCGAAGTTCATGGTCAAGACCCTTTAAACATGATCGCTTGTCATTTTTAATTAGAACCAGTGTCGAAAATCTTTGTACGCATAAGTATGTCGTAGAAAAAGGGAGCAAAATTGCAATGGCCTTGTCATAAATTAGTGGATATTCTCTCTTAACTAAAATCCAGAAATATGACGCTCGAGCATACATACAATGTGAGGTAACATATTTTGTTTTGTGTATAATTTCGACCCAGAGAAATTTTAGCAAAAAGTTAGAGGAATATTTTACTTAGAAAATTTTCTAACTGATGCGGTGGTTATTTTTTTTTATTATTATAATTGATACAATCCCCGCGGCACAGTCAAGATCACCTCGCGGCACACTAGTGTGCCACGGCACAGCGGTTGCGGAGCACTGGTCTAAACAATCTGAAATGCTTTTATCTTCGGTAGGATCTTCAAATTCTCTTCCCATCGAAAATATTTGACGTATGCGTGTTAGTTATCAGTCGTGTCTGTTCAGGCTATAATTAAACTAATGTCATTTTTGTGAATCGTTGTATGAAAAGGCGATAAAAATTTACGCCACTCGATCAATTTATAACCTCAAATTGAAAAATAATCATTGCTTCTGAAATTTTTTTCCCCTTTAAAATGCCAGCACTCGATAACAGATATTTCAAAAGCAAAAAATCCCTGTAATCTACGAAAGATAGTACAAAAGGAAAGCTAAAAGAATTTTCTGAAATTGCCACTTGTGGTTTAAAAATGGATGACGTTTTACATCAATATCGCTGCTTCTATGTAACTTCTGAGATAATTACGCACTTGACTCTCAAGATAAATAGTTAAAAATCGTGTTCTCTCAGAACTCTTAATTAGCACATTACGCAATGAAAACTTTGTTCTGCCTCCAATAAAAATGCAGAGTTTATCAGATAAGGTTTTTTTATTTGCCTGCATAACACTCTTACAAAACTTTTAATTAAGTTTTTATATTGAAAGTATTTAATCATTGATTAACGCTAAAAATTTTTTTTAACCAACGAGAGTGCAAAGCAGTAAGCCCAATGCCTTACAAATTTTTGAAAATCAACACTTGTATTTCTAAGGAAAATTAAGTTTATTCTTTGACTGATACGCAAAGTTAAAACAAAGTTAGCACTAAGTTTCACATAAGGTGAGAATTATCTGAACACTATGTATATATATTTTTTATATTTTTAACTTCAAATGTAATAAAGAAAATAGATTCAGTGAAATTCTAAATCAGACATGGAAATCGGTTTTAGTTAAGATTGAAGCCTATAAAAGAAAATTTTAGGTTCTTACTGAAATTTGAGATCATAGAAACAATCAATTTCTTGTGTATTTTTGTGTTACACAGGAATTTTAATTATTTATTTACAACCTTTACAATGCTTTGAAAACTGTGCGTGTTCAGTAGAAATCATTTTTCACATATGCTACAGTTTACGTTGTTCATTGTTAGTTCGTATAGTTTTATTTCGACTGGTTCATTAAACTTCAGAGGTGTGCATCCTTACATTCCATTTCTACTTTCAGTTGGGCTGTTTTTCTCTTGAATAGGAAAAGAAAAGAAGTCGAAACAACAATTATTAGTGCAATAATAAAATGAAAAGTGCGAGATATTCAGCACTTTTATAAAGTGCTGAATATCTCGCTCTATAGTTCCTCAGAAATCCGTGTAAAAATAAACCGTGTAAAAAAAAAAAGTTTCCTATAGTAAAATGTGGAAATACATTTCATGTCATCCGAAAACTGTGTAAGACGAAATAAAGAAGTATATTTAGTTCAAAAAACCGTGTAAAAAAAGTAATGAAACTACTGAAAAAGTTCTCATATACATACGTACATAATATGCATTTTTATTGAGCAATTAAAATTCAAAATACATAGTTCATAAGTAAAATTAGTAACGCAAACACATAAAAGTGAAATCTGGAAACTTTAAATTAAAAATAAATATAAAAAATATTTTTTAGTAATTATTCGTCGCTACTTGATAATAAACGCAATTGTTTACGACGAACTGGACCAAAATCCCTATCATAAAGCATACATAACGAAATCCACAGTTGAATATTTTCTCCATGCACCAACGATTGTGAGATCAAAACACACATTGTCTTTTATTCATTTAAATAACAGTGCTGCTAATTATTTAAGTATGGTAATAGGTTCTTGAAATTTACATACTGTACAGTGAGATATGGATGTTGAAGTTCTGTACAATTGAAGGCACCATTTCTGTACTGTAGAGAGGAGGCACCATTTCTGTACAATGAAATTTTGACGGTACCATTTCTGTACTATTGAAGTGAATTTCTGTACAATTGTACTTTTTGGGTACACTCACTAATGTGTATGGTCACTATTTTGGTAGAGTCAAATGTTTTTAGCTCGAAGGACCTTTGTTCTGTTGAGTGAAAGATGAAGTACACCAGAAATGTTCACAGCACGAAAGTTCTTTAAAAAAAATGAAGATTTGTCTATCGTTTAAGATGTAGAAATGACAGTTCGTCAAGGGAGGCCGGAGCATTTAAGACGCAAGTTCGTCTCTTACAGAGAAAAAATCTTCATTCAACTGTAGCCGTAAATGGTTCTTCAAGAAAAATATTAGCGATGGTACATTACATGTAGCGAACCGGAAGATTTTGCATAGTGGAAGTACAAGATTTGCTGAGGAAACAAACGTTGAAGATCATTGTGCCGCAGGATTGAATTATCACAGGTTTGGAAGCTGCTCACAACTACTCTTTATAAAAATAAATACTGAGGAAGAAAACTTCTTCAAAAACGACTTGTTGGTAGAAAAAATAAGTTTTTATTCTTCTTGATAAAAAATATGAAATATTTCTTGACTACTGAATTATAACAGGAACAAATAAACGTAATACTACATAATAGAAAAGAGCTTCAGGTCTACACGACCACTTATTAGAAGATCATCAAAAATAAAATAATAGTATTGAAGGAATTTCCTTTTTAAAGTATATATACACAAATATCAGATCAATAGAATACACTCGTACTCACTATTCGACAATAAAAAATACATCCCCCTCACCAAGCCACGGCCAAACCAAAAAGGACCGAAAGCCCGGCTCAGGGTCTCTTAGAGCAAGTTTTTATCTACCAAGCAATTCTGAATCTCTGCATCGCATCTCTTTTTTTTCAGCCCTGGACAACGCAAGGAGAGAAAGGTTGCCGTACAACCAATCTCGCCAAGGCGTGCAGAAGGGAGAGGAGAAAGACAACCTTAACAGCGCCTCAACACATTGCCAACACCTTGTGTCCATAAAATAAAATACGCGAAGCATCGCCAAAACTGGATACCTTAAGTACCACATTCCTCTTGCCAGAAGAAAATGCCAGAAGAACCCTTTTAAGGAGTTTCATTGGCCGAGACTGGCTGAGCTTAACCAATCAGAGGAGCTGGTCAAGCAGCGCGAAGCCCAAACGCCTGTTCAGAGAAAAACTGTTTCCCATGCAAGATACTCGTAATAAATTATGTTCGCCGCAGGCGCGGAAAAGGGAAACTGGAGCCTTTAGCATTAAAAAGACCCATCAATGCTGTTAACAAAAACACGGAAACAGGGAAGAAAAGACATCTTATTTCGTGGACACGAGGGTAGCAATTAGGGGAACTAGCTGACAAAGACTTAAAGAATATAAGACGGCAAATTGCACTGCCAGATGTTAGAAGATAGGCTATTCTCAATTACCGACCGAACGGACTTAAAGGTTACAGAGACCTCCCATGACTAAGAGCCTGGGAAAAAAATAAATTACTATCAGATAAGGAAAGGAAACATAACTAGCAGATTTAAGATTAAAATTAAAGTTATAATTTAAAGTTTAAGAGAACTACACAAATTAAATTAAATTAATCAAAATAAAGGAACCTGTAACGAATTCCTCGTTACAGAACTCTCCCCTGTCCAGAGATGAAAAAAAAATTTACAAATCACCACATATTAATTTGTGGAAAAACCAATAGCATACATAATACGTGAGACACATTTGATCTCAAAAAAAATTTCATATAAAATACATATAGTGAATACAAAGGGAAAAAGTAATATATAAGGATATTATAAATGTAGTATCAATACAAAGATAGTAATTCATACAAGCATGGTGAATTTACAAAAATAGTAGTGATTAATGCTTGACAAAAAAAATGGCGTAACACAGTACCTTAAAATTTTTATGTACATTTGTACTAATTAAACTTATAGTTGCATATCATAGTCAACAAAATAAATTAAACACTTGAAATTTCATATCATTTCAAGAAGGTAAGTTAATTTGGTCTTACCAAAGAATGATGAGTTCAATATATCTAATTGAAGAAGATTGGATCTCATATCCACTAATAATCAAAATATTGGATGTTATTTTATTAATATTCAATGTAGAATATCATATATTCATACTAAAAGATTGAAAGTAATATCCATTTGCGTTCAAAAAAAATATATAAGATGTCATATCTATTAATATGCATCAAAATTGCTACACACAGAGTGAACTAAACAAACATAATTGTCGTAACAATACTAACAAGAATTCCCACGAAACATAGACGATGATTCTAAGAAGTCTATTGCGGCAACTTAACCTACCAGAGGTATGGAAATTCGAATCTTGACAGTTACTTAATTAGTAATATATAAAAAAATCCACAAGGGGAAGGAAAAAAAAATATGTCACTCAACAAAGTATGCTATATGGCCAAAATGCTCATAGCTAATAATATAATAAAAAAAACATAAACCTTATCTTGTTTATGCACATGTACATGCTTTAAGTGTGAGCTAAAAAAATGAAAAGTGAATGCATAAGAATGTAACCACAAACTGTCAAAGTTTATAAGTGACCAGTTGGGTACAAACAATAAAAAAGTCAAAATTAGGTAAATTAGGATCAGTAATGTTTCCGCGAAGGATTATGACACCTGAAACCTAACAAAATATATGCACCAAGACAGACTCCACTCAAGGGGGAAAGCTGTGCAAAAGGAAGAATGACTAGGACACCTAGCCTTAAGTAAATTCCTAACTTCAAGTGAAGGGTTAAAAATAAAATTAAACTTGATCAAAAGATCATCCTATACCAAGACAGAGCTTGAATCACATAAAATTCCTTGGCCAAAAGAAAGTATATGATACTGTCCCAATAAGGTTGGTGACTTCTATCTTGCGCATGGAAATTTAATTTTACAAAAAAATAGAAAACAACAAAGTAGTAATATTACACTAGGGGAAAACTGAAAAGTAAAAATAATAGAAAAATAAAAATGAAAGTGGTTTGCAGAACTAGCGTACATCTCACTACATTGCAAAAAAAATTTAGGGCTATGGAACTAACTGCACTCAAAAAAAAGAGGGAAGGTAGTAGTGAACATGAAGTATAGGATAGTCATAGTCGGTATAAGATAACTTGTCAAAAATTGACAAAGTGAGGTATAAAAAATAACAAAAAATATAACACATAAAATATAGTTCAGTTAAGTATTAGGGATTTTACACATAAATACACAATAAAGTTTGCTTGTAATATTTAAACACAACAAAATATAGGAAAGAAAGATCTTGATAGGATATATTAAAATACATGAATGTCCATAGAGTTGATATGGAATTATTTGGTTCCTATCATTTGTTTACATTGATACCTTGTTTTTTCAACAAACTTAAATAGAAGATACTGACTTTTTAATACCATTAATATACACCATGTAATATGTACAAGCATAATCTTACCAATTGAATGAGTGACTGATAACATTCTCAGGTAATACCAAAAGAAATTTGTGTCAAGGCAAAAAAAATATTTTTCAGTGAAGAGTAATAAAAAATATGTCAATACCATAGTAATACAGATGTTATTTGCTAAATTATACTAATACAGTTGTTATTTGCTAATGCTAATGCTAATGCCTTATACCAATATTTTCAGCCATCGTTGCATTATAACAACCAAATACAAACATCAAATCAAACAAAATATCTAAGCAAAACAAAAATTATAACATTGATAAAAGTAAACCAATAGATGAAGCAAAATGTGCAACATATTACACTAATAAGTGATAATATCACTATGAAGTTGATTACATTAGAGAATTATCTCTGTTGAAGTATTTCATAACAAAATTATACCTAAGTTACAACTTATAACCTTGAAATCATATGTTGATGAAGCAAGAATTTGACAGGTATGAAAGGAACAGAAGGAAAATTAATCTTTCTTTAGAACAATTGAAGCATTAAACTTAATTTAACATTAGTTGACCATATTAAGGTTTTCCATATCAAGTAACTCAACATTAAGTGTTGGAACTAGTTAATAGAAGCTTACATTATTAAGAAACAATTGTAAACATTCAGAGAGCAGTACAATTTTAGAATTTTGAATAATGTTGGCAAAAGGAATATACTCAAAGAAACAAAATTACAGTGGGGAAAAAAAAATAATATCCTACACAACGCCAGCATTGGAAGGAACGAAAGAAGTGATATTAGGGAGCTCTCCTAACACACAACCAAAAAAAATCACTGTAAAACTGTAGACCTCAAGAAATACCTATTTTGCTGAGGAGGAGAAACTTTAAACATTAAAGGAGCAGAAGAAGATTCATTTAAGTGAGCTTTTCTAGCAGGAGCAAAATGGAGACGATCAATATGAATTTTAGTAAGAGGAGCCAAAGGATTTGAGAGTAGTCTTATCGAATAAGTAACTACAGAGTGGCGTTTAATAACTTCATATGGACCAGTGAATTTCTTATTGAACCTGTCTTTAGATTTCACATACACAATATTTCCTGGAGAGAGTACACGTAACTTAGCATGTTGAAGTTGTTTGTTATTTTGAATTACACGTTTATCAGTTAAATTTTGATAAACCGTTTGTTGTACCTGAAGCATATTTTTGAACAAATTGTTTAAATATTGAGGTTTGTCGAGCTGTTCGACAGATTTTTTGTAACAGAAATTATCAAAGATCAGTGCAACTTCTCGACCAAAATGCAACAAAAACGGAGAATAATTAGTCGAAGAATGGTGTGAACCATTGTACAAATGTTGATGAAGAAGTACAGCATGTTTAAAAGGAACACCTTGCTGTAGAAGACAATTAATTGTAGATTTTGCAGAAAGATTAGTTCTTTCACAAATAGCATTCGCCTTAGGGTTACCCACAGTGGTATGGTTTAACTTAATCCCAATAGTTTTAGTAAAGGAAGAGAAAATTTCAGATGTAAATTGAGTACCAAGATCTGTTAAGATTAAAGAAGGTCTACCAAATTTACAAACATAACTTAACAAACACTCAGTGACTGCCTCCGTTGTAATTTTGACAAGAGGAAAAAGCTCTAAATGCCTCGAGAAAAGATCAATTATGGTCAAAACATAAGCATTATTTTTAAAAGGGCCAAGAATATCCATAGACACAGCCTCGTTAGGTAAAGTGGGAATGGGATTAGCCTGAAAAGGTGCTGATACAATGGTGTGAGGCTTATTAAGAGAACAAAGGTGACAAGATTTTACAAAATTCACTGTATCAACATACATACCTTGCCAAAAGTAACGAGCTTTTACAAAATCATATGTCTTTTCTATGCCAAAATGAGACACATGACAAATTTTAAGAATTTTAAATTTTAAAGAGTGAGGAACAACAATAATATGAGAATTAGTATTGATATTAGTTTTATCCCAGCATAATAATTTAGAATCATCATGAATATAATAATCGGTGAATTTAGAAGACTTAGCAGAGTTGGGTTGATTTAGATAATTAATAATTTTGATCAATTTTGAATCCCGACTCTGTTCTGCCAAAAATGTGGATATGGAGATATCCATAGGAGGGTCATTAGTGATGGGAATTGCTGGATGATTTTGAATAGGGTCAGTAGTTAAAGCATTAACAGTAGTTATAGGAAGAACATCCTCACTATTAATAATTTCAGGATTAGTGGCTAAATTTTGAGAAGGAGGGTCACAAGTGAGGCGAGAAAAATAGTCTGCCAAAACATTAAGTTTACCAGGGATATGTTCATAAATGATGGAATATTCACTCATTTCGAGTAACCATCTAGTAACAATATCAGTAGGAGAAGAAGTATGCTTATAGTTGATGAGAGGTTTGCTATCAGTTAACACTGTAAAAGTTCTGTTGTATAAGTAATACTTAAATGCAATGATGGACATATAAAGTGCAAATAATTCTTTCTTGAGAGTGGAATAATTTTTCTGACCTTTTGTAAGAGATTTACTAAAATATGAAATAGGTAATAACTTATCATCAAACTTCTGCATCAAAATACCAGAAATTGCCAAATTTGATGCATCAGTGTTCAAATAAAAATTCTGATCCCACATGGGTAGTTTGACAAAGGGTTTGGAAAAGAAAATGGACTGAAGGTTATTGAAACATTCTTGCAGATAAGGAGACCAAATGAATTTAACCTTAGGTGAAGTGATGTCAATTAACGGTTGAGTAAGTGCAGCAAAATTTGGAATAAGTGAACGATAGAAACCACAAACTCCTAAAAAGCGTTTTACTTGTCGTTTAGACGTAGGCACAGGAAAAGCAGTTATTTTAGTGATGTTATTATCAATAGGAAATATAGCATTATCTTTAATATGGAAACCAAGAAAATCAATCGTTGTCTTATGAAATGAGCACTTGTGCGGAGATAAAGTCAGATTAAATTTTGAAATTACTTCAAGCAATTTAGCAATTTTGGACAGAGATTCCTCAAATGAATTAGCACCAATAACTAAATCGTCTTGATATGCAAAGAGACCTGGCAGGTTTACTTGTTCTAAAACATTATCTATTAAATTTTGAAAGGTACTTGCCGCTGTTTTAAGACCAAAAGGAATACGTTTAGAAAAATATGACGCAAACGGAGTAGTGAATGCTACAATTTTTTGGAGATCTTTAGGAAGATCTATTTGCCAATAGGCGTTTCCGAAATCAAGGGTGGAGAAGTATTTAAATTTTGACAAATTAGAGATTATGGTTGAAATTTTAGGGAGGGGATAGGAGGAAGATTTAATGACTGAATTTAACAAACGAAGATCTAATGCAAGCCTAAAGGTGGGTGGGGCAGAAGAATCAAGAGATTTTTTCTTAACCATGAGCATTGGACATGCCCATTCACAATTACCTCGTTCAATAATACCTGCACTCTGCATTTCGTTTAGTTGGTCCAAAGCAGTTTGCTGTAAGGTTTGAGGAATAGGGAAAGGAAGAGTCCTAATAGGAAAATTTTGAGTTAAGGAAATGTGAGGTTTAACTCTATCAGTGTGCCCTAAGGTTGACAAATCCTTAGAAAAGGCAGCATAATTAGTTAACAAAATATTTAATAACTGTTGTTTGTGGTCAGACGACAAATGGTCTAATTTGAAGTCAGATGAAGAAAGCATTTCTTTTCGCTTACTCAGAATCTCAGGAGTAGTAGAAATAAAGTTGACAACATGTTCCAAAGAATTACAAGAAAAATCAAAGTCAGAAGGAGTATTATTCTCAACATTAGAATTTATAGGAGGTTTGTCAATTAGGTCAAAATCACACATATTTCCTATTATGGAATTTTTACTCAAATGAAGTTGTTTAGCATCCCTATTTTCAATAAATATATAAAAGTGATTTAAAATAGGTTCCTGACAAGTATTTTCAAATTTATGTAATGAAGGATGACAAATAAATTGTTTAGAATTTGGTAGAAAAAGAGCTTCATTGAAATTAGTAAGGGTTTTCACCTTAACATATTGACTATCGTCACATTCTAATATAACTTTTTCACATACCATAACTACATTAGATGCAACTTCATTACCTTTATCATTTTTCACACATAAATTATCATTCACAAGTACATTATCAGCATATAAATTAAAACATTGTGCAGTAGAAGAGATATCAACATTATCAGCAAAATCATTATGCATACTTATTTTGTCATTGAAGTTGGAAGAACAGTTCTCTGGTGCAGTATCACAAAAATTAGTAGAATTATCTCTCAGATTATTATTATTAGGTTCAATATTATGATTACTCTTAGTATTAAGATTAGGTGAGTCAGTGATGGTTGAATTGAAATGAACAGAATTATCAAAGGAATTTTGAATAAAAGGTATGGTTTCAGAGTTAATTTTAATTGCATTTAGTTTATGATCTAGTATTACATTGTATTTGTTGAGAAAGTCATACCCAATTAAGATATTGAATTTAGATGTTGACAGATCTGTTAAGAAAAAGGTGTGTTTAAATGACTTCCTGGAGAATTTGATAGGCAATTCAACACAAGCAGAATATTGTAGAGTAGAGTTAAGGGTTTTAATGGTTACAGCTCTAGAGATTATTCTGTATTTAAGTTGTGATTTCATTGAATTAAATGTATTTAAATCAAACAATGACAAACTCGAGCCAGAATCTAACAGTGAAATTAGGACATTATCTTTTAAATATACATACACCAGAGGTAAGGAATAAACAGAAATATCATCATTCGGGCAGTTAATATTAGTAACATTGTCATTAAAGTACTGAGAATACTCATTAGCAGAATTTTTATAGGAGTTCATAATCCCAGTGTTATGACACTCCATCTCTAGTTTAAATTATTACTAGGATTATTTGATGGCACAAAAACATTTGCTCTAGGGTTCATATTATTATTCCCATGGCTATTATTACGAGAATTAGGTCTAACCTGACCTCTACCACGATTATATTGGTTATGGTTTGCACTATTAGCTAATACTCTCTTAAACTGATAACAATTCTTCATTAAGTGGTTCAAGCGGCCACAGTAATTACATTTGATTTGCACTCTATTAACTGGACTTGGCCTAAAACTTTTGGAGTATGGCCTGAAATTTTGTCTGTGTGCTCTAAAATTCTGATTTCTAGCATTTTCATTTTTGGCAGGAGAAGAAGTATTATTGGTAGGATTTTTAATTTCAACTATCTGAGTTTTTAAATAATTAACTTCAGCTAATAATTGATCATATGAAGGCTGAGAAGAGGTAGATGGAACCAAAATCTCAGATTGAATATGGATATCCTGCAAAAGTTGAGCTTTAGCAACCGCCTCATCAAAATTATCCAAACCAGACTCCAAAATTTTTAATTTATGGCTGGCAGGCAAAGCATTTAGCAAATGTGAAAATTTTATAGAGTCTAACTGAGTTTTCTCAGTGATAGATGGGTGCACTTTCCTTACAAGATTATCAAGCCTGTGTGCTAAATTTCTGATTGTTTCATCAGGCAACAATTTAATATTATCTACTGCTACACGCAAAGAATGTGTGGTTGCAGGTTTAAAAAAATCAACGAAAATCTGTTTCAGTTGTAAAATAGATGTACAACCTTTAGCATCAGCCGAACTGACAAAAAATTTAAGAGCATTGCCTGTAAGTTTGGATTTTAAAAAAGTCAAAGCTTGTTGCTCAGACCACTTATTAAATTCCTTTATGTCGATTACTTGTTCGAAAAAGAACTCCAATAACTCTACATCACCCTCAAATGGTGTCAGGCTGCATGGAAATGAATTTTTTGTAGCCATGCTTTTAAGTATTTCTCATATAAAGAGAAAAAAAATTTATAATCACAAAATGTGAAAAGAGTTAAAAGTGCACTTTAAAGTATTACACAAAATGAGAAAAAAATATATAAATCACAATTTTATAAATACTACCATTCAAGTAAAAGTAAATTTGCAAAAACTAGATTATTATGAAAAATATACTGAATATACACTAAAAATTCATATTTACTGTAACAGTTGGATTGTACTTATAATACCAATATTGTAAGTATAAAATTTCAATGAAACATTTCAAAAAAATTGTGAAGAATATTTAACAAATGATAAATAATGAATTAAAATGAAGCATACCAATTGATGAAGTTGAGAGCAGCACTGGTCATTGCGCACCATTTCTGTACAGTGAGATATGGATGTTGAAGTTCTGTACAATTGAAGGCACCATTTCTGTACTGTAGAGAGGAGGCACCATTTCTGTACAATGAAATTTTGACGGTACCATTTCTGTACTATTGAAGTGAATTTCTGTACAATTGTACTTTTTGGGTACACTCACTAATGTGTATGGTCACTATTTTGGTAGAGTCAAATGTTTTTAGCTCGAAGGACCTTTGTTCTGTTGAGTGAAAGATGAAGTACACCAGAAATGTTCACAGCACGAAAGTTCTTTAAAAAAAATGAAGATTTGTCTATCGTTTAAGATGTAGAAATGACAGTTCGTCAAGGGAGGCCGGAGCATTTAAGACGCAAGTTCGTCTCTTACAGAGAAAAAATCTTCATTCAACTGTAGCCGTAAATGGTTCTTCAAGAAAAATATTAGCGATGGTACATTACATGTAGCGAACCGGAAGATTTTGCATAGTGGAAGTACAAGATTTGCTGAGGAAACAAACGTTGAAGATCATTGTGCCGCAGGATTGAATTATCACAGGTTTGGAAGCTGCTCACAACTACTCTTTATAAAAATAAATACTGAGGAAGAAAACTTCTTCAAAAACGACTTGTTGGTAGAAAAAATAAGTTTTTATTCTTCTTGATAAAAAATATGAAATATTTCTTGACTACTGAATTATAACAGGAACAAATAAACGTAATACTACATAATAGAAAAGAGCTTCAGGTCTACACGACCACTTATTAGAAGATCATCAAAAATAAAATAATAGTATTGAAGGAATTTCCTTTTTAAAGTATATATACACAAATATCAGATCAATAGAATACACTCGTACTCACTATTCGACAATAAAAAATACATCCCCCTCACCAAGCCACGGCCAAACCAAAAAGGACCGAAAGCCCGGCTCAGGGTCTCTTAGAGCAAGTTTTTATCTACCAAGCAATTCTGAATCTCTGCATCGCATCTCTTTTTTTTCAGCCCTGGACAACGCAAGGAGAGAAAGGTTGCCGTACAACCAATCTCGCCAAGGCGTGCAGAAGGGAGAGGAGAAAGACAACCTTAACAGCGCCTCAACACATTGCCAACACCTTGTGTCCATAAAATAAAATACGCGAAGCATCGCCAAAACTGGATACCTTAAGTACCACATTCCTCTTGCCAGAAGAAAATGCCAGAAGAACCCTTTTAAGGAGTTTCATTGGCCGAGACTGGCTGAGCTTAACCAATCAGAGGAGCTGGTCAAGCAGCGCGAAGCCCAAACGCCTGTTCAGAGAAAAACTGTTTCCCATGCAAGATACTCGTAATAAATTATGTTCGCCGCAGGCGCGGAAAAGGGAAACTGGAGCCTTTAGCATTAAAAAGACCCATCAATGCTGTTAACAAAAACACGGAAACAGGGAAGAAAAGACATCTTATTTCGTGGACACGAGGGTAGCAATTAGGGGAACTAGCTGACAAAGACTTAAAGAATATAAGACGGCAAATTGCACTGCCAGATGTTAGAAGATAGGCTATTCTCAATTACCGACCGAACGGACTTAAAGGTTACAGAGACCTCCCATGACTAAGAGCCTGGGAAAAAAATAAATTACTATCAGATAAGGAAAGGAAACATAACTAGCAGATTTAAGATTAAAATTAAAGTTATAATTTAAAGTTTAAGAGAACTACACAAATTAAATTAAATTAATCAAAATAAAGGAACCTGTAACGAATTCCTCGTTACACATACATATGTACTTACAAGACAGTGATTTTGAAATCGTGTTAGACTAAATAAAGCACTCAAAAAAAACTTTTTTTGGGGTGGCAGTGTAACTTCAAATTCGTGTAAAAGAAATGTGTAAAAAAGGAATTGGGTGTAAAGGCCGTTTCTACCTAACGATATTTTCATCTTACGAATGATGTAAGGGGACGTAATACAATAATTTATGTTGTTGTTGTTGTTCCGTATACCACCTGATCCCAACACTCCAGTCCAGGTCCATAAAAAGGCACCCGGGGTTGTGACACCACAAGGGTCGGATTCTGATTTAGCCAAGTGCCACTACAAGTTTCTATGAGCATCTCGGGGGGGGCAGTCTCCTCCAAACTCCTAATATCACGCGGGCAGACTGACAGACCTTCCGGCCTATAAATTTAACGTGTCCATTGGAATCGAACCAGGCTCCATCGGCGCTGAAAGTCGAAGTTAGGGATGGGTCGATACCTATCGATACGATAAATAGAGTATAATAAAAGTATCGAGTAAATACTCGTCACTTTTATTTCGATATCAAGTACTTTTTGGTATCGATGCAAACTAACTTTATGATAACGGAGTGTTCCGTAATTTAAAAATTTCAGCTCTGCACCCTTTTCCTCAAAATACATTCTTAGACGACACACACAAAAAAAAGCACTGAGAAGGGGTAATGCCAATGGGCACAAATTGGTATGCATACAGGTTTCGACGGAAAATGCAAAATTTTAAAGTTTGGCGGTAAATGAATGAACATGTGACGCTGCAGCGCATCTTAACTGCGCAACTGGCTGGATATAAAAGAGGAGAAATTTCGATTCCAGGTCATAAATTCTTTGCGAATTTCATTTCTCGATTAAAACAGGCTATTTACAATATATATATAAAGATTAAATTCGTGGGTTCACGGCATCGACGAGGGAGGTCAGACTTGAGTTGTCGCTGCGCTCATTCAAGTCTATCTTGGCCCGACAGAATCTCCTTGTCTCCGGCTCCAGCGTCACTCTGAATAACTTAATCTCTGAATCCCTGTCATGATCTCAACTCGCGTCCGGCGACTTT
Organism: Dolomedes plantarius; assembly: GCA_907164885.2. Taxonomy (NCBI): domain Eukaryota; kingdom Metazoa; phylum Arthropoda; class Arachnida; order Araneae; family Dolomedidae; genus Dolomedes; species Dolomedes plantarius. Next base: position 101,056,656 of record OU015495.1, read on the forward strand.
ATATACCTTTTGCTGAACGTTCTCGAAAAGTCTAATAAACGCCGCCTTTCTTTATTCAGTTATTGTTCCCAGACGACTAGGCGCCTCCCTACAGCCCCCTTCCTTTTGGTCAGTCTTGCAAATCTCTACGAAGCGCCATCTCGAAATCTCCCTGTTTCCCCCTATCACCAACTTGAAATCACCCTAGATCTTCGTAAAAGAAATTCTGGTTCCAAATAGGCCTCCTCTATGAGAGATAAATTGAAATAAATAGAAAATACACACTTACATAATGAAATGGAGGTTTATTTACATTTGACATATGTATGGAACTTATGTCAAAATCACTCGATTGCACAAAAATCACTGTGTGTAAATATCACTCGATTGTACAAAATATTAAAATATGTTCCCCCCCCCCCACAAAATGCCCCTAAAAAAATGCGTACCCTAAAATAATCACCTCTTTTCATCTAACTTACCTCCAAATTTAGGGGGAAAACCCCCAAGTTGGCAACACTGCTTTTGGTAGCTGACGAACTGTTCCGCGAGCTGTCGGTAGCACCTCCGGTCTTTATGTCGCCAAGACTCCAGCCGTCTAAATCACTTACGTGCACAAACCGCGCGTTGTTTCACGGAATTTCCCCGCGCAAATTTTTTTTTTCTATTGCACGGGAGTAGTTACAATAATTATTTTCATACAATACTATCTTCAGTAAAATTAATTTTCGATATTATTTATAATCATAACTTTTTCTCGAAATAAATTTTTTGGGGGTGTGTTGTCTTGTTTCACTCACAAATTGAAAAAATACATTAAAAATAAATAAATTTTTACTTTGCATGTTTTGTTTGTTAGTTTATAATTCAGTGAGTTGTAATGAGAATAAAATAGCAACTTTAAATTTTTTTTCGATATCCGACGCGTAATTTAAAGATATTTTTTATTGCTCAACGAACCCGCATGTATTAAGGCTGCTGTGTACCAACCTTATTGGATTTGCTCCCCTCAATGTTAACCTATGGATAAAATGTGTCTACTATTTGCAGCTACATAAATGCCGAAAATCCAATAAAAATGGTATTTTCAGATAACCTCAATTTTTCTGCACCTTGCAACGGGATTCATTTTAGAAATTTCGTCCACTAAATGAATTTAGGAGCGTTTAAAACACATTATAGCAGATTTTCCCCTCCGAATAATTTAAATTTTAAAATATTATTGGCTTTAAAAAAATGTCCAAAGGTATTAAATTTATTTCTCTATGGTGGAGTACACATAAAAAAAAACAACTTTAAATTCAAGTCTGCAATCCTTGGACATATTTACTCCATAGGTTAACATCGAGGTGAGTAGGTCCGTAGGGTTCAGTAGGAGGTCAGTAGGGTTAGCACACAACAACCTTAAATGTCCATGCAGAATCATAAAATCTAGTTTTCATCCCCATTAAACTGAAAGACCTATTATGCTGTTTTTTTCCTTTTCTCTATTTGTTTTTATCGATGAGCGTAACTAAGCATTAAAAAAAAAGTTCATAAACCACTATATTCCGGGTTTTATAAACATTTTCAAAGATGTTAAGTTCTCATCATTTTTAAAAATCACTCACACACGAAAAATAAGGTAACTTTCGACAGAACCACAAAAAGTTACGAAAAAAAATTTTACACGCCATTTGATTGGAACTGATGTTCTTCAAAAAGAGTATTGCTTTCTGAAAAAATATTGCATTTAATTATCTCCTTATGCAAATAAATAAATATATACATATATCTATATATCTATATCTATATCTATATATATATATATATATATATATATATATATATATATATATATATATATATATATATATATATATATATATATATATATATATGATCCCGAAGAAAAAAACCCGAAAAACTTTGTCTGTTGTTGGCGAAAAAAAGTTACTTTATTTATTGGTAACAACTCGAATCTACACTCGTTTTTGCTCAAATGGGAAAACTTGTTCATCGGAGTTTTCAGCTAGAGGGGATTTGTCAGCATCAGTCATTCTAAATGACTCTTAGTTCCTGATAAGCACAAAATATGGTGTGCGATTTTATTTCAAAATTTTTCTCTCTATCCTAGAGCAATGTTCGAGTTTCGTTTTGAAAGATATTTTGTAAATAAATATTATTCTGTTTCAAACCAATTCTTCTGATAGAAACTGAATATAAGATCTATTTCTCCATATAAAGCAAGATATGGATCTTAAATACAGTCGTACAACTTCTCAACCGGAGGCTTTAAGGTGTAATACGACTCTAATTATTCCTATATTTTTGCAGCATGAATTTAAGGCTGCTGAGTACTAACCCTATTGGATTCGCTCATCTCACTGTTAACCTATGGAGAAAATGTGTCCAAGAATTGCCGACTTGGATTGAAAGATTTTTCTTAGAACTCTGCAATAAAGAATACTCCGCAATAAAGAAATTACTCCGCAATAAAGAAATTTTACAACTCGGGGCATTTTTCGTTTATAAAAAAGTGCAAATAATATTTTTGAATTTAAATTATTCGCGGACAATATCTGGTGTAGTGTGTTTTAAACGCTCCTAAATTCCTTTAGTGGAAGTAATTTATAAAATGAATCTTGTTGCAAGATGCAGAAAAGTTCCGGCTATCTGAAAATACCATTTTTACTGGATTATCAGCATCTATGAAGCTATAAATAGTAGACTAATTTTCTCCATAGGTTAACAATGAGGTGAGCGAATCCAATAAGGTTGGTACACAGCAGCTCAAAGGGTGAATGAAGCTAAGGAGACAGCCAGATATCGGATCCTGCGCGTCATTTGCTTCATAATGTGGATTTTGTTGCTAGCGTCAAGAATTGGGATTTTCTGCAAAATCCCTACACTGATTATGCATTCATGCATGTCATCTTAGAGGGTATGTCTCTTTGTATGTGTTGCCTTGTTTGTTACAATAATACGAAGTGTGTACGCGTATTGCTTAGAATAAGGAAAAATTAGACGGCATCCGACAGTAATAAAAATGTCTGCTCTTTTGACCGTGAGAATGATAGTCTCCATTGTTCTTATCAAAACACCGACCCTTACTTACATATACTTTCGACTGGAAGACCTGGCCATGGAAGAAATGGTCAGATGTTTGCCTTTATGGAGATAAGAAACTTAATTACAGTAACCATCGCTTATAGTGATCAGTGGTTATAAGAATCAATCGTTTATAAGAATCAATATCGCAAAAACAAAAACAAATGTATTATTTCCATGTTAAAATTTTCGCTTTAAAGAATCAATCCACAGGTTTTAAGAATCAGCTTACACCCTTCGCTTTCCTTTCATTTTTTCAAAAAAGCAACTTAAACCCTCTAAAGGCACAAGTTATTTTTTTATATTTTTTAAAGAAACAGTAATAAGATGCGATGGAATACAGTCGTAAAATGCTTTCCTTTCTTTGTTAGACATAACATAATATTTTCCCCTTAAACACTTTAGCACATCACTGTCCTATTAGCTTGACCCGGGGCATCTTTACCCGCCCGGGTTCGATTAATTTTTCTCCACTGTCAAACAAAGACAGGGACACTTTTTTCCCATCTCCCATATCCTGGTTACGGCTTCCTAGACCCTGAAACACATAAATCTTCGATGTGTCCACTATGACTTAGCCAAACGTGACATTAGTAGATTCAGCACGTTATCAAACCGTGAAACGTATGCTAGAAGGTGAATCTTCGTCTGAGACTATTGGTATTGAAAGAGGTATAAACAGCCTCCTGAAAACTTCATTACGTCAAACTATCATAGACAACTTTTTCTTCCTCCCTTCCTGTAGTTCAAATGGGAAAACTGTTAAGCAGGTATGTTGTAACAAATATTGGATTTTTTTCTTCTCTTACTGTAATTATGTGTATCTACTTATAACTCTAGAAATTAAGTTGTATTTTTAAAATTATAAAAAATAATTTTAATAAAAGATAATTAACGTAAATTAAAGAACATTTTATGGTAAATTATCTAATATATGTATATATGGGTGTGTGTGAGCCTGTCCCAAAAACCTAAATTTCGGCTATAAGAATAAACCGCTTATAAGAATCAAAAACAGTAATAACAAACGTGATTCTTATAAGCGGAAATCACTGTATTTGCATTTTCCTTCAGACTACCTTGTGGCAGATTTTCCCTCGCGGATTCTTTGTTGTCACTGCTTTGTATTTTCATGCTTGTATGGACCGGGCGATGGCCGGTGATAGCAAATGGTGATAAGCAAATAAATCTTACTGATGTGAAAGCAATATCAGTTTTGAAGAAAAACCCTTTCATGAAGGCGAAATAGTAGCTACTCAGTATGATTTTTATTGCAGTGATGTTCAATGATAATACAGTCTTGTAAACTTCTGTAACTAAATCTTATTCTATAACTAGAGACTTACAGAAAACTGATAGTCTCTAGTAAGGAAATATGTTTACATTTATATTCCCAGTGCATATTTATTGCTGGAGATGGCCGAATGGCTAGGACGCTGGCATTTGGTACCAGAGTCTGAGGGTTCCACTCCCAAAATTGGAATGGACGCTTGTAGGCTTTCGGAATCGGCTTTAAGCAGTGGGTTCCGGTCTAATTTACCATCGTGTTGCCAAAAAAAAAAAATGACCGTAGCACTCCAAACTATACAGAAAAACCTCGTTTATCCCGCCCTCGTTGATCTGGATCTCCGGATAATCCGAATCAGATTTCTAGACATTTTTATTTAATGTTGACATTGGATAATAATTTTTAGCTATGATAGCAGGAACGTAACTTCAAGTACGCCAAATATTCGCTTTTTAGTTTGATTCAATGTGCAGTTTCTGCATACATTGTACAATAAATTATGGTAATAAAATGCTTTTTCTTGAGTTTAAGAAAACTTCACTAGACTTTCCAATTCTTTATTAAGAAATGATGTAAAAAGTTATTTATACATTTGAAAAATCTTTTTTAATGTCTCTTAAACAAAACTAAGTAATTTTGTTTCAAAACATAGTTTTTTTTATCGTAATAAACGGTAAGTCTGCCAAGTTAAGGATTTTGTTTTGCTTATTATCCACTGTAAGAACTGTGAAGAGACAACTCAACTCGACTTGAGTTTTAGAAAACGAAGAAAAAAGGATGCGGCCATGTTGGCTGATGTGAGGAGTGGACTATGACTACATAGTTGTTTAATCATTTATTTTATATGTTTATGTAATGTGTTGCTTTAAAGATCAATTAAAGTTTGGCAGCTAAAAAGAAAACCACTTTTTTTTTTGGTGTGTGTGTGTCATCAAACGTCTCTCACCGCCTTTACCCACTTGTCTAACGATGGAGAATTTCTACTCCCATATTACCCGGGATACCATTTTTTTATAAATATCCAAAACTCCGTAAAATCCAAACAAGCGAATTTCGCTTTCAGGCTTCTGTCACTCGATAGCTCAATTAGATTTTCTTCCTCTTGTGAAGTGAATTATTTTGGAGCTTCAACATGTAATGGATATTGGATCCACGTAAACTTCTCGGTTTGGTCTTCTGCGAAGTACTTTGCGAACCAGTCAGTTAGTTGGGATAGGTACTCTGTGAAAACTGTCAGCATGCTATGTGAAACCTTTTCTCCACTACAAACCATGGACTGCTGCAATACAGAGGTCTTTTGGAGTAATAGGTTCTTTGGAGTTATATCGGAATAGTCCTTAGCAATAGATTAGATTGGAGATCATGGGCCCTTCGCGGCACCCCTGATCTCTCTACGTGGCACCCACTTTGGGAACCCCTGGTTTAGGAATTACATTTAGTAATTCGCAAAGTTAACCTGTATATGCAAAATCGTATTCTTATGAACTTCTGGTTCTGTTTTGGTACCATGACAATTTATTTTAAACGGTTTTCATGAAATGGCTTAAATAAGAACGATTTTATGTTATTTTTTTCGTGTGTAACAAATCATTGTTTATGCATTTTATAAATAGAATAATTTCTATAGAATTATGGGTTTTGTTTTGGTTTTATTTTACTGTATGATATACGTACTTAAGTTTTATTCTTTATGGATATTCTAAGCATAAGGATTGTATAATTACATTTATTAAGTGGGATATTTAATGTTGACGAATAGCATAGAATAAAATAAATACGTTTGATTATTTTATACAGTGTTCTGAGAAAATATTATCGGTTCTGTTGGTGACATTTAACATTCATTATTGGAAATTTTACAAAATTGAGTTGTACATACAATATTTTTATCGAAAGTTTTGATATTTAAAGAATTTTTTTTCAGTATTGCGAAAACGAAACTTCTTTAATGTTTGTTCTTAGATTTGTTAATATTTTTTGAATGTGTATGATATTTTGTTTCTGTGGTTACAATATTATAACACGTTAGTTCTAACAGTTTGTTGACGTGTAGTACTTACCGATTACACACTAATGGTTATTCGGGTATTATTAGGTATTTATTTGAATTTTTTATTAGTTATTGTTTTCAAGGACTGACAGAGTTAGTGTTAAGAATAAAACTCTGGTTATCGGTGTTTTTTATTGTAGTATATGTTTTAGAAGTGTATTATTAGACTTAACCCCATGAATCATTTATCGTCAGATATATATTTTATTTTTCGGGGCTTCTAAAAAAATCCCTGTTTGTTCTAACAGTTATATTTTTGTCTATATATATTTATAAAATAAGGGGTTACTAAACACTAAGCACCATGGCATTTTTAACTAAGGGTACAGAAGAAGATTTACGTAATCTGGCTGAAGAGATGTGGGAAATACCAACTCCCGAAATGAGAATAGTAGATCTCAGAAAAATTATTATAGAAAGTAAATCTTATGATGAAGAATTTGTAAAGGGGACATTAGAGATGATCATTAATACCAGATTCTAGGAAGAAGTCTCTAAGAAAAATCAAATGGAATTGGAAGTTCAGCAGTAGCAAAGAGAGTTAGAAGTTCAGCAGAAGCAAAGAGAGTTAGAAGTTCAGCAGAAGCAAAGAGAGTTGGAAGCTCAGCAGAAAAGAGAACAAATGGAGTCTGAATTAAGAAAGCTCGAAATCGAATCTAAAAGTCGGTCAAGCTCTTCTACGGTTTCCAATAACAGTGGGCAACATTGCTCAGAATTAATTAAGCTTATGCCTAGATTTAATTTGCGTGAGGATGACATCACGATTTATTTATCTCTGTTCGAAAGACAGGCCAAAAGAGTCAAAATAGATGCTAAAGACTGGGTATCGTGTCTTTTAACGTTATTACCATCCGAAATCGTTCAATTAATTAGTAGAGAATCGGAAGAGAAATTTGAGGATTACGAGTATATTAAAACAATTTTGCTAAAAAGATTTAAATTGAATCCTGAAAGTTTTAGCAAAAAGTTCGTGATGCATCAGAAGATGGCTGAGATATCTTGGAGGGATTTTTGTTATGAAATAAACAATTATTTCGAAGAATTGATTGGAGGTCTAGATATCAAAGATTTTGAAGGATTGAAGAATCTAATCATTAAAGATCAGCTCAAGAAAAAGGTACCGCCTGAAGTGCGAGAACATCTCTTAGATGAATGGACAAAATTTACTTCCCCGTCCAAGTTGGCGGACAGATTAGATGAATATGATAGTATACGCATTTACAGCAAAAAAAATCCTTGGGAACGGTTTCTAAGGACAAGGTAAATGAAAAATTTCGTCCTCATACTCCACCTCCAGAATGGACATTTAAGAGTAAACCATTTTCTTCACCTCAAAACACAACCAAATGGACACCACAACGCCGAAATGAGGATTTATATAGATCTAAATACAAACCAACTTGTTTTACTTGTGGAAATGTAGGTCACACCTCAAAGTCTTGTACGAATCATCATCAGTCTAAAAATATTCCTGTTACCGCACAAAGTAACCTAGTTCAAAAGTCAACTACTATAAAAGATGATAAATCAGATGTGTTGATAACTAAAATTTCCATTCCAGTATCCAAATCAGTGGATATTTATGATGGCGTGGATGATTTAAAAATCATCGAAATCAAATGTGGAAATGTAGTTCTGAATGGTATCGTAGACACGGGCGCACAAATATCCGTAGTGCGTGAAGATTTGGTAGCCGAAAGGCCTTATGAAGGAGAAGGCAAAAAAGAAATAAATTCAGCTTTTGGGGAAATTGAAACAACTCCTCTCAGAATATTTGGAATGAAAATTAATGGCGATTTACATGGGGATGTTCCAGTCACCTGTGCCGTTTCAAAGAGACTTACTGTCCGACCACAGTACGAAGAACCACGGTTGGCATAGTGCCAAGACGATTCTATTCACGCTGTAGGTAAAGCTGCTGAGGAAGGAGGGGGAAAAGTCTCGTAATCTCTGGACATTCTTTAGAATCGGTTACTAACTGCGCTTGCTTGCTTTTTCCTCGTCTGCTATTTTGATTATTATATTAAAATTAATGGATCCTTTACCCAAAACAACTGCTCGGAATAAGCCGTTCCGTAGTGATTGTAAACGTATAATACACAATGTAATTAAATTGTGTGATAAAGAAGCACTAGAAGGAAATGTTATTGTTTCACTTTCGGAATCCCTAAAGAGAGCTAGTGAAATGACCGGGATATGTGTAAAACCGGGGTCCAGTGTAAAAAGAAGCAGAGAAGCAAAGTGTGAAGAAACTCCAAAATTTGAATTTCCGAGGAAACGTCAGAAAAAAAAGAACCACCGAAAACTTAGCTTTAGATAATTTTGATTGTGATGTAATCCGAAAATATCCACACCTATAAAACTGCTATTTTTTAAATAGATTTGCTTCTTTCTTTTTATTATTTTGAAATTATTATTCACATATTCGATCAAAAATAAAGTTTCAAAAAATAACTTTAAAATTGCGGACAAAAAGCTGTCTGAAATACATTCCATATTTCATAAACAAACACATCCGAAAATATAACGTTTTCCCCTATTTTCTAAGTAGACTAGCTTTTCTCGCGCATGCGTAACAGCTTCCAGGGACATTGTTTCTGTGGTCAGACAGTACTAACGATTTATTACTAAGCTTTTCAGCGTACACTATGCTCAAAGAAAATATCGAACTCCACGGGAATAGCCATTGTTCAGAGATGTCAGTCACAGAATTAAAAGAAACGAATAATGAAGTGTCGGGATATAATGATGACAAGGACATGCTTCCGAATGTAACTAGTACAGTGTTAGCAGTGAGCGTAAAGGAGTCTCTACAAAACGCAAAAGATGACCGCACAATAGAAGAGACAAACTTAGAGTTCGTCAAACTTCAGTAAAATGATGAAACGCTTAAGAAATGTTTTAATTGGGCAGAAAAACGAGAAAACTCTTATTTTATTGACCATGGAATTTTACAGCATAATGAATATATCTGTGGTGAAAATATTAAGCAAGTCGTATTACCAATAGAAAAGAGGGACATTTAATTAAAAATGGCATATGAAATCCCACTAGCTGGCGATCTTGGGAAAAAGAAAACCATTCAGCGGATTAAATACTCATTTTACTGGCTTACAGTCAAGCAAGACGTAAAAGGGTATTGTGGAAGTTGCAAGGAATGTCAAATGATAAAAGTGGTCACATATACGGATAGGATCCCTATACAACCTATTGTCAGACCTGAAACTCCGTTTGAAGTATGTAGCGTAGAATGTATAGGACCATTAGAACCTCCATCGGGAAGAAAACATCGTTTTGTAATATGTGTTGTGGATCTATGCACTAGATGAGCAGTAGCCATACCAGTAAGAGAAATTAGTGCCAAAATTGCATGTAACGTGTTAATGAAGATATTCACTCAGACCGGATTTCCTAAAATGATCTATACCGATCAAGGCACAAATTTTGCATCCAAGCTCACTCAGGCTTTTGAAAATCTCCTAGGCGTATCTCCACGTTTTTCCACTCCCAGACGAGTATGGGTGCAGTCGAACGTTGGAACCGAACTTTAAAGGAGATGATGAACAAAAATATTCAAGAATATGACAGAGATCGGGACTTGCATCTTCCTTATCTTTTATTCGCGTATAGCGAAATACCACATAGCACTACTGGGTTGTAACCATTCCAGAGTACCTCCGGGTCCTTTATCTTTGTTAAAAGAAGTTTAGACGGGCAAACGGAGTATTCCAACCACTGCATCTCGTCCAATTGTAGATTATTTACAAGTAACTGAAAACCTAAGAAAAGCTCATAAAATCGCATCTGAGAATGCAGAGAAGTCTCAAGAACGATATTCTTCTAATTATTATATTCTTCGGTCGATGGAAAAATCTTTTGTTGTTGGCGAAAAGGTTTTAGTACTGTTACCTTCGTCCTCTTACAAACTTTTAAATACTTAGATTGGACCTGCCACAGTTATACAACTTACTAGACCACATTCTGCAAAAGTCGAAATGGAAGATGGGAGTATCAGGGAACTCCACATAAATAAGCTCCGACCTTACATTCAAAGAATAAATCATGTTGGTATGGGTTTCGAACTAGATGAAGATTTTTTGACAATTCATTATGCACCTGCTGACAAGAGGAATAAAAATGTTGAAGATATCAGAAAATGTCTCTATAATATGAAAAGTACTAGTTTAACAGGGGGACAAACCCAGGAACTCTTTGATATTCTCCGGAAATATGTAGATATATTCAGTTCCAAGCCCGGACACGCCAAGGTTGAAGGACACTCTGTCAAAGTTACGGAGAACTGTCCGCCAAAGAGACTCAAACCGTATAGGGTACCTATTAGTTTACAAAAGGAAGTAGATCGGCAGATCAAAGAGTTATTTGATATGGGCCTCATTGAGCCAAGTGACAGTGAATGGGCTCATCCAGTAGTTTGTGTCGCTAAGAAGGATGGAAGCGTTAGGTTATGCATTGATTTTAGATTACTGAATAGTTTTACAATCCCAGACGTTTACCCCATGAAAACAGCTAGAGATCTGTTATTTGAGGTAGGAAAAGCAACATTTATTACTGTAACAGACCTCACCAAGGGATATTGGCAAATCCCAATGAAGGAAGAATTCAAGCCTTATACAGCATTTGTGACACATTCTGGCCATTACCAATGGAACATGTTACCATTTGGAATAAAAAAATGCTGGGAGTATGTTCCAAAAATCGATAGACAAGGCCCTAGCTTCTCATAAAGCATATTGTCGCTCATATATTGATGATGTGGCCGTATTTTCTAAAACGTGGATGGAACATCTTAATCACATAGACAGCGTTTTCAAGACACTAAGGGAAGTAAGTTTAACAATAAACTTAGAAAAGTGTGAGTTTGGTAAAAATCAAGTGAAGTTCTTAGGCCATTTGATTGGATCCGGTCAACATTCCCCAGATCCAGAGAAGGTTGAAGTTATAAAAAGATTAGCAAAGCCCACTACGAAAAAAGAAGTAAGAAGTTTACTTGGACTAGCAAGCTACAACCGTGATTATATACCACAATTTTCACAAATTGCGTTACCTTTGACAAACTTGACTAAGAAAAGTGTGCCAATCACCATACCGTGGAACACTGATGCTGACCAATCTTTTGCGAAACTCAAGGAAGAGCTGGTCAAAATGCCTTCCTCACATACTCCAGATCTTGATAAACTCTTCCAGTTATATACAGATGCATCGGCCACAGCAATCGGTGCATGTTTAGCTCAAAAAGATGGACAAGGAAAGGAAGTACCCATTGCATTCTTTAGTAAAAAGCCGAATTCATGCCAAATGAAGTGGTCAACCATTGAGAGAGAAGCTTTTTGTGTCCTAGAGGCATTGAAAAAGTTTCATACGTGGATATTTGGTGCTGAAATACAAATAATTTCCGATCATAACCCATTGACTTATTTAACTCAAAGTGCCCCTCATGGTGCAAAGCTTTCTTGCTGGGCATTAGCTCTACAACGTTATAATATGAGCGTTACATATAGAAAGGGTAGTCGCCATGGTAATGCTGATGCCTTGTCTACGTAGATTAAAATTTGATTCTCCTAATTAATCTTAAGAATTTATCTTTACATGTATATACTTGTTCTTAAATGGTGTGGTAATACAATATTGCTATTGATTATGTTATTTGGTTAATGTTTTATTGGAATATAAATGTATTATGTTTATAAATTTGTATGTATATTACTTATATTAAGTGGGGGCTGCATAAATTAAGAGCTCTCACCTTAATATCTTTTCTTGTGTGTGATAGAACGAATACTTGTTCCGAGTTTTATTTTCTTTAGCAACATCGACACTCATGTGATGGATGTGCTTGCCCCGATGGGAGCTGTAAGAACTGTGAAGAGACAACTCAACTCAACTTGAGTTTTAGAAAACGAAGAAAAAAGGATGCGGCCATGCTGGCTGATGTGAGGAGCGGACTATGACTACATAGTTGTTTATTCATTTATTTTATATGTAATGTGCTGCTTTAAAGATCAATTAAAGTTTGGCAGCTAAAAAGAAGACGACCTTTTTTTTTGTGTGTGTCTTCAAACGTCTCTCACTGCCTTTACCCACTTGTCCAACGATGAAGAATTTCTACTCCCATATTACTCGGATTATCCAGATTTTCGATTGTCCGGATTGCCTATGGTCCCAGTTAATCCGGATAAACGAGGTTTTTCTGTACTTGCATGGAACTGAACAATTCTGTCAGCTTTACCACGGACGGCATTTTATTGAAGAAAGGAAATCGAGAGCGCTTTAGTGAAAATGAATTCTGCGCCACGGCCTTCTGTACTCTAAACCAATGGTGCGCAGCGTTACCACCGATGGCATCTTGAAGAAAAGGAATTGAGAGAGCTTTAGTGAAAACGAATTCTGCGCCACGGCCTCCTGTACTCTAAACTAGTGGTGAGCAAACTTTTTTCGCTCGAGACCCAACTTCTCTAAATAAAAAGCTCGTGACCCCAATAAAAATTTTCTGATAGTTGTAATTTTTATTTTGATTAGGGGAAAAAAAGAAATAAGCAAATTTTGATAAACTATTTTTAAAATCAATGAACTGTAGATTTTAGGTATCTATTTACTTAGCATAATAATAATAAAAAATATCTTGCTTACCTTCTACACTGTTTTTAACGTAAGATTACATTCCTCAATAACGGTCCTGCGGAGAGGAAAAAATTGTCCGGCGTCGCGAGTTATAAATTTGGCAGTGCGCCAAACCCAGTAGCAGCAAAGAGTAAACAGATAAGTACCAAATTGCTTTAAAAAAAAGAGGTAAGCAATAAGTAATCCTACGTTAATAACCCGCAGTAGTTTCGTTGGAAGAGACTATCTGAATTTTTTTTGGGTGGGCAAATAGCCTGCGACTAAAACTTAAATGTTAATAATTTAAATATCAATATGTATTTTTAATTAAATAATTCAGTATAACATAAATTTATTTCAAACTTTCCACGACACCAAAAATTTTTTTCATGACTCCCCTGTGGGTCGCGACAGACAGTTTTCGTACCACTGACGGATTCTATGTGAACAGGCCCATAGAAGCCTTTTATAACCTACAGGTCACTAAATGTTGGGAATTTCATTTTTTATTTATTTTTTACTTTCAACAGCCCATGCTTGTACATTTTAAATGAGAAACAATTCTGCCACTAATTGTGCAATAACAGGTTTTGAAACTTGGTTTAATCGATTCGATATTAATTGCTGTGGACTAAAAAGAAGCATGCTGTTAGAGAAAGTACGCTGAAAATGTTCTCTGGTTCCATAGAATCGAAGATACAAAATTTTCTACATAACTTTTATTTTGAAAGCGGTAGGTACTTTCAAAAGGCCTACCGCTTTCAAAAGAAAAGTTAGGCCTTGTTCACAAGGCTTCCAGAACGCCAACGTTAAACATTTAACCAGTCACAGAGCTCAACGAAATGATGCCATTCGTAACGTAGAAACTGATTCAAGTTCAATGCTGAGCAGATGGTGCAAAGACCCCTGTGATATGTCAGACCAATCACAGACCAACGCGGAAAGAGAAGTCGAATCATGTTGGGAAAAAGTTCGTACGTCAATAGTGAAATCGACGCAAATTGTGAAATACGTTAGAAGTGCAGGTTTACTTCGACTTGGCGGAGGCGGTTTTATTTTCTTACATCCTTGTAAATAAATATATATCTAACCTGAGAAATCCCCCAATATTTTATAACGTGAATTCAAAGGGAAATACTTTATTTTTAAGGTAGACGTTAGCCGAGAATTTGCGGTTCTTTTGTTACGGCGCATATGCCCCACATTTTCTTGAAAGAGGTTACAAAAAAGGAAAATATAAGTGCTTTAATATTATGATATTTTGAAACGTAATATTGTGGAAGTGAAATTCTTTCTAAACAAGTGAATGTAATTTGATCCAATAAGGAGGATGCTTATGTGGCGACTTTTAGATCGAGAAGATTTTATTCTGTAGAATTCCTCCAATTCAACATTTTGTGAGATGATAAGAGTTCTGTCATTATTTTCCCCCGACGTTTTGTGCGTAGGCAACGAAAAAAATGAGGGTTTATTGTTCACCTCTAAAATTTCCTCCCACAATCAATTTTGAAATTTAGAAAAAAGTAGCTCATTTTTGAGTGATTCTCGTGTGATGTTACTGATGCCTTAGATACTTTCATACTTTTCCACGTGCGGGGATAAATTAATTATGTGTAGAGATAGAATTTAAAGTGTAAGTGCTTAATATGTTAGAGCGCAATTTTCAGTGAAGTAATTTATTTTTTATATGTAATTTTCTCTTATTAGTGATTTAGAGTAGGGGTCTTCGGTGGCCCGCCGACGGTATTTTAGTGGCCCGCCGAAACATTTCGATCATGCAAAACGAAAGTTTGATATAAATTTGAAAAAAGCTCAGAATGGTAAATTTTTTCACACAAAAAAGATCTAGAATGCACGGGGAAAAGTAGCCCATAGCAAACTTTGTCAATTTATTGGTGTGGCCCACGAACGTGAAACGTTGAAACCCTTACTTTAAGTTATATTAATTGCCTTTTAGTATGGATTATGAATTTTCATTGAACCTCAAAAATAATCACTTTATTGCCTTTTAATGAGCCCGTACAGCTTCCCCTTGGAGGTTGAGTAAACGTCCTTGGTATATCTCATTTAATAATTTTCGGTTTTGTTACAGACTGCTATCCTTTTGTATAAATATAAAAACTCGCAGCAGTGAACTGCTCGTTTTTAAGAATTAAACAATTGAAACACAACGTGAAGTGTCAGTAAAGCGAAAGATTGATTTTATATGAAATGAAACTAAATCTAAAGAGTTATGACATCATATTAAATTTAATTATCCTATAACTGAAATTTTGCGTTTCGTTACCTATCTAATAAAACTATTCGAAGAGATTTCAATATTTTTTCCTTCTCTGAAACTGCACAAAAGCTATCTAAACGTTTTTACGAAGTTATATCTAATATTAGTAATGAGATAATTGCGGAGTTCTCAGACTATGGCTTCTCCCTTCGCGCTAACCGTAAACGCCCACGGGCGTGTCTCCGTAAGAAGTAACGTTATCTCTCCTATCTTGCTTACTAAATTTCATTCTAAAACTCCTCCCATTTGTTTTTTATCTTCCCCCGAGAACCTTTCAATTACCTCATTGCGTATAAGTTCCCTTTTTCTTCTGTATTGATTGGCGCATAAATTCTCCAGTCAGTAGCGCGCGCGCCCTTGCTAATCTTTCAAGGGCTTTGTTAAATGCCTCAATGCTAATCTTGAGCTCATTTCATTGCTAATCTCCTTGCTAATATGTTCGTCCCTGGTGATGACATTTTCGTATTACTTGCAGTGTTCTCCTATTATTTTTAAATTAATTTTTATTTGATAAGGGCCTAACTTTATTTTTCTTTCTACTTTTCTCAGCATGTATCTTGATAACAATTATTTGCTTATTGGAGGTAAAGTCTTTCGACCAAGAACTTTATATTGACCCACCGTTTGTGCACCACTGTTCTATCATGAATTGTGGCGCAAGAAAGGACCTTAAGGCTGCTGTTTCCTTTACATTCTCTCACCTCCATGTTAACCTATGGAGAAAATGTGTCCACTATTTACAGCTACATAAATTCTGATAATCCAATAAAAATGACATTTTCAGAGAGCCTGAACTTTTCTGCACCTTGCAGCACGTTTCATTTTATAAATTTCGTCCACCAAATGAATTTAAAAGCATTTAAAACACACGAGACCAGATTTTTTCCCCAGAAAAATTAAAATTTTAACATACAATTTGCATTTAAAAAAAATACGAAAAATGACCGAAGATGTAAAATTTCTTCCTCTATTACGGAAAACTTTTTTAAAAAAAATTTTAAAATCCAAGTTGGGAGTTCTTGGACGAATTTTCACCGTAGGTTGACATTGAGGTGAGCGAATCCAGTAGGGTTTGTACACAGCAGCCTTAACATATTTAACAGTTAATTTTTCCTTACTTTTGGGGATCATTGGGCATCTGCGGTAGTTAGCCGTGGGGTTACCCTTACAATTTCCACATTTTGTTTTACCGTCGGTGTTCTTGACGGTTTATTCCCCCGGGAAATGGCCCTCACCACATTTTACACAACGCCAACGTAGGGAAAGTTTGCAAGTCAGTGAAGAGTGATCAAATAGTTGACACCTGTAACATTGACTAACCCCAGTTTGCTTAAAATGCTCAAAGGTTACTTTTAAGTAGTGAATCGTTTCAATGTTTACTAAATCATCAATATGCGGCATCGGCTGTTCAGCCAATCACAGCAGCCCGCGCGCGCACGCGCAGTTGAGGTAATGCCATGACCCGAACTTCGAACTACAGTCTAGTAGGATACTCGACTAGTTCTCTCTTTGTACAACTCTCGTACTTGACGCACGTGTGAGTTCCGATGGAACATTCTGTTAAATCAGTGTGACGCAGTGTTGCCAACTTGGGGGTTTTGGCCCTAAATTTGGGGGTAAATTAGATGAAAAGGGGTGTTTTTAGGGGCCACATTTTGTTAGGGGTATTTTGAGGGGGGAACATTTTTTTAGGGCATTTTCTAGGGGGTACATTTTTGGCGCATTTTTTAGAAGTTCCCTTTTTTAGGGGAATTCTCTATGGAGAACTTTTTTATGGGGGTTTTTAGGAGCGTAGATTTAAAGTTTATTATAAGAATATTAGAAATTAACTCTTCAGTTCAATTTTAATCAGGTTAATTTCAAGTTTACTGCCACTTTCTCTCATTAAAACGAATTAAAATAAACAGTCAAAATACAACCGTAAACAAATTTTATCATTTTGCGCGGCAATCACGACACGCGGGTCGTAGCAAGTGGCGACTGTTTTGTGTTACTTTTACTGTTTTTTTCAGTTTTTTTCTTTGTGGTCTTTCCGGAAATTCTGCATATTTCATTCGAATATAATTTTTATAAAGATAAATTCGGTTTTTTTCGGTGAAGAAAAGACAAGTGATCACAACCTTCTACAGATTAATTAAAATAATCGATGCTGATGCAAAAACAGTGCACAGTGCCATTAAAGTTCAATTAGAACAAGATGGTTTGAGGGTTGAAAACATGGTCGGGATCGGCGTCGATGGAGCGAATGTCATGGTTGGCAAACATAATTCAGTCACTGCTTTGTTTAAAAGCGAGATAAGCGCCGTAGTCGTCATGAAATGTGTTTGCCATTCGCTTCATTTGTGTGCAGCGGAGACATTGCCTCGCCAATTAGAATTTCTAGTACGAAGAAAGCACAACTGGTTTTCTTACAGCCCTAAATGGTTAGAAAAATATAAGTTGCTGTATGAAACCATAAATGGTAACGGAAAGCAAAAAAAAAAAAAAATCCAAGGTCTTAGTGGGACTCGTTGGCTTGCAGTGGAAAGAATTAGAACTGCTATTTTCAATTGCTAAATCGGAAGACAGCTGTTATATGGCTGAACAATTGCACGACATTATGAAAAGATTACCATTCAAAGCTTTTTCGGTTTTTTTAAAATTTGAACTAAAAAGTATAACCCAACTGAATTTACTTTTCCAAAGCGATCACGTGGAACCTATTAAATTGCTCGAAGACCTATTTCTGATGTTCAAAAGCTTGCTTCAAAAACTCGTTGTGCCATCTAGTCTACAGAAATTGGGTGACAGCGAATTAGCGGATTTCGATTTTCAGTCCCATCTAATGCATACATCAGCGATATATTTTGGCTTTGAGTTTCATTCTATTGCACAAAATATCAAGGAGAAAGAATTATTAGATGTCAAAGAGAGATGTAAGAAATTTCTGTGTACTTTGGCTCAAGAAATTCAAAAACGATTACCAGATAACTTTTCTGTTCTGAGAACGATGTCCAATCTTCATCCTAAAGTTGCATTACCTCAAGTGAAACCCAGTCTCAATAACATTTTTATGAAATTCCATCGAACTCACTTATACAGCAATAAAAGTGATGTAGAGTCAGAATGGAATCAATTGCAAAATAAATCGTGGCCAAATGAAGCTAATTCTGTTGAATTTTATTCAGAAGTATTTGAAGATTGTGATTCTGCGGGGAAAAAGCGATTTGAAAATATCGCTAAATTTTCAGTGGCGCTAATAACACTACCAATTTCAACCGCAAGTGTCGAACGTACTTTTTCGACATACAAAGTAATTAAAAATAAATTACGGAATAAGTTGTCCCTCGAAGTACTTCAAATTATTATGATGGTGAGGTTTACTCTACAAAAGAACTGCGGTTCATGTGTCAAATTCGTTCTTTCCATCCGTATGCTCAAATTGTTCAACGTCAATATATATGACTTTAAAAATGCAGGCAATAGTAAAGCACAAAATGAGATCCAGGCCGATGTCTTTGATGAAATACTCTATAATTATCCTGACATCGACGAAACTTAAAATTAGAAAAATCGACAGTAATGTACAATCGAGACGCGTTTTTTATTAGATTATAAGTTCCATACATATGTCAAATATAAATAAACCTCCATTTCATTATGTAAGTGTGTATTTTTTTTATTTATTTCAATTTATCTCTCAAACAGGATGCCTATTTGGAACCAGAATTTCTTTTAGGAAGGTCTAGGGGATCTCAAGTTGGTGTTAGGGGGAAACAGGGGGATTTCGAGATGGCGCTAGGGGAAAACAGGGGGATTCGAGATGGCGCTAGGGGGAGGCGCTTTGAAAAGGTTGGCAACACTGGTGTGACGATACGATGCCTGATCCGAGTTTTTATATGTTGAAGTGTAATATCAACGGCATTACGATTTTGTTATGATTAAAGCTTTTTGTTAATTATAACTGTGAAATCTATCCAACGATATCTACACTTCCCCAAATTGGTGACTCTAGTGAAGAACTTCGTTTTTTCCGGCATCTTAATGTTCTGTCCCACGTGCGAACAGGAATCTACTTACATCGTCGCAGCGGCCAGCGAGTATTCTAATTTGGATGTGCAGAAGCAACGTTTGCAGATGTCTTGTGCATTATAAAGGATTATTTCGATGAAATTTTTTTTTCCACTCCGAATTTCTAAACATTCTCAACCACGTGTTCCTTTGCTTTCCGACAACGAGTGATTTTCTCCGGAGGACGTGACAACGACGAAACGTGACAACGACGGATGATTGTGTGTGGTGCTATATAGCACGAAGATTGTGTGTGGTGCTAAATAGCACGAAGTTTTGCTAGTGGTGCTACATAGCACGAAGTCTCGCTTGTGGTGCTTCATGGCACGAAGAAATTGTGCATTTTCGGCTTTGAGCATTTTCACTTCCGTTTTCGTTTTTATTGTCTTTCATCGATTCTCGGTAATTATTTGGATATACACTATGTTCACGTCTTCTCATCGCCCCTAATGGTAAGCTCTTTCCATTTATTTCTATCACCAAAGAATGTTGTTCTGCCAAAAAACTTTCAAACTCGCAACGAACTGAAAATTTAACTTTTTAATGACAATTTTTTTAAACATGCCGTGTCTCTTAATGTGCCTGTACACCTTGGAGGAAGATTTTTTCAAAGTATTTGCAATATAATTTCTGAATTTCTAGCATTTTACAGGCTAAAATATACGCATTCAAGTGTATTGAACAAGAAATGAGCAGAACAGAATAAGATATAAAAACGTGCTAACAAACTGAAATGAATAGATCATGTTTTTTTTAATTATTTAAATCAAAAATTTCTCTTCGATTGTGTATCACTCCTTGTTGCTTTTAAATCACCCAGAAGTGATTGATGATCATTACTTAGAAAATGTGAGCTTATTTCTCATGGTAGGATCTTGGGGGTTGAGTATGTTAAGCCCTTCATTCCTTAATAATATCATTTACGATACTTCGGGTTTACTGAGAGTTTATTTCTCATGGCAAGAACTTGGGGGTTGAGTATGTTCAGCACATAATTCCTTAATAATCTCATTTGCAAGACTTCGGGTTTGCTGTGGATTGTTTTCTTTGTAGGAACTCGGAAGGCTCACAGTTATGTTTGCTTTCACGGATGTAAGATCTTGTCTGATCAGCCCGACGGTTAAGTGTAAAATTATTGTTATTTGAATTAAAACTAAATATAAAAAGTGGTAGCATCATATTAAGTAAAATTTTCATTTCAAAGCAGCTTCAAATTAGGGGTCTTCAACCCGTGACTCGCCGAAACATTTCGATCATGCAAAACGGAAGTTTGATATAAATTTTTAAAAAAAACTTAGAACGGCAAATTTTCTCACACAAAAAAGATGCAGAATGCACGGGGAAAAGTAGCCCACGGCATATAGGCTTATCAAAATAGTAAACTGGTTATTGTATTCATATTCTTAAGATGAAATAAGTACAAAAAGCAGCATGCGAAGGCTCTCTCTTTCCAGAACCTCACGTGTCCTGCATTCATTCTGTTTAATGCAATATAAAGTAAATTTGAATACATTGATTCAACTCCCATTTTAGTTGTTTGTAGAAAATAACAAAAAAACATCTTTTTATTTAATAAAAGTTATGAAGGTACAAGATACTTTTTAAAACACACCATACACACAAAACTTCAGTGACGTGTTTTGAAGGAATTTATCCTTCACCATCATGCCATAAAACGCAAGTCAAGCAATCACCTCAAAGGCTGAAGCTCGTTTGCAAATAATACATTTTCCATAGGACCATAGGACCATAGGAAAATGGGTCTAAACTGCAATTCCTGGGCCACGCCCTCTATTGCAGACTTTCAGATGATAAGCAAAGGGGAACCAATAGACATAGAGTAGAGAAAAGGAGAAAAGTGATAGGCGAGCTGATAATCCGTGAGTTCATAGTAGTTAAAAAGTGAGCAAGCATCTTGCAGGGACAGTAGACTTGACTTAGATCAGATTGATACTGGACACGGTCTTGTACAGACGTATTGTGCGATCTCAGTATTTTATCCACGTGCTAGTGCCCAGGCCTAGCGTTTCTACTTCTTATTTTGATTGAATTACTGTCATCATCGTGGCATCGAGGGGCTTTTTAGCTTGCGCCTGTGCAACATGGCAACTTTAATTCCCAATCTTAACGCGAGCTGCTGCTCAGCAGAGGAATTATTTATGGACACGACATCGGAATTACCGGACGAGCCACTCATCGAGTTTGACCTACTTACGGAAAATGAGAAGAAAATGGTTGATACCATCACTAGCCCTGAAGAAAGAAATTCAAACTTCACTATACCGATATGATACGCAAAGAAGAATTACCCGAAGGCCTACAACTACTGCAGACAGCGGGGTAAGCATGTTTTTGATGCTACTGGTGAATATGTAGTCGCATTTGAGCTTAATTCTGAAACTCTTTCTCAACCTAACAATACTACTAACAATCAGTCCTCGGAGACCATAATGAGGAAACTCCTAAAAAATTTAGCAAACCTCCAGCGAGACTTACTGCTAAATCTATAGAACAGGCTGCTCAACCTGAAATTATAACCGATAATAAATTTAGTTCCTTTGAGGAAGAAAATCTGGTACATACTAATGAAGTCACTGAAAAAATCCCCTGTGAATCTAAACCAATTAAAATTAAACCCATAACTATTTGTAAGGCCGAGGATTATAGATCCATTCTTGATAAAATCGCTCTAAGCGAAGAAAGGAAGTACGAAGCCAGAGTTAGAGGAAATTTTATTCAACTTTTCCCAATTAACACTATTTCACACGAAAATATCATTCAGTTCCTGAAGGATAACAGCATACAGGGTTTCTCCCTGCCATTAAACTACGTTAAATCAATTAAGTTGGTCTTAAGAGGCCTCCCAATCGAATTTGAATGTAACGAAATTTCGGAATCACTCAAATCCCTGAATTATGAAGTCTTAAAAGTTGTTCAATTCACCAGTCGTAAAACAAACAAACAAACAAAAAATAATAATCCCTATTTTTCAGGTAACTTTAGTTCCCAACGAAAATTCTAAAACTATTTTCGAATTAACTTCCCTAATTTTTTTTCACAATTAGCATTAAAAAGTACATTTCCCCTTTTAAAACACAGCAGTGTTTCAACTGTCAATTATATCATCATCATTTTGACTTTTGCAATATGAATCCCCGTTGCGTTAAATGCGCCGGGAATCATCACACAAGTAAATGCACACTTATTAAATCGGAAAACACCACACCAAAATGCTGTAATTGCGGAGGCGATCACCCAGCTAGTTATAGAGGCTGCCCAAAATTTCCACATAATTCATCTAAAAAGAAAGAAAAGAAAGCGAAAATACCAACCACCTCTGGAGTGTCATATGCTGACCTTTTAAAAAATGTAATTCCCCCAAATAATTCAAATTAAACTCACCTCCGAATTCATAACAATTCTCAAAACTCTGAAATCTGTAATGATACCCACCAATGTAATATGGAAATCCCCGAAGTTAACAAAAGTCAAGTTAACTTTAACTTTATCAAAATTATACAAGGAATCAATGAAACTGTAGCCGAAATCCAGAAGGAACTCGATTTACAAGATTTCCCTGAAATCTTTAATAATTTAAAAGCTAAGTCCTTTAAGGATAAATCTCTAATTTTGTATGACTGCCTTTTGAAAGGCACTAAAAAATAACGTTTCTTTGCCTTTATTTTTATTTTATTTTATTTTATTTTATTTGAAATTTTTTTCTCATTTTATTTTATTCTCTCGTCTGCTCAATTGTCCTCATTGTTCACAAGTTCATCATTGTTGTGCTGCTACGTTGGCGGGCTCGGCCCATGTAACGTAGTTACCCCAGTTTTCCTATCAGGCAGGGACAGTAGATTGGAAGGTCTACGAACGAAGCCAAGATGTGCAATGCGAGAGAAGAAAGTTTAGGGATAGAAGTTCATTTTTATTTGATTTTAAAAGAGTTTTAAGATTTTTTTACCTTGGAAAGCCAAGTATCAGTTTTTTTTCAGAAGAAAAGTGCGAAAAGACAAAAAAATTAAGAAGAGACAGGATAACAGAGACAGGATGGCCCTGGGCCTTTTCTTGTTGGAAAGGTCAGCATGATCACAGTCTGCTAAATCTTTAAGTAATTCATTATCAGTATTATTGTGGAAATTAATGGCTAGTTTTTGGAGATAATTTTGAAGAGTGGGGAAACCGATTTCTTGGTAGATATTGTGAAGAATCCATTGATTCTCACAATCTTAAAGAACAAGACC
The DNA here is from genome assembly GCA_907164885.2 of Dolomedes plantarius. Taxonomy (NCBI): domain Eukaryota; kingdom Metazoa; phylum Arthropoda; class Arachnida; order Araneae; family Dolomedidae; genus Dolomedes; species Dolomedes plantarius. The sequence goes on from OU015495.1 coordinate 101,080,256, forward strand.
CCCTTCTTTTCATGCACGCTCCAGGAAAAAGGAAATGAACCGGCGGATGGACCCAAACAGCTGTTGACGCTAGACCAATCAAACTCCAGAGAAATAAGGTCAATTTTAAAGGCGCCAATTAGAGCCCTTTTGAATTTAGAGAGATACCAGCGCCAAATTGAAAGTGCGTCGTCGCTACGAGAGTTAAAAAATTCAGTTAGCTCTGAGTTCTCACGCTGAGACTGGCTACTCCGGCAATTGCAGCCGTGACTTCGTTTCAAGTCCTTGGTGAGGCAAAGTGTTTCACTTTCGATTCGGAGAAGAATCGTTCGACACCTCGTCGACTTACTTCGGGCTGAAGTATATTGAAGGCTGAGTTTAGGATCTCAAGCTAAGAAGCGCTACTCAGGCCTAGCAGCCAGAATTTAAATTCTCGATAAGTCCTTGTGATACGCGAAGAGTTTTATAGACTTCCTGTCGACTTCCAGTATCTGACATAGCTTGTTTTATGATCCCAGAAGGATTTGGACAATTGTTGAGTTTCTGTGGACTTGAATTCTCGCAGAAGTGATCGTGACGCATCCTGAGTTCCCGTGCACGATCTAAAGAACTTTAGCGTCTGAGTGCAGTTAGACATCTAATATAAACTGAGGTGTGGTAGCTGACTTGTATATCCGCACAGCATTAGAGAGCATCACTCCTGTAATTTTCATCTACTCAATCATCTTTTAAATAAATTGTTCATTTAAAATATTATTAGATTATATCGCTGATTTATTTTCGCTACCATTCGGTGAATTCTTTACAATATCGACATTTCGGAAGTACCAGGGAGCATTAATGATTTGCCTGATCGTGCTACTCTGTTGCGAAGCTAGTTTTTTAATGTTCGTTAACACAGTTTCCCCTCTGCCTATGCTATTTATTTCACAGGTGTGTGGCACGCGGAACTTTGTGATTTTAGTGGTGTTGCTCGCGAACGTAAATGGTTGAAGACTTTAGTGGCATGAAATTTGAACGAAGAAATAAGAAAATCATGGTAAGAGGCAAAGTCGGATGCCGATATCTAACTATATTTACATGTTAGTAGGGGAAAAGAATACATCTAAACGTAAACACTAATAATATGTAAATTAGGTGATTTTCTCAAAAATATAACCTTTTCTTTTTATACAAATTCTGATAAAAAAATAGGTAGAGATATAAAAGGTAAATCTTAAATTTTAAGATCTGAATTTAAAAGTAACAATTTCCAACTATGATGCCTTTTTCTTTCTTGGAAATGCGTGTGAATGATCCATATACAAACACATCTGATAGCATTTGACATAGAGAGGAAACTTTCAATGCTTCATTTATTTCCCTATGGAATACAATTTTAACATTGGAATACGAATTTTTCGCATTTGAGAGCTCACAAATGTTTGATCGATACACTTTTGACTCGTAAATTTATTTATGCCGAAATATATTTCAAATGCAAAACTTATCTTGAAAGGGAAATATCTGTATAAATATCTATGTTTTTCCAATACGTTCCTTTAGAGCAGTGGTATTCAACCTGTGTTCCGCGGAACATTATAAGGGGTTCCGTGACGCTTTTTAATTATTTACCCGTACCAGTGTACCGGTGGCCTGACTTTTGCGCACAAAGTGGTAGGGGGTGGTCTACTGCGCATGAAGCGGGAAAAAGCATCGTTGTTCAGTTCTGATTTGCCTTGTAGCGTGCATCTCGATTTATTGCCTTGAGGCGAATACAACTTTTGCATATTAAATGCTACTAAAGGTAAACAACTGAAATTAATATTTATAAAAGTTATTTGTGAGGTGAATTACTATCTGATTTTCAAAGAAAAGGTATCTTAATTTTTCAAATTAGTCATTAGAATTTTATATCATTTGTTTGTTGTTTTGTTTTTTCTATAATACGAAAGGGTAATAAAAAAATTGTGCTTTATCAAAATTCGGAGAAAAATCTGAACGAAATCGTTATTTTTTTAAATTCGGAACGAAAACCGAATGGAAAAAATAACCGTTTGATTTATAATAGAATTTTAACTTTTGTTGCAAATTACAATTACATAAAATTTGGTTCAAGTACAATTTCGACAAAAGCATTTTCTATAAAGAGAATAATTTTCTTTATAATTTATGAATTATTATTTATTAATTTTTTATAGGAATTTGTTTCCAAAAATACAATGGATAAATGGTTGAAGAACGGAAAATTAAAAGATAATTATAATGAAGAAATTACGGAAACCGGAAATAATGTTTCAAATCAAACCATTTCTGAACCTTCTACTTCTGGATTTCTATCTTTAAAAAAAGGACGTAACACCGACAAGAAAGTTCGACAGAAAATATTCATAAAAAAACGCAAATACAACGACTCTGATAGAGTACGGATTTTATTGGACTGGCAATGAAAATGAACCCAATAGATTGTGTCGAATGGGAAAAGGAAGTGACTAATAGTAGTTTAAATCCAGCAAAATTAGAAAGACATTTAAAGACGATGCATCCACAATTAAAAGATAAAAACATTGAATATTTTAAATGAAAACGGAACAACCTTAAAAGAAGAGGGCAGGAATTTCCAAAATATATGTTGAATGATAACAAGGCATCATTGGATGTCTTCTACCGCGTTAGTTATCGAATTGGTAAAGCAGGAGAAGCTCACACGATTGGAGAAAAATTGATCAAACCTTGTGCTAAAGATTTAATTATGCGTAAAATTTGCAAAAGAAATTGACAGTGTGCCACTTTCTTATACAACTGTTGCTAGACGTATTAAAGATCTATCAGATTTTTGTGAGAAAGAATTAATATGTCGTTTGAAAAAATCTCCACATGGATTTACATTACAATTAAGCCTGGACTCCTCATAAACGGAAAGCAGAAAATACTTCGAAAGCGGAATTTTTTTCTGTTTTCTGTTTCATTCCGCGATTTTGTTCTATCTTGACTCCACTTTGACAGATTCCGCTCAGTGCTGGCGCCATCTGTCGTCTTTGTTTTGTTTATTGTTTTACATTGGCTTTGATTCGGAAATATAAATACGTAAGCTCGAAGAAAGTATGGAAAACGAAACCGATCTTGCTATGATGAGTTTGCACTTCATAAGTCTGCTCTCTTTAATTAGAACTTCTGAAGCAAAAAAAGGAAACATAGATTCTGAGTTCGAAAGATGTTCCAAGAAAGGGAAAAATATGGTCTTCACAACACCTTAATTAGAGATCTTTGAACTAAGGATCTTTGATCAGGAGTTCTATTTCGAGTAAGTAAACATTATGTGGTTCTTCCTTTCGTTTTATATCTCTAACGGTCCAGGCACATTATAAAGTACGAGGGCTAACTTCGGAATAACTCCTTTATTCTCTACGTAGAGGCAGACTAACATAGCCCGACTTGGGACTTCCAAAATAATACACAGCAGTACCGCAACCCGCGGTACTAAGAAACTAAAGGTCGCAATGAATCCTTCAGGCAGAGTACCCGTAAACCTCGGCTCTGAGCTAATTCTCGAAGTCGTGCAGCCACCTCGGCTAAATACCAATACACGCTCTATCAGTTAAACACCGCTATCACCTTCCATCAAGCTTGCCTCGCTCTCTCCCGTATCGCTACTCCAGTCTTGGGCTTTTGCCAACTCAGCGTGTGCCCTTTAAATAGATCAAACACCTGCGCCGAACTCACTTTGGCTGGCATGTACAGCGCTGCTACCAGAAATTTGCATCTGAGCAACACGCGAACCCTACACTCTCCCTGACCCAACAAAAACATTTAGACCGCCACCCCTTTAACGGGGTGCGGGCGCGGATTTTTAATAAAACTCCCCACGCGATTCGGAGTCTATGCAATTTCCTACACTCCCCTAGAAACTACTCTCTGCCTGAACTGATTCCTTACCCCTTTTAACATTCGTTCGTCTTGAGTAACATAACCTAGAAGCAAAGTTTATTACAAAAAGTCTCTGCACTTCATCATCGGCAGGTTGTTCTTAATTCGGAGTGCATAGCTGGAATCCTGGAAAAACTCCCCTCCGGCCACAGGGTAGAAAATCATTAGTTTTATTCAAATGAATAATAGCCCTTCTCTGCCGTATAGTGTGATCGGCAGCATTTCATCGGAACTTGTCCTTCGGCTCCCTGGCAATTGCTGGTGAGTCCATCTCATTCTGTAGCCAGCACTTCTTCCTCCTGGTATCCCTCACTGCAAGTACACCTCCGTCACACATCTGGGCTCGTACTGTATCCAACCAAGCTATCCATCGAACATCAGAATGTGGCCTAAATCGTTCCTTCCTGATTTGAGGCTTCCGTCTAGACTTTCCCGAAGCCATTCTGCCTTTTCGGTGTTGTTTATTGTTTTTAATAACCGCTGAAATGCGTTGTTTCCTTTGCGAAGTCCCCATCTGCGTCTTCGCCCTCCTCTTTCTGAGTTCGTACCGTGGTTGTTTTTCACATTGCCCCGATGCACCGTCTGCCAACTGCCGTTTCTGAGGTCTCTGCTTCTGAGTGTTATGGCTGCTGGATTTCGGGGGTCCTGGTGTGGGCCCTGAACTTTGATCTGTATAACTGCAGGTCGGTATTCTCCGGCCAATTGTTTCTCGTCGCACATTCCTTGGATTAAATTTGGATGTGTAAAAATAGGGTTTTGCTGGACCCTCTTTCTTCTTGCATTTTTTTTCTGGAATTGCATTACCGTTTGAAAACTTTCGTTTTCCCCTTATGTGCGGCCCTGGGATTCTAAATTGGACTTTTTTTGCTGTCTGATCTCCGTTTCATGTTTCCGTTTCAAGCATGACTGTGGAGGGCTATGTTCATTTTGAAAATGCGGATTCTGCTGTCTCTTTCCGGAATTCTCAATCGGTGTGTCTGTAACACGTTTTTGCGATTTTGAGGGGCCTGCTTCATTTTGAAAATGCGGATTCTGTTTCTTTTCGGAATTCTCAATCGGTGTGTCTGCAACACGTTTTTGCGATTTTGAGGGGCCTGCTTCATTTTGACCCTGGAGTTCAGAACTTTGTGTAGATTTCGATTTTTGTTCTAATTTCTGATCTAAATCCACCATGGTTTGTCGATTAATATACACTCGACACTGATCCACATTTACCGCGATCTGCTTCCCGTGCTTTTGAATCGTCAGAACGTTATTTCGGGAACTTTGCACTAGATATGGGCCCTCAAACTTTGGTGCAAATTTACTTACAAAATGCTTTTGAGCACTAGATAAATGGTGTGTTGCTATGAGTACCCAATCTCCAACTTGAACATTATTTTCTCGCCTTTTGGTATCATAGTATTTCTTTTAAGTGTTTCGAGCGGCATCATTCCATTTACGCGTTTCGTGTAATAACTGTTCTATATCTTTCATTTGAAATTCAGCCTCTCGCTGCTGTACAAAAAACATTCGATCTAAGGGTGTCATTAATTTTCGTCCCAAAAAAACTTCTGCTGGTGTTTTCCCCGTGGAGTCGTGCTGAGCCGTGCGAAGTGCATAAGTAAATTCTTGAATATACTTATCCCAATTTTGGTGGTATTTCTCAATGTAAGCTGCGATCATCCGCACAATATTTCGATTCACTCGCTCCGCAATATTAGATTGCGCTCGATATGTGACCATTTTGCAGTGCTTTATGTTTAACTTTTCCCACATATCCTCAAATATCTTACTTACAAATTGTTGGCCATTGTCACTAATTAATTGTACTGGTGCAGAATATTGAAACACATATTTCTGCATGAACGCGTTTGTGACTGCCTGAGCTGATGCGCGCCTCAGGGGTACAATTTCCACCCATTTTGAAAAATGATCAGCGATCACTAACAAATATCTAAACTTTCCATGGGCACTTCTGGGATATGGTCCCAATAAATCCACTCCGACGATAGCATTAGGAAATGTCGCTACAATGTTTGTGAGGTACCCTGCAGGCTTGTGATTCACATAATTTATTCTTTGACATGTGTCGCAGCTTCGAACATATTGCGTGACCCATTCTTTCAATTTAGGCCAATATACTGCTTCTCTTGCTCGCGCAAACGTTTTTCGGATCCCCATGTGGCCACAAATTGGCAAATCATGCAAATCATGTAATATTTCCATTCTCATAGATTCTGGAATCACGGGTCGAAGTTCCCCAAACTCGTTTAGATGTAGGGTATAGAACAAGATTTCGTCGATGAGTTCATAGTTTTTGCTACGATTTTGAATTTCAATTTTATTGGGGGCATGATAATTGGCCGGATCCTTCAAATAAGCGCAGATATCTGCAAACTTTGGATCCCTTTCTAACTCGGCCTCCAACTTCTCTCGATTTTCCAACACTGCTGTAGTGAGTAGTGCACATCGCAGTTGACCCGACTCAGTATGATATGGTGCGCGGGATAACGCATCCGCCACCCTATTTTCCTTCCCACTTTTAAACTGGATATCTAAATTATACTCTTGCAGCTTAAGTGCCCAGCGAATAACTCTTGGGGTTAAATTTTTCCCCGTGTATAATTTCGTGAGTGCTGCATGATCGGTATAAATCACTACTGGCTTTTCTGTAAAATATCCCTTGAATTTACTCACCGCAAACACAATTGCCAAAATTTCGCGCTCTGTTGTGGTATAATTTCTTTCTGCTGTATTTAACGTTCGGGATACATACGCAATGGGTCGCCCTTCTTGTGACATCACTGCGCCAATTCCCACTGCTGAGCTATCCGTATGTATTATAAAAGGTTTTTGCGGGTCTGGATGACCAAGTACTGGGGCTTGAATCAGGGCAGCTTTCAATTTCTAAAACGCGTCCTGCGCTTCTGATGACCAACGAAATTTAGTATATTGTCTACGAAGCATATATAATGGTTCAGCTACTTCTGAAAATGATGGGATAAAGGTTCTGTAATATGAACACAGCCCTAAAAACGATGCAAGTTGCCGTGCTGATTTCGGAATCTTAAACTCCTTTACCGCTTGAATTTTTTAATCGTCAGCTTCTCTCCCATTTTGCGTAATTTTGAACCCAAGATACTGCAGCTCTTTCCGTGCAAATTTACACTTTTTCAAATTTACCGTGAGCCCACTTTCTTTTATCAATGTTAATACCTTCGCTAATAGCTCGGTATGCTCTTCAAATGCTTCTGAGGATAGAATAATATCATCCAGATAAACACATACATTTTGGCCTAACACTGGTTTGAGGATTGTATCCATCGTACGTTGAAAAGTCAAGGGGGCTCCCGATAACCCAAAAGGCATCCTCACGAAGGCATACGACCCTTTTTTTAAATTAAGCTCGTTTTTGGTATGTCGCTTTCATTCACCGCTACTTGATGTCAGGTCCAAAGTTGTTAAATAATTAACTGCTTTAAAACTATGTAAGATGTCTTCGATTAGCGGCATCAGGTAGGCCGGAAACTTAGTAATTTTATTTAATGCGCGATAGTCAATCGCAAATCTCCATGCTTTAGGGTCTGTTAACGGTAAATCCCCTTTCTTTCTACAAAGCACTATTGGACTTGCCCACGGGCTACTAATGGGTTTGATAATATTTTGCTTGAGCATCTCCTCAATATGTTGTTCGATGATCCGTTCTTTTATCTGGTCATATCTATATGGTCGACCTTTAATTGGCGTACCTTCATCCGTATCGATTGTATGAGTACTAACATGAGTTAATCCAGGATTCTCAGAAAAAAGTTCGGAAAAGCCCTCTAATACATGCATTAATTTTTCGTTTTGGTTATGGGTTAAAACGGAGTCTTCCCACTTTATATCCAATTGTTTCGTTCCCTTTTTACTTTCTTGATTCATTTGCACGGACATTGACTCTCTCGCAAAATCCATAACTACTTTAGCCCGTTGCAGAAAATCCACCCCTAAATGACATCTTCCTGCAGATCCTGTACTATATGAAAATGTGTATGGAGTGTTTCAGTTTGAATACGCACCATGGCTGCAAATTGGCCCCATACTGTGCAATCCTTACCTTGCGCCGACAAAACCTGGATCTGATTATTTCTATACACAGTTTTATTCCGAAATGTATCACGAAACCATTTCTTACTTACGAAATTTTTCGTAGCCCCTGTGTCCAATAAACTGCAAACCGGAATTTGATCCAGCTGCACAACCACATATGGTAGCTCAACATTTCTTAATGTTAAACTTTTAATTTCTTTCCTAGGGGTTTTTCCACCTGTGTTGGACAACGAGCCCCTCTTCTTGTTGCCCCTCCCTAGTTTAAATTGCGCTCATATTGAATGTCAGGGTATCTAGGGTTTGTAATGGCCTGTGGCCTATTATACCTAGGAGGATATGACCAATTTCCACTCTGTCGGATCCCTCTATCCATTTGTGGCCTTCTATAAAATCCCCCAACATTGTCCGGAACCGCTTTTCGTATACTCGGTGGGTGTCTTTGGTCGTACTTTATCACCCCCTCAATTAGCTCTGTTAGATCTTTGGGCCTGATAATCTCTAAAAAATCTTGCGCATTAGGGTTTAATCGATCTGTAATTAATTTAACCTTCCTTTCTTCCGTTTGGTTCACATTGAGTTTCTTCAATAACTCACATTTCCGAATGACCACCTCGTACGCGGTTTGCTCTGGCTTTTGACATACTCCATATAATTCCTGCTCCAACTTAAGGGTATCCCTTACTTCTGGAAATGTTTTCTTTAGCTTTTCAGCAAACTGCTCAAATGTAGTGATCCCACTGGACCCAATAACATCATACCATTGCTTAGCCGCTCCCCGCAGCCCTCTTTTTGCAATCACCAACTTTTGTGCGTCTGAGGCAGGATAGCTGACGCAATGTTCCTCAACTGCCTCTAAATATCTAATGACAGATCCTTCCCCTGAAAACCAAGCATTTTGTGGTGCAGTCATGGCCACAAAATTAGCCAAATGCTGCCACCCTGCAGTCTGGCCTGTTTGTTGTTCTTCCCGGCCATTTAATGCTAATTGTTCTAACTGCTCGCGTAGCTGAGCTACTTCCTCTGCTGACATGCTAGTGCCGTAGATATTATACTTTTAGACAAAACTCAGAGTTTTACTATATAGAATGACACCATACACAATCGCTACTTCTTTGGCACTCTTCGTACGAACTCCACAGCACTATAGAACACAATTCACAATTTTTTTTATAATGTACAAACACTCACCTCTCTTTCGGTCGAAATGGTCGGGCGCCAGTATGTGGTTCTTCCTTTCGTTTTATATCTCTAACGGTCCAGGCACATTATAAAGTACGAGGGATAACTTCGGAATAACTCCTTTATTCTCTACGTAGAGGCAGACTAACATAGCCCGACTTGGGGCTTCCAAAATAATACACAGCAGTACCGCAACCCGCGGTACTAAGAAACTAAAGGTCGCAATGAATCCTTCAGGCAGAGTACCCGTAAACCTCGGCTCTGAGCTAATTCTTGAAGTCGTGCAGCCACCTCGGCTAAATACCAATACACGCTCTATCAGTTAAACACCGCTATCACCTTCCATCAAGCTTGCCCCGCTCTCTCCCGTATCGCTACTCCAGTCTTGGGCTTTTGCCAACTCAGCGTGTGCCCTTTAAATAGATCAAACACCTGCGCCGAACTCACTTTGGCTGGCATGTACAGCGCTGCTACCAGAAATTTGCATCTGAGCAACACGCGAACCCTACAACATTTATTTAAAGATGTCAATTTTTTTCTTTGCTTAACACATAAAAATTTCATAACGCAATATTATATATTATAGCTTTATGAGGATGACACCAGATGTGTTTGATGAGGTACTTTAGGCTATAACCCCTTTATAGAAAAGAAAAACACTTTTTGGAGAAGAAGTATATCAGCAGATTCCAGACTTGCTTTAACATTAAGGTACATTTTTGTAATTTTATGTTATGTTATTATTTTTTTATTGAAGAAGTTTAAATAATCATTGCAAAAATTAAAATGGAATAATAATTCTATTAATTTTCAACTGGCCAACTTAAAATGTTGGAAATTTACTGAAGTTCTACACAGAAATGAAAGCAGTATTTTTAACCGGTGTCATTATTACTTCTCATACATATACAATTCTCTCTCAATTATAACTTATGCATCATACCTATTACTACTTATGCATCAGTTTTTTTTTGATCATGAATAAATGGTACAGGAAATCAATGTTAACCTCACTTGTAGGATACTTTCAGTTAAACAATGCTGTTTTGTAGAATCAAAAGTAATTTTCCTCTCATTTATGCAACAGAACAATATAGAAAATATAGAATGTAATTTCTCGTCACCAATGATTTTATCTTGCTATGAGTAAATTTTTTAAATTTACAACAAGTTTGTACACAATGTTTTTGCCCTCTTAATGACAGAAGCCATACAATGTGGGTACATATTTTTCGGCATTAAGTGCATTTATTTCTAATTTAATGCAAAGGTAAACTTGGGTAAATTGTAAAAAAAATATTCCTATTATACAGCAATGGAGAAAGTGGAAAGGCGGATAATTACATTACCTAATTCAGCATGTTCATATTTTTTCAATTATTTTTATGAAAATTGTATTTTATTTTAATAACAAAATAATTTGCAGATTCCTGGCAACTGGTGAAACGTACAGAAGCCTTTCGTATTGGAAGGCAAACAGTTAAAAAAATAGTGCCCGAAGCGTGTGAAGCAATCTGGAATTGCTTCAAATTAAAGTATTTGCCTTTTAGAACAACTGCACATGACTGGAAAGAAATTTTAGCTAATTTCCATCAGAAGTGGCAACTTCCACACTGCTGTGGAAGCATTGATGGAAAACATATTTTAAGAGAATGCCCGAAGAATTCTGGAAGCCTGTATTTCAATTACAAAGGAACCTTCAGCAGTGTCCTTTTAGCACTAGCAGATGCTAACTATAAGTTATTAATGATTGATTATCAGGGCCTTTTTATTGCATGGGCAAATCGGGACTTTGCCCAGGGCCCCCCAATGCTAAGGGGCCCCAAAACCCCCTTCGTGTATACACCTAATACTTCTAATAGTATGTATAGTCCATGGATAGTTCTTATTTTTATAAATGTTCGTAAGGGGGGGGGGGCCCAAATAGCATCTGCCCAGGGGCCCCCAGCGTTCATAATCGGGCCCTGTTTATTATGGCATTATGATAGAGAATCTGATGGTGGGATTTTAAAGAAAATTTTATTTGGCCGTTTGGTAATGAATAACAATTTATTCACGATTTCATTTTAAAGAATTAAATTCGAAACATATAAGTATATAAAATTATTTTTATTCATCATCATCATTTTCTATTTCTGTTTTTTGCATCAAATTTTCAATTTGATGCATAGCATCTCTTCGATACTTTTTTTAAAAAAATCTTTGAGTCTACAACACAGATACTGGCAAAATTTTGCCACTGTATCATCTTGACTATCACTTTTTTGGGAAAGATATTCAGATATACTTTTCGTGGTTTCTTGAATATTACACATCAAGGGATCAAGTTCTGTGTCCCTTTTCCTTTTTCTAATACCTTTACTGTATCTAAAAATCAAAAAAATTTTTGTTAGTAAAAGTTCTATACTATAAAAAATAACTTTTAGCTACTTTAAAAAAAACGTTAAATAAATATTACATATAAATATAAATAAAATTTTTTAATTATTTCAAATTCTTAATGAGTTGTTTCTTTGCCTATAATAATAAGTTAAAATTCATTAATTGGTGTTTGACATTTCTCGACTTAAGTTTTTTCTTTTATTTATTTCTTACATATTCTAAATATATTATTTTTCTAATTATAGCCACCCTGTATACAAATTCGAATGTATCACTGCTAAACATATTTGTAATTTCTCATTTCTTAATTGTGAATAAAGGGATGAACTAATTAAATGTACATGCTGATTTTTTTTGTGAACTGTGAATAAGTGTGCGTACCATTTCACTTTATAAGTTACTTAGAAACACACTAACACACTATTAGATTATACTTTTAAATACATCATTGTGAGTTCATCAAAATATATTTTTGCTTTTTGCATTTAAATGGGGGAGGGACAGACAACACTGTTATAGCTGTTGAACATAGATAAAAGGGCTTTATTTACATAACTTGATGTACAGTTTTGTTTGATGATGGAGTTTTGAATTCTAGCATTAAGAGCACTTTATCAACATTAAAATAAGTAAGTTTAAATATTAACAAAATAAAAAGTTATTCAGTTCATGGATGTAGACAAGGGGGAGTTAAAATTATAATAACTCAATTTGAATGAGTATCATGTTTTAAACTTTTTTAAATGGATTATGCACTTATTTTTCTCAGAACCTCCCCCACAAAACTAAATCCTAACTACACCCATGATTCCGTTCAAATATATTACATAAAAAAGTATAATACCCAGGTGTAGGTGTACCGAAACTTGCACATGTAAATGCAGGGGAATTGACACCATCCAACGTATCGTCAGTTTCAGCTGAAGATTCGGAGTTTTCATTATCATCCCTAAAAATGAACATTGTTTTTCCATAAAATTCTGAAATACATTGTGATTTATTCATTTCAATTTACAGCGACATTTCTAAATAATAGAGGAGGCGAATCGCTAGGTAGAGGATTTAAGATTCTCCTGTGCATGGTGAATTTTTCAAGCGAAATCCTCAGATGTAATATAAGATAGCTCCAAATACACTTAAAAAGTTATTTTTTTATGTCAATTTATGCTTGTTTTACTATTGAATATTTAATTATTTCCCAGTCTATTAATAAATAATTTTTTTATATTGTTTTTTACATAAGAATATAAAAAAAATAACTTAATACAGCACTTACATGATTTGAGGATCATCAAATACTGGCTGCGAGGCAGTCAGCTGAGGAGTTTACCCAATGCTGCTTATTGAGCTAAAAATATGTTAAAAAATAATAAACAACATATTCATATAAACGAATACTTTTAGGTTGTGAAAAATTTTATAACATAATACACACTTATAAGATAGTGTATACATAGATGACAATGAGATTTGTTTAAATGCATTAAAACTTTTAATTATGATTCCTTTAAATTAAAAATAAACTTTCTAGTATACTATAAAAATAAAGCCAACTCTACAGTTATTTCAGTTCTTTCTTCAGGAGCGAAAATTACTTGTGGCTATTTCTTACTAAAAGATCAGAGATAAACATTTCAAGAAAATCTATGGGTTTTAATTTACTATTCATTAACATAAATTAAAAAAAAAAAGATAACAACTGTACGTTATTAATGCACGTTTGCATAGTACAAATCCTTTAACTTTTATCACTATAAATTTAAATGAAAGTAGATTAAAAATGATGAAATATGACGAGAAAAAAAAATTTTACAGCACATAGGAAATAAAAGTAATCACACACAACTATGTATACCAAGTTTTTCACTTTTATTACACACAGCTATGTTTACCAAGTTTTTCATTTTCATGATACAGTAATTATTGGTGTTAAAAATTAAGGTTACTTTTAAGAAAACCTTTAATTACTCATATACATTATCATCTTACAGCTATTAACTGTTATTAACAATTCTGAGAAATTCATGTAAACAAAAATACCTTAAATTTTCACTGCATTTGCTTAGCATCGAGTATCCCAAAATGGGAAACAATCCCCACTTCGAAATGTAAATTTCTGCACTCGCAGCACCGCTTGTTTGGCTCTCTTTCATTTTTTTTCTTTATTATACCTGTCCCTTTGGACCTTCCACTTTTTTCTGCATCAGACGCTGAAAAATTAAATTTTCATGTTGATATGCTTCTATTTGAACATCAATGAGAGTGGTACGAAATTATTTAAAAATAATAAATCTGTTCAACCAATAATTCAACTAATAATTAAAAATAATAAATCTGTTCAGCTAATTTCGAATTTCTTCGAAATCATCTACCACACTGCTCGTTTCATCTGTATGTTTTTGTTGGAAGATTTGTCGTACAGAAATTTGTACAATCCAATTTCATAAATGAATGCTTCCATATCAAAGCGCGACGCCATTGCTGTTTTGTGTTTCGTGGATCAAGATGCATTCCTATTGGCTGTCATACACGCGGAATCCGCGGACAGAAACGGAAAAGTTCAACATTTTCAACTCTGCTTTCTGCCGTCGTTCCGCTGGGCGGAAACAGAAAAACCGGAAGTGCGTAGATTTTCCGATTCTGTTTTTTGTTTCTGTCGCGTTTTCTGGTGAAGTGGAGTCCAGGCCTTACGAGCACTTCAAACGCCCGAGAGAGCTTTTGAATTCGCCGACCGTATAAAAGAAGACCCCAAGAGTCCACGGAGAAGAGATCTGTTTTTGAGTGCCAGAGAGAGACGTAGCTTTCCTGGTCACCGGCCTTATAGGCCGCGCTGTCGTTGAACCCGAAGCCGACCTGACATATATAACTGTAAATTCTAACTCGCTGTACATACTTGCTTTTTGTAGTTGTAGTATGTTTAACGTATCGTAGTAAAGGAATTGAAGCAAAAGGCTTGGCTTATTATTGACTACGTTCAGGGCCGGATTTAGATGAAAAGAGGCCCTAGGCTATTCCACTTATAAGGCCCTTTCACCTCTCATTTTTAAATTTGTAAATTACATGAGAGATAATAAAATACATCATTACTGTGATATATATCAATATATTAAATGAAACATGTTGTTATTGGTACTAACCTATATATATTCAATACATTGAAGATGAAACCAAATTCAATTCAGATAAATTTATTTCATAATAGTAATTCGCATTTAAAGTTTAAGTATGAATTATTATGAATTTTAAGGCTTAAACTAAACCAAAAATGGAACTTTATTCAGTGTTTTAGTGTTCACTGTTTTTAGAATAGTGTAATTTTAATTTTGCTAACAATTTGAATGTAGGCCCCTCTTGATCTTGAGGTCGTAGGCTGAAGCCTAGTTAGCCTATAGGAAAATCCGGCCCTGACTACGTTACACGGTAAAGAATAAATGGCGTCAAATCGAAAGCAACTTTACGCTGAGAACAACACAATCCTTTACGGATAAATGGAAGTTTAAAAGATATAATAAGAATAATCTGGGTCCATAACCTGTTGAAGTGCGCTATAAATGTGTACGTTATTAAATCTTACTAGAAAAAGGAACATCTTTATTTATATATTAGTTAAGGAGAGTTACAAATTTACGTGCTCACAACACACCGCTTATGCTCGGATTGAAGAGTGGAGGTGAGGGGGACTACGCTCAGTGCCAAGGCGGCAAGGCATCGGTTAAACATTGCACATCCGGTATAATAAACAACAGTTTCAACATTTTGAATAGGTTTCGGACGATGGAGAAGGGTGTGATGATTTTTATTACAATTTTCTGATTTACACCTAATAGTAATTAAGCATTTTGCGGCCAAATGATTACTTCTAAAACAATTAATGCAAAGCTTATTACACTCATGTCTATAAATTAAGGATAATTCAGAATCACACGGAAATCGAACTCTAAATTTAAAGTTTCACCTGTAGAATTATCACATACATCTTCAAGAATAATATGCAAATTACAGAAAGCCACCAGATGGCGCTGATAGTACGTCACAATGACGGGAGTGTAAGAGAGGGGTATATAAGGAATGGTGGCAAAGCAGTAAAATTGTTCACAAGCGTTCTGTAAGCCGCTCAGTGCCATAACCGAATAGTTGTGACACAGAGGACGCATGTGGGCGTACTCAGATGGAAGTATCCGAGGAACTTGGAATTGCCCAAAGTGTCATCTCTAGACTTTGGCAACGATTTAAAGATGATGGAAATGTCAGTAGACATTACAATACAGGTCGCCCCCGAGTTACAACGCCGAATGAAGACCGGTACTTGGCAGTAAATGCCAAAAGAGGCAGACGGAGCACAGCATCTGTCCTGTATCGTAAGCTATCTGCAGCCACGGTTACCGCAGTTTCAAGGCAAACCGTGTACAGACGCTTGGGAAATATTGGTCTATATGCTCTCAGGCCTGTCAGATGTGTTCCGCTCACGGCAACTCCCTGTCGGCAGCGATTAGCCTGGAGTAGAGAACATGCAATGTGAACATTGTCACAGTGGGCTTGTGTGATGTTTTCCGACGAGTCCAGGTTTAGCTTGCAGTCTGACTCACGTCGAACTCTCATATGGAGAATGCCAGGTACCCGTTACCACCAAGACAACATCACTGAACAACTCCTTTATGGTGGTGCAGGATTGCTCGTTTGGAGTGGAATTATACTGGGCTCCAGAACAGATCTGCATGTTCAAATCGGAACCATGAAAGGCCACATTTATCAGGACATCATTATGGAACAACATGTACATTTGTTTAGGGGTGCCATGTGCGCAGAATTTGTGTTTATGGATGACAACGTCCATCCTAACCGAGCAAACATCGTAAACGAATGCCTTCAACCTGAGGATATCACCCATATGGAATGGCCAGCATTCTCACCTGACTTGAATTCGATAGAGCATGTGTGGGACATGCTTGGCCGATGAGTTACAGCCCGTCAACCACCACCTACATGTGTACCGGAACTTGGGAGAGCATTGCTTGCCTAGTGGAGTAATCTTCACCAAGATCAGTTCGATAATTTGATACTCAGCATGCCTAGGCGTTGTACGGACTGTATTTCATCGCATGGGAGACATACAATGTATTAAACATCATACCAACCATGTAATATTAAGTTTTTGTAAAGGAGATATTTTTTACAATTGCTCCAGGGAGGAAAAATCGTAGTTTTTATGAATGGTATCATACATACACCATCTTTTTTGTTCTTTATCTTTTGTTTAATAAATGGGCTTTATGAATAAGTCACGTTTGTTTTGTTTCTGAACCTTTATTTGCCGGAGCTAGCATTATCCTTAATTTATGGACATGAGTGTAGTTTTGACAAATTCCCATCGTTGATCCAATGACATCCCTAGGAAATATGGACATGTGTACAATACATGCGAGTTTTTACAAATGATGCAAACTGGTAGCTTCGAAGCTGACGCAGTATTACAAAAGGTGGTCTTTTTTTGAGGTTTGAAATCAACTTTACCAGTTGTTTCTACTTTGAAACATGAATCCTTTATTAAAGGCTTCTCGCTTGATTTTCCAAAAAAGCCGAAAATTCCGCAAAAGTTGGAAATTTTCCTTTTTCAGTTTTCAATTCCCACTGAGTACGCATGTGGTTATCGAGCTTATTTTGAATTGTATAGATCAGAATCAAGTCTACCAATTCATTTCCTTTAAATCCCAATATATCTAGATTACGTATTGCTTCATTGCACGTGTCCAAGAGTTCCAAAAGAGATTTACCATTATAAACTGTGGGGGATTTAATGTTAAAAATTTTACTCAATAGATTATTAGCCAAGAGTTTGTTATCATCATATCTAGATAGTAAAGTTTCCCACGCTTGTCCATAGAAGTCCCCAGAAACAGGAAAATCCTTAATCTGTTTTGCTGCGTCCTACTTCACTGATGCAACTAAATACTGGAATTTTGAAAGTGAGGACAGATTTTTATTTGAATCAGTTATCGCAGAAAATATTTCCTTAAACGTAATCCAATCATCAAGGTTTCCGCCAAAAATCAGAATTTCAAATTTTTGAAGGCGAATATTTTGCGTTTCATTCGAAACTGATTTATCAATGAACTCAGAAGCCGAATTTTCATAAGTACTTGCCCTACTAATAAATCCCTCTATATCAGCACAAGCATTAATTACTTTCTCATTTGCATTTACGTATTCAGTATAAAAAAAGATCATTTTCATCAATTAATTCAAATATTAACTCTTTTAAAGATTCTATCAAATTACACAGATTTGTTTTAATTTCTTTCAAAATAAATGATTTTTCCCTCCTTGATTAAATCATCAACACGACTTACATATCTGTCAATTTCCTTGATTGTGAAATGAAACCTGGCTTCAATCTTTGAATCTTTCTTACTCTTAGCCATATCGAAATCAGAAAATCTCAATGTCTCATCTACAAAATTCCACGGATCGAAAATAGCACGTCAACAATTTTACGCGAATGCTAGAATGCCGAAAATGAAAATCACATGCTAGAAATAAAAATAAAAAAACATTGCAGTTCACGTTTGCCTACCGGAAACGAGTTGGCAAGTAGCCAAAACGCTGGAAACGACTCTATCCAAGATGGCTGAAACGAAACTAAAAGAGTGACTGAAACAAATAATTAAAAAATTCTCTATTGTCACTCCGGCTCGACGGACCAAAACTATGTGAGACTTATGGATTTAGTGGACTGTAAGGATTTTAAGATTTATTTCGACTTTGAAAAAAAGTATTACAATACTTGCACATTTAATAGAATACAATTGAATATAAGTGGTGGATCGATGCTGGGAAATTGAAAAACCCAATAACATAAAGAATGAATTAGGATTTGACTTACATATGAATGATGAATATCTTCACTTCCCCGACATCCTCCAAACCTTTTACTTTAGATAATACATAAAATAAACAATAATCGAACAGAAGCCCTGCTCGCATCACGTACAACAGATTTCTGTCAACAACAGTCAATGTTTTCACACACCGTTACAAAATAAGAAATACCTGATCAGTGCTGCCATCTATGAACGATGACTGCTGGTACAGGACGGAACACCCGAATTATCCAGATTTTCGATTGGCCGGATTGCCTATGGACCCAGTGAGTCTGGATAAACGAGGTTTTACTGTATCTAAAATAATAGAGTTGGTAGAGAAAACTAATTTTATATTTAGATTCAGCGCCCCCAAATATAGCTAAAATCAGGTCTAAAATCCTAGGCACAAAAAAAAAATATTTTTTTGTGTAGCCCTGTGTAATTAATTGCTCCCACGCGCTTGGCCTGGCGCAATCGTCCAATGTTAGCAATCACGTTAATCTAACTCACGATGCTTCACCCGCTTTTGCATAACGCGCGAAAAAGAACAAAGCATTAGATTAGGGATTATTTTTCGGAGATGTAGGACGCGCCTGTCGAGAGCTTGAGAGATGATGGGGAATGGAAATTTAGTTGAGTTGAGGAGGTATTCAATTAATGTTAATTAATAAAGTTATTTAAATGTCAGTTAAGCAGAAGTTATTTCACCGGCCTTTTGGTTTAATGACTGTCATTAATTATTATTTAGTCGATAAAAGGTTACCCGGTGTAAGCACCCGTGTCATATATATATATATATATATATATATATATATATATATATATATACTATATATGACATGAGTACCGCTTAATAAACTCTTTCAATGAGTTTATATAGCTGAGGAGGCAGGTAAATGTACCCGTTTCCGGAAATGAGTTGTAGGACCCATTTTCCAATCTGGGTTGTTCAACTTAATAAATTCAACCCGACGAAGAGAGTTCCCCAACTAACTTTATTTTCTTTCTTTGGTGCAAGAAACACCATTGAAATATCATCATGAACGATTCGTAGTCCTGGAGGTATACGCACAGCCAAATTTGTACCGAAATTACATGTTGGGGGCGCAGGCCTGAAATATCCTTCGAAGCGTCCGCGGATGCCTGAGCGGAAAGGCTGGGATCACATTTTCCCCCCTTAGAGTCTGCAAATTGTGCTAGGAACACCCTTAAATTATTATCCTAAACGTCTTGTACCCTTGTAAATGTACGAACACCAAAATTTCTTTCGAGTGTAAAACCCAGAACACGCAGGACCTCAATTATGGTAAAGTATTTGCTCCGTTCCCTCCGAAAACACTTTTTCGGCTCTGTGTCAACCAACTATCGTGTTAGGAATTCCATACAAACATTTTATTTACTATAAATACGCACCTATAGTTCACCAGGAGGGCGTTTTCAATCTATCGTTTTATGCGTGATTAATTAAATCGATGGTCTATCAAGTGATTTACATTTATCATCGATTTATTGACTTACACATATAATAAATTTGTTTGGAATAACTGGTTTCTCCCCTCGTCCCTACCCTCTGAAGAACATGTCGAGAATCGTGTATTTTCCCCTAGAAACAACCCTAATTTTATTTTCATTTTGTGTTTTATATAATGGTAAGCTACGGCTGGAGCCATTGTATGATGGTTTCAACTGGGGAGAGGATTTATGTCAGTATTAAGAGTTACAAGAGTTAATGAAAGTTATGAGATGGATATCCATTGCAACATACTGCACGCTATTTGTTAATGCTGAAAATGAACTCTTTTTTAAAATCAATAAGTAGTTTTGTGGGAGTAGACTTTAATGTGAAGAGTTATAATCTTCCAGCAAGCTCTTGTGACCAGTAATAGACGTATAGTTCTCCCACATGACGGAGAGCAATTACTATCGAGAACGACCGGAACAATTAATTAGGAAGAGAGGAAAACCCGTAGAAATTTTGACTGTACTATACATTTGATGATTTGTTATGCTTGAGCGTAGCTTTTCACTTGTTCATTAATTTATTTATTTTTTAAGTCGACTTTTTCTGTGTGAAACTCGACGTTTATCGCTCTCTTGGTAGGATATATCCATTTTTCTTATGTACTTTTTTGGTGATTAATTTGTTTTTCAATTTCAATCATCTATCTGCCTTCTGTTAAAAAATTGTGTAAATTGGAATTATAAATTTTCAATCCAAATTCTGATAAATTTTGAACTTGAAGCAATTTTGCACTAACCCGGCACATTGCTTTGCCTTTTCTATTAATAAATAAAGCAATGTACTGTAAGCGGCAATATTGTGGTTCACAGAGAAAAGAAAATTTGCTTGGAACCAATAACTGCACTGTCTACATGAAACAAAACAAAGTAGGACTTCCTTCTTACGTTACGTTGTGCTATCTTGATCACGGCCGCAGTGAGTAAATACAACGCACGAAAAACATCAAGCGACCGTTTGAGACCGAAACGTAATCATTAGAGTCAGAGAAAGCTTTCAGTCCTGAAACAATTTATGCCTCAGGGCTGTTTGCGTGTGTTGTTCGTTTGGACAATTCACCGATTTATCTCCAACCAGGATTAGTTTTCTTTTATTAAAGAAATTCCCCGGAAACACAAAATGGTGGTTTCCTTCTAAAATATTTTTCTGATGAAATTTTTTTGAGAAGTTGTGGTGTTTAGAAACGGAAGAAAGTTTTGGTTTTAGCTTCAAATAACTTGTTTCGAATCTAAATATAATTCAACATCCAGAAATTTTTATATATTTTGCGATTGTTATGTATTTCACTCGCATCTGTATGTTCTGGATGTATTACATGTTTTGATGAAGCTAAATTTTCCTAATAATTTAACATTTTTTTTTTAAAGTCAGAGATACACCATAATGTTTTTGGATGTATTTATATGTATAATACTTGTACTTTGAGTTTGTTTGCAACACGTTGCAAAAAAAAAAGGCAAACAGTTGCTCTGTATTTTTTTAAAGCCTTCTGTCATACTGTTCTAAAGTAACATACCAACTGGCCAACTCTATTTGTTGTTGTGTTGTTGCTTATGCCACTTGAACGACAGCAACATCAGATCAAGTCCCGAAGGTTATGGGCGATGAAGGTGCTGCTCCTGTTTTGACTGGCACCCCAAGGGTCGGAGTCCGACTTGGCCAAAGGACTAGTCCAGTCATTTTGAACCGTGTCAAGGGACGAGACCAGAACACTTGATCCCGAACCTCCAGATGTAATTTTGAGAACATGAAGGACATTGCAGCCACGACAGATTTTACGTGCACCATTAGTGTACGCGCAGTGGATTTGTCAGTGACGAGCATCGAACCAGTGACTTTCATATTACTAGCCCGCTACCCTTGCCAACTGGGCATCATCTCAAGCCATCCAACTGGGCATCATCTATAGCTCATCTCAAGCCAAGTGTTACAGTGTTAATAATTACAAGATAAAAATAACTTTTTGTATACGATGTTTTTAAATTTTCTGTTGAATCATATAAACTTGACAATTCTATGTAATAATAAATACTTAAAAATTTTTTTTTGATGAATTATCCCATCAACTTAAAAGAAAATGAAATTAATTGGAGGTTGCGTTTAACTTTTCATTCAAGTCCCGGCCGATAGATGACTGCACCATTCTACAAAACAAAATTAACTGAAAATGAATTCAAAATTGCTTAAAGGTGGCTAAAAGTATCAAAAGAATGCATTGTCATCATGTTCTGAGCTATTCTATAAGTTTCAAATGTCTATCTAGTCGGGAAGTTAGTTAAAAATCGATTGCAAGATTTGTACTGGACAAACACACAAACATGAAAGCGAGTTAATAAAAACATAGAAAAATATTTTTTAGACAGCATATGCAATTAGCTACCATTTGGCAATACACTCAAGAGCCAAAACATTATGACCACCTGTCAATAACGAGTTGGCTCACCTTTGGCGCGCAACACAGCTTCAACCCGCCTTGGCATGGCTGCCACAAGTCCTTGGTAGATGGCCGGAGACAGATTGCACCAGATGTTTAAGCAACGGTCACGCAAATCCGAGATATTGCGAATTGGTGGTCTTTGAACTCTGAGCTGCCGTCCCATGACATCCCAAATGTGTTCTATCGGATTGAGATCCGGTGAGTTAGGCGGCCAGGACATTAACTGGAATTCAGCATCATGTTCCTGGAACCACTCCAACATAATTTTTGCCTTGTGACACGGTGTGTTGTCCTGTTGGAACATTCCATTTCCAGCTGGAAAAACAGAGGCCATGTAAGGGTGCAACTGGTCCGCAATGATGTTCAGATACCCTGTACCATTCATGGTCTGCTCTACCACGACCACGGGTCCCAGAGACGCCCAAGAGAACGTCCCCCAAAGCATAATACCGCCACCACCGGCCTGTGTATGACTGTACATTGAGGGAGCAACAGTTCGCCTGGAAGACGGCGTATCCTGACACGGCCATCGGCGTGATGAATGACAAACTGTGATTCATCTGACCAGGCAACTCTCTCCCACTGATCCATGGACCAGTCGCGATGTTCCCGTGCCCAGCGCAGGCGCAGTTGGCGATGACGCTTGGTCAGCAAAGGCGCACGAGTGGGACGTTTGCTGCGTAGCCCCATATCCAACAGTGTCCTCTGAACAGTGTGCTGCGATACTATTCTACTTGGCCCTGCATTGTATTGGGCTGTCAGCTAACCCACTGTCTGGCTCCGGTTTTGCTTCACCATGCGAGACAGTCTCCGACGACCTTTTTCTTTGATAGCGTGTGGCCGTCCAACACCATGTCGTCTACTGCTGGTTTCACCGTCATTCATCCACTTTGCATAAGTACTAACAACTGTAGATCGCGAACAACCCACGAGTCGTGCAGTTTCGGAAGTACTTGTTCCGAGCCTTCGAGCCATTACAATCTGCCCTCTATCAAAGTCGCTTAGATCCGCAGCCTTTCCCTTCACACACAGAAGTAAGTGAAAAAATGATTCTTCAGACTCTCCAGCAGCTGTTAAATACCACTTCCACCTGATCACGTGCCTTCTACGTCATCCAGTCGAATTCATTGCAAAATGTAGGGGTGGTCATAATGTTTTGGTTCTTGAGTGTATATTAGGCTTGCACTAACTTTTGTACCCCAGCTATTTGGTTTGGTTTAGAGCGCTACGGTTATTTTTCGCTGCACGAGGGATAATTAGACCTACTGTTTAAAGCCGATTCCGAACGTCTACAAACGTTCATGCCAAGAGTGGGATTCGAACCCACAAACTCTGGTACCGAAAGCCAGCGTCCTAGCCATTCGGCCATCGTCCGGCCCGCAGCTATTTGGAGTAACAGTCATATATTTCCCATTTCATAGTGTGCTTCTCCTCTAAACAAAAAAAAATATTTTTTTTCTGCAATTTGTTGAGAAAAGGAATTTTTTTAATAAGCGGCAATACTCTAGAGGGAAAAGGTTACTGACACTTCCTGATTAATCAATATTTACGATATTTTCTCTTTTCTGTATGATCTGTTGTCTAAAATCTCGATTATCCACGCTAATTAATGTTCCGGTGTGAACCAAAATGGGAAAACATGGATAATCGGGAAAATGGCGTTGCATGCCTGAAAAATATCAACAGATCAGAAATTTAAAGTAAACTGTATTTAGGGATCTGAAAAGGGTTAAATCAAAGCAATAATAAAATTTGCGACAGGTTTTCCATTTTTCATCTGTATTACAGCCCTATTTATTCCTTTTGTACCTTAATCGTGTTGACATTCCTTCGTAAAATTTTCATTTTATTTCCAGCCCTTTTTTTTATGATGCAAGGGTAATCCGGAATCTTGTGTATTTCGAATTTATGTAGGTTATATTCGAAAATACAGCACTTGTCCGATTTTTTAAAAAAAACTTAAAGATGAGGCATGATTGGCAGAAAGCAAGAAAGCTGCACATACGATGTAAGACTGCTTCAAGATGAACATCATTTCATATCGCCAGGTCTTCGCTGCCAATGCTCAGCAGTGGGCAATGTTCTTGATTTTTCTAACCACAGTTTAACAAAGGCAAATCTTTGAAATCTGTATATCATTAAATACGATGCGGGTGTTTTTCAAAAAAGATTTTTTAGCACAAAGATGCTATTTTTATCACTTTGACAGACTTGCGTTCTCTACTTTTATTAAGTTCGGTAATATTTTCAATAAAACAAAAGTACTATCGTTACTGTTAGTGCAAAAGGTCGTATGTAAAAATTTTCCATATTTATTTTATTTGTGCTAAAGGTGGCATTCTGTTGTAGCGTACTGGAAAGATGAGGTTATTTTTCCAAAGAACCCACAAGCGCTTGGAACACAGCTGCGTGTTTTCAAGGAATGTGTTGTTCGGTTCCAAGCCACTAAAGCTGTCAGCCGATAATCTGCCGGCATCTGCCGCCCCTCCACCCCTTTTTGAAAATTCAGACATTGGGGGGAGACGCTGTATAAAATCCGAGCGGGATAGACGTGTTTTTACTAGGCTCCTGTGTTGTTGGGCCGAGAATGGGCCCTGGAGCGTGTATTTGTGAATCTGCACGTAAATTCAGTGGTTATGTCGGAAGTGTTTAATATTTAATTCTTTTGTAAATAAATCTACTTGCTAAGTTTTGTTTTAAAAATTTGGTTTTCGTTTTTAATTAGAACTCTGTCCTTCTTGGTATGGATCAATAGTTGTGAATTTCCTTCAAAATGCCTCAGAGAGTTAACAGCCTTATAGTGACGTCACAGCTAAATTGGTGATCAGCGGTTGGATCCGTAAACGGTTTTGAAAGCAGAGTCAGTATGCCAAATTGCGGGTCATTTTCTCGGACCCAAAGATGTACAGATTTTATTACGTCGCCGTAGCGAGGAGTGTTCAGAGGAAAACCTCCCCTTTTTCGAGGGAGTGATGTTTGAAGAATAGCAGTGCTTCGCGAAAGACGAGGTCATCGACCCAGCTTCGCAGTGGGGGAATCGCGATAGTACCTCTGTGCTCCGGTGTTTTTTCATGGTGCGTCCAAGAAGAGGGTGTTTTTAAGGGGGCTCTGGCCCGTGTTTCCCCGCCGCAGTGAAATTGAGAATGTTTCGCGTCTGATGGAGAGTTTCGTTTTCTGCGTATTGTGTGTGGATTCGTGTTACGGTCAAGATTTTCTGGAATTGAAAGTGTCAACAGTTGAGCTGTGTTTGGAGATGACCCTTGCGTCGTCGGCCTGCAAAAAGGGGGTGAGTACCGCTTTTAGATACTCAAAGTTGCATTGAATTTTTTTTGGATAGGTATTTTTCGGAAATAATTTTAAGTTTTAAGTTGTGATGAATTGCTGGAAAAATACATCAGTGCAATTGTTTTGTGGGTACAAAAGTAGTGTATTTTGTAACCGTAGTATTTATATGTAACGTGTGAATGGCTAAGCTAGCTATGATGCAAAAAGTGGTTGAAATTCTTGTGGAGGGTAAAAACTACCCTGGTTGTGTTGCCTAAAATGTTTTTAAAAAAATAGATACAAGTGGTATTGTTTTTCTCAATAATTTTTTGAAACAGTTATTATTTGAGTTTTTTGTTATGTCTGGGTAAACT
This sequence comes from Dolomedes plantarius, assembly GCA_907164885.2. NCBI lineage: Eukaryota > Metazoa > Arthropoda > Arachnida > Araneae > Dolomedidae > Dolomedes > Dolomedes plantarius. Next base: position 101,106,230 of record OU015495.1, read on the forward strand.
ACCTGTTGCAAACTGTTTGGTTAAAAAATAAATACAGTGGTATTTTTTTTTTGTTTCTCTCTATAATTTTGTTAAAGCATGTATTGAGAGTTTTTGAAACGTTAACTAACGTTGTTAATTAGAAGCTTCTAATTGTTTTCAAAGGTTAACTAAGCTAGTGCCTTTGTGGGTTGGATATACAAACTGTATATTCCGGTTAATGCTTGTAGCGGTATAAGTGTTGATTAACGTTTGCTACTTGGTTATTAATTGAGTTTTTTAAATAAAAGGTTGACTAAACTAGTGCCTTTGTGGAAAATATACAAGCTGTCTATCTCAATTATAGTAGCGGGATAAACGATAATTCAACGACTTGCTATGTAGAAGTATTGTTTTTGTGTGTTATTGAATGTTAAAAGGGTTAATCTAATGTTTTGATTTTGAAAAAGTTATTATTGCAATTTGGAAAAGTTAAGCTAAAGTGTTATATATGAAATTTTTGCTATTTTGTTTGTTTATGTGTATGATCCCATTGTAAAATACATGGTTTCATGAAGAAAATTTAATTGAAGGTGTTTTAGTTATTTTGAGTTTTTTTAAAAATTTTCCTGACTTGTGCTTATAAATTTGTGATTGATTTTGTGTGTAAAAATGGCTTATCTGAGTAGGGGGAGAAAGGCAGATTTGAAAATTTTGGCGATGAGGTTGGGTCAACAGCCCGCCCCAGATGCATTAATAATCCATCTAAAAAATTAATAGAGAGCAGTCCAAATTACGAGGAGAATTTTGTTAGGGGTCTTCTTGAAACCATTATGCAAGACAGATTACGACAGGAAAAAGCGGCTAGGGAAAGTGAGCAGGCGGAAAGATATCGGATTTTTGCTATGGAGAAAGCGGAAATATGTAGGATTTTGGTATTGAAAAAGAGCGAAGAGATAGGATTTTCGAATTGGAAAAATCGCGAATTATATCTCAAGCCCGTTTGGCGACCCCAGAATATGGTAAGGGAAAAAGTGAAGGATGATTCTGAGCAAATTGAAGAAGAGAAGAAACAGGTAGATTTCTGCTGTGAAAACAGTCGGGGAAAAGACCCTGCTCAACGAATTTGGGTGGAGACGAAAGGGGAAAGTCTAGTTGAGTCGGGAAAAATTACGACAGAGGAAAATGAGGGAGTACCCTTGCGGTGTTCTGAAAACACTCGAGGGGCATCTGAGAAAGGCCAGCAAAGTTTACTGTTAGGGCAGGAGGTCGATGAACCCGATGAACCCGATGAACCCTTACTCGCGTTTGAAAGATAAGAACGAAGACTTAGGAGAATTGTTAGTGATCCCGGGAGAACAGAAAAATTTCAGAATTGAAAAAGGGGTAATGGATATGAGAGAAGATGGAGAATATGAGAGTAAAAGGGTATTAAGTTTAGAAAGGAATTTGGGAGAGGAGATAGCGATAAAGATAGAGATGGCGCATTCAGTGGTCGGTTCAGAAGCTGGAATTTCGGTTAAGATATCAAGGTTACCTCCAAGGGCCAAATTGTCCAATCCTGAGAGTTCCGGATTTTCTTTCTGGTTAAGGAGTAAACATCTTGCGTCGGGAGAGGTGATGGGGAAGTCCAAAGAGTTGATTTCGGAGGTAGATCGGTCGGGAGAGAATTTGATTGACTTGTATTTCGTTTCGGGTTGTAAGCCTGGAATGAGTTGCACTATGCATCTACCTGTGGTTCACATGGGCATCACGTTTTTGTATTTTTTAATTATTAGTAAGTGGATAGCCCATGTTGAAAATCCAGATTAAATACACAGGAGGTTAATTTACCTTGTATTGCTTGTATCTGTTATTAAATTGATTTTTTTTGTCATGCAATAGAAAGGTATATGATTGTTGTATTTTGGTATGTGTATTTATGTGTTTATTAGAATTATTTTTGTTTCTTATCAGTGAATGAATATTGATTTATGGAAATTAAGTGTTTTTATTGAAAATGTCATCCCATACAAAATAAATGCACTGAACGCGAATTTAATAGGTAAATAAATTTTCAAAATTTTGGTTATGTGCATTGTTAAATTTTGGTTGCAACTTGAGTGTTAAAGGTGGTGCTGGCTATGTGTTTTTGTTTCAACTCCTCTGTATGCCGGTGCACAAACTGTGCTATTTGCCGGTGCACAAACTGTGCTATTGATGGTGTAGATGTGGTCGACAGACAAACTTTTTCCTCTGCAAAGAAAAAGTTTCCTGGAGCGTGGAGGAGCTGTAGCGTACTGGAAAGATGAGATTATTTTTCCAAAGAACCCACAAGCGCTTGGAACACAGCTGCGTGTTTTCAAGGAATGTGTTGTTCGGTTCCAAGCCACTAAAGCTGTCAACCGATAATCTGCCGGCATCTGCCGCCCCTCCACCCCTTTTTGAAAATCTAGACATTGGGGGAAGACGCTGTATAAAATCCGAGAGGGATAGACGTGTTTTTACTAGGCTCCTAGTGTTGTTGGGCCGAGAATGGGCCCTGGAGCATGTATTTGTGAATCTGCACGTAAATTCAGTGGTTATGCCGGAAGTGTTTAATATTTAATTCTTTTGTAAATAAATCTACTTGTTAAGTTTTGTTTTAAAAATTTGGTTTTCGTTTTAAATTAGAACTCTGTCCTTCTTGGTATGGATCAATAGTTGTGAATTTCCTTCAAAATGCCTCAGAGAGTTAACAGCCTTATAGTGACGTCACACTGTAGTCTGCAACTGCTACAAAAATGTCGAATGTCATCAGCTGATCTATTATGAGTTAAGTGAAATGCAAAAAAAAAAAATCAGGTAGTCTCTTTTAACGAAACTACCGCGGGTTAATCTCGTACCAGTTTTTTGTAACGTATGATTACTTATAGTTGCTTACCTCTTTTGTATGTATATACTTCCGGTACCTCTCTTTATGAATAATTTGGAATACCCCCCTACACACCCCGGAAGGTTACCGTTCCGGCACCTCTATTTCTAGAAATCTAGCACTGTATATATATATATATATATATATATATATATATATATATATATTTATATGTATGTATTATGTATATATGTATCCATATATATGTACGTATGTATATATATATATATATATATATATATATATATATATATATATATATATATATATATATATTTATATGTATGTATTATGTATATATGTATCTATATATATGTACGTATGTATATATATATATATATATATGCATATGTCAAAATTTTGAAGCATTTTGGTGCTTTCTGTTTAACTTTCTACTGCTTGTCCAAGCGATACAGACTGGGTTTGGCACGCTGCCAAAATTATAACTCACGAGGTACGGACGGACGGTTTTAGCGTCTAAAATTTTGTTTTCTGGAGGACCGTTATGGAGGAAAGTAATCCTAGGTTAAAAGTTGTATGTTTTTATTTTATGTAGGCTTTTATCAGTTTTTATGCTCTCCTGTAAAGTACACAGTTTTTACATACGACCTTTTCCACTAACAGTAGCGATATAGCAATGGTTCGGTGACGTTTAACACAGGAAGAAAAAAATTAATATAGCCAATAACACCTTGGGGGCGTATTTAAAATCTCGTACCAGTTCTAAATTTAATAGTTTTTCGTTTTATTTAATATTAAAAAAAACTTAATTTCTAAACGATAAACATCAATAAATTAATGCCCTGTAAGATAGCAACTACTGAAAAAATTTGAAATTTTATAAACTCCAGGATTTTTATTTAAATGTCTACCTTCATGTGCAAGAGACATTAAAAAAGATACATTTGCAAATCCGTGGTAAAAAAATATAGAAGCAAAATTCCCCACAGCTTGACACTGGGTCTGAAAATTTGCAATGTCAACTGATACATCGCTTTTTATACGTTTTTTTAAATTTTCTTTATTTCAGTATTATACTTTGCAATTTTTGGAAGAGGCAAGTTACACTATGAGTGAATGGAAATAGACAGCAAATAATTTCTTCCTGAACACAAATTTGGCAAAGTGACAGAATTCAGAATGAATGAATTACAATTGAATACAATTTTATGACTAAGTCGTAGCCTTTGAGTGCATACAGGATAATCTATATATGTAATAAGGGCCTACTGAATAATTTGCAAGTTCCTTAATTGTTACAGTTGGCGCTTACAGTTTTGTTTTTGCCCGCGAAAATTTTCTTATTTATTTATGGCATACTTGTAAAGCATTATTAGCACTACTAAAGGAAACTCCCAGAGGAAAATTCATTTGATGTGATGGCTAGCCCATGAAAGAATACGAGTTACGCATGACCTAATTTCTTAATGGCTAAGATTTCGGATCGCGTTATTTCTTGGAAACTAACGACAACCTAAATATAGTATGCGCATATTGCTTGTCGAGCGTATATCTCACTATGTGCATTACATGTAAAATAATTCAATGTAACAAATGTTAACCGGGTAGTGGGATATTCTTTTGTTTTTCGAACCTCCTACCGAATGGCAGTAATATCTGTTAAAAACACTCCTATCACTGTTGGATAATCAGTATGAGCTTTAGCTTTCTTCAAGTCAGTGACAAGATAACATTTACCTAGAATGAAACATATTTCATTCATTCCAAAACTAAGCAAATGAAATGAAATGTACTAGACTGCATTTAATTTGTTGATAAACCAACTGTTCTTAATTTATGAAGTGTTCAAGAGTCCTATTGTGATGCTCTTCATTAATAAAAGTTTCGTAATTCAATTTATTTTTTCCAATTCAATTTCGAATAAAATTCAATTATATTTTCTCGTAGTTCAATTAAACATTTCTTTTCGTTATTCCACATTATACTGGAGTATAACTTGAACAAAGCAAGTTGTCCCCATTTTTACCATGTTTTTATTAACTTGCTTTCTTGTGTGTGTGTTTATCCAGTACAAATCTTGCAATCGATTTTTAACTAACTTCCCGATTAACTAGATATTTGAAACATTTAGAATAGCTCAGAATACGTTGAAAATGCATTTTTTAATACTTTTAGCCAACTTTAAGCAGATTTTTACTATGTTTTTATTATTTTCAGTTAATTTTGTTTTGTAGACAGGTGCAGCCATCTGTCGGCCGGAAAGGGAACAAAAAGTTAAACGCAAGTTAACTTCCAATTAACTTCATTTTCTTTCAAGTTGATGGGATAATTCATTAAAAATTTTTTAAAAAAGTATTTATTAATACATAGAATTGTCAAGTTTATATGATTCAACAGAAAATTTAAAAACATGGTATATAAAAAGTTCTTTTTATCTTATAATTATTGATGCATTGGTTGGTTTGAAGCATTATACAAATTTTTTATAAGAGAAGGGCTAAACCGGGGCTTAAGTTATGATTCCCAACGCATGCAAACACGCATGTCTACCGCGGAATTTGAACCCGGAGTAGTCACTTGGATATCACCTAGCCCAAAGGAATGACGCTTTTAATGACAACTATTTTTGACTGATTTGGTGTCTGTCAAAATACTAGAATAAACACCAGCGCTTAATTCTTGGCTTACAGTCTCATAGAGCGTTTTTACCAACTTAGCGACCATTTTCTCGAAATAAAATAAATTTGACTCGAGTAAAAGATCTCTCACTCGGAGAAACGAAGGCAGATGCGAAGATTGAAATAAGACAGCAATATTTCGTATAAACGTAATGATGAAAATTTTGAAACGCTATTAAAAATATATATAACCCGATAAATTTGACTCTCCAGATGTTATTTTATTTTGTTTCTGCACACTTCAATGGAAGGTTAAAAAATACAACATTATTGAGTATCGTTTTTTCTTTCTGCATTGACACACTGAGAAAGGGACTTTTAAGATTTTGTATCATACAGAAAATGTAGGTTAAAAAGTTCCGTTTTTAACTCTCAATTTATCTTGTTGTTGCTATTGTTGCTTCTAATGTCCCTTGGCCGGAATTCATACCGGACCATGTAGGCTAGCGGGTTGAGGGGTGTGGTTCCGGTTTATAATGACACCACAAGGGTCGGTGTCCAGTTTAGCCAGGCACCACTTCAATTTTGACCGAGCACCCCAAAGGGACATTCGGGGGTATCGTACCCTCTCCCACCCTCTCTGACCTCAAAGAGGTAATTTTGTTCCTCTATGCGTTTATTTGCGTTTCCTCACCCATCTCTCATCTATTAAAAGCCATTTTACAATGAATATAGTAAAGTAAGTTTTCGGTTCCTCTGCTATTTCCCTCTTAACCCTTCAGCGGGCGCATCCGTGTACAAAGTGCAACAGTTTAGTAATTTTGAATGGTTTGTTTCTACATGTAACGTTTGTGTTGGGCATTGAAAACGCAGAGCTTCATAAAAAAATAATTTATTCGATGTAACATCAACAACATAGCAAAAGTTTTAACAGAAGAAGCAATAGTAGCCGGGCTTACCCCGGTTTTTATACACATACACAAGCCACGCGTCATAATTCGACGTCATATCTAAAGTATGTCTTATTTAATACAAATGAATAAATAAACTGAATGTACAAACTCACATTAAAAATAAATATATCTACAAATATGTACGGCCAAAATATAATCCAATATATTTCAACTGTTTGAATGTTCTAAGCAGTTTCTATTTATAGCTACACTCTTTATAATGCAGGTCTGATTTTCTGACCCTTGTATTCATTTCCTTTCAGTTTTAGCCGTGATTTAACCGTGGTAAACGAGCGATTATACTGGATTACAATACGACAAAAGCAGGAGTTGATGGAGTCGATCCAATGTGCACTTATTACACGGTATCCCGCATATCACAAAGATGGACAATCTCATTGTTTTTTGAGCTTTTGGACATAATATGAATCAATTCGCAAGTTGTCCTTAGATCCAATAAAAAGGACAGTTTTGAAATAGGGCGATTGTATCTGCATTCTTTGGCCTTTAATTATATATATAATAGCCCTTGTCTCTGAATAACACTTCCGGGCTGTACTCATCTTTCAATTGAAGACCTCAGTGAACAAAATGCCGGTTAGACTTAATTTCAATTTAGATGTGGATCAGAATTTTTTCTTACCTAAAAACTAATATCTTCTCCATCAAATCACGTTTGTTCAGACTATTTTTCTATAAAACATTCAGAACTAAAAAAAATTGGATGATTTTAGCTGTATATTTAACAGTTTTTAAAAATCTGTTTACTTTTGCGATGAATTCTGAAAGTAAACAAACTTGAATGCGAATGAATCAAATAGCTCAAGTATTCATATCGCGTAGTGATCTGTAAAAAACTGGATGGCAGTCTACTACTCCAATCGCATGAAAAACTAAATAAAAACAAAATAATGAAAGGGTTTGCTTTTACAAGGTGTGGATTAAATGCAATATGGTTAGATAATTCGGGATATTTTTTAACTTTCATATACTTTTTCCATTATGACGTCATTATCAGTATTATGACGTCAAAATGACGGGTTACCGTCTAGTTATACATATTTCTCAATATCATCAACATTTTATATCTTGTCATAAAACGCAGAATTATTATTTTCAATTTGAAAAAAAAAGTTCATTACAAAAGGAATAATCAAGGTCTCAAGAGATGTTGCACTTTGTGGCACGCGCTTCTGCTGGTGTTCCAAAAATTGGCACGCCCGCTGAAGGGTTCAAAAATACAAATTCGTTCAATTACAAAAATTGATACGAACCAAAAACTTAGGTCCACGAAACCAGTATATACTGAGGAAATGTATTTAGAAGGATCTGCTCTCAAATACCTCTTCAATAAATCCCTTTATTCCGACTTGAATCTCAAATCTCTCGCGTCAAAACAAAAGTAAAAGAATATTCACACAGAAAATATAACGTTGGCATTATTTTGAGCTGAATTTAAACATAAATCAAGCTCTAGAAATAGTCTTCAGTAGAGTATATACAATTACGCTCTTTTATAAATATAAAAATTTCTAAAGCGACGGAAGATCATTCAGAAGAATTTCGCGGAGAATACAAATAGAGCGAAAATAAAAAATAAATCACTGCGTGTATTTTAGTGCCGCGCACTAAAAATTTATTTTGCTCCTCGCTTGTTACTGAAAAGTGACAGAATAAGATGAGTTAGGTGTCTTTTTACGTGGGAGTCAGGTGCCATTTCAGTTATTTCACGTAGGAGTTAGTGTCATTTTACATAGGAGAGAGGAAACAGTTTTGTCTGGTGGAGAATCTTGCGGGGCTAAAGCTAATGCGTTTCGCATAACGTTTTTCATACACTATAAAACACACACATTAAATTCAAATGTTTTGTGCCAGGGTGGAAAGAAAAAACAAGGGTTCCGAGTGAAGAGATATTTACTGACGGTAGAGCACGATGAATAGTTTATTTCGAATGAATGACTTCTTGCCTAAGAAAATATGAATTATTTGTTGATTTGAAGAATTATTTGTTGAATATGTGTCACATAACTAACAAAACATTGAAATAGAGGAGCGGGAATGCATAGATTTTCGGACTTAAGCGATCACGTTGAAATTTATTTTATCGTGTGGAAAGCGAATCTGTGTTGGATAAAATCTCGAAATTTGTGAAGTTTCCACGAGTATATTTACACGTGAAGGCGATTGGTGTTTCTTCATTTTAAACAGTTGATAATTTAGCTCAGAGGTTTGACACTGCAGTGTTTTTCGTAAATACTTGTTCTTTTTATGTGATCAAAGGCATTTATGTTCTGATTTCGCATCAATTATCCATAATATACATTTTATGTTGTATTTTTCTCTATTCTTCACTATATTTTCTATATCGATAACTAATTATTGTGTTTATTTTGCCTAAAGGAAGAATCATTTTCACTTTCTTGCATTTTTTTATTGTTTCATTTGTTTTATGTGTACTTATGTGGATATGTTTTGTACGATTACGATTTCGTTTAACGTTTGTTTTATCTAGAGACAAGTGTTTTTGAGCATAAGTCTGGGGCTCTAGACTTCTCCGGTCCCCTTTGTTTTTAATTTTCATTCTAATGTAAGTTTTCATTATAGTGTAAGTACTATAACACTGATTGGTTTGGTTTGGAGAGCTACGGTCATTTCTTGCTACACGAGGGCTAATTAGACCGGGACCTACCGCTTAAAGCCGATTCCGAACGGCTACAAACGCCCATGCCAACAGTGGGATTTGAACCCATAGACTCCGGTACCGTACTATAACACTGAAACTGCATGAAATGACAAAAAAAATGCTCAAAATGTTTTTCATTTTCAAAATGTTTACTTTAATTTTTAAACGATATGAAATTAATTCATACACTATCTACTAATAAGTATTTGGACACATGTAATAGAAAAGAAAAACAAAATTTATTCATATTCGATAATTGGTAGAGACTCCACGAGAGGTAATTACAGCCTCAACCCTCCGGGGCATGCTTTCCACAAGTCCATGTATGACGGCTAGTGGTATTTTCTTCCACTCGGAGAAGACACGTAAGTTCCTTCACCGATTTTAGACGGTTAATGCACCCCTTAATCCAGCGACCCAACTCGTCCCAGAGGTTCTCGAAAGGTTCCAGTCTGGGCTTTGGTCAGGCCAGTCTATTCGGTTAACCTCATTGTCACCATACCAATCCATGGTGGACCTCGTAACATGACAACTGGCGTTGTTGTAACATGGGTCCAACCCGTCAAACTGCCACAACGTAAAAAGCACACTGTCATCCAAAATAGTACAGTAGGCGTGGGCGTTGAGCTTACCACGAAATGGGACAGAGGGTCCCAGTACCAGGAGAAACACCCCCAGACCGTAATTCCACCTCCACCGAACTTTATTGTAGGCACAATGCATTCTGGCAGGAGGCGTTCTCCAGGCAGACGCCAGACCCAGACCCTGCCATCTGAACGTAGAGGGTGAACCTTGATTCGTCGCTCCAGCGAACCCGTTTCCACTGATCTACGGTCCACTTTCGACGTGCTTTGTACCATATTAACCGAGAGGCTCGGTTGTACTTTGTGATCAAAGGCTTATGGGTGGCAGCATAACCATAAAAAGCAAGCAGATGTGCTTCCTTACGGATAGTATTCATTGAAACAACACTCCCGGATGCCTGTTGAAACTCCTGGAGTATGTGGGCCATCGGTTGGGCGCGGTTCTTCCGAATTTCTGTGGACATCTTCCGTCGGTCTCTATCTCCCAGTTTCGTGGGTCTGCCGACTCGGGGCACATTCCAACAAACACCGCGCACCTTCCACTTCTGAATCACATAGGCCACTGTCGATTTTGGGTAATTCAGATCGCTAGATATGTCCCTTAAGGATCGGCCATTTCTGTGACACCCGACGATTACACCTTTTTCGAAATCAGATAACTCTGCAGTTCGTGACATCTTGCAGGCGACTAATGCCAATGTTTTCTCCTACACGATATTTAACGGCGGAGGGCGTGACATATATCAGGACCGCATATATCGTTACCATTTGCATGGGTATACAAATACTTATTGGTAGATCGTGTACAGCTATTTTGTAGTGCTAATTACTTGCTCTTTATCGTATTATGAAGCCTACGAATATCTACTAAAAAGTTATTTTGTTTTCAATCAAATTCGGATGTGTTCTTTTATTTTTATTTTGTATTCTGTTATAAAATTACCTTTTATGAATGTCTTATAATACTTTAAAAATCAACTTTTTACAAAATTCAAATCAGTGTTTAAAATACATATATAGCTTGGAACTCAAAACTTATTTCATTAATTATCGCCTGAGCTACAAGAATTTGAGTACTTTGATGGCCCTATTCCAAAGTGTTCAAATTAAAGTCTCATCCCCTCCCCCGGGAGCCATGAGTGGTCTGAAGTCTTTTTTCTGTGGCCAAATGACCCTGTTTCTGCCATTTAAGACAGTTAAATTGGAATTTAAAACCCGTAAAGTATCCAAAAAAGGCTAATAGGCTGCTGGCTGAAAACTCAAAGGGAGGGAAGACCGCCAGGCGCAGAGAGAAAGGTTATAGAGTGAAAAATTACGTCTGTGGTGAATGGCTAACTTAATCCATCATTATATTTACTTACGAGGAGTTGCGTGTAGTGTGTTACATCGAGATTTTATAACCCTTCCAGATAAAACTAATTAGATCAAATGTGTCTCTATTTATTGTTATGCGTGTTAATTCTTATTTTTGAGAATCAGAATGACTAAATGATATTCCAAATAGAACTGTTTCTAAATATATAGTATTTTTACGATTAACATAAGATAAAAAACATTGAAAAATATTTCTGACAAAGAAATTTGACGAGGACACTTTCCAAATAGAGGATACACTTGTCTACGGTGCTTTAACTAAATAAAATAATTTGAAAAATTTCATAAAGTCTGATGTGGAGTGCATCCCCTCGGCAGTGTATGTACCCTATTGACAATAAACTTTACTTTTTGTATTGTCGTATTCAAGTACCATATTATGTTCTGTTTCATGAAGTACGAAGCCTGTTGTTACAGGACATGCTTCCGAAAGTTCAGATGACCGACAAGTGGTCGGTTTAAACTTATGAAGTTTGTTGATGTGTTTTCGGTCTTGAAAGGTTGGAAACTTGTTTAAGTGCGGCATCTTGTCTGGCAATATGTTAGCGACTTTGGTGATTCGTCGGTCAACGTCGAGGTCAAAATACGCATCGCACAATGTCTGTTGGTAAGCAGTATTCTTTTGAAGTGTAAGTGACGTTATTGCCTCAAACTTATAAACACCACGTACTATATAAAGAATAATTTACACGTAACACTCTAATGAGAGATTGTTGATTTCCCTTTTAGAGATATAGTATGCTGTTGTTTGGGCTATTTCTACTATAACTATCGGCATATGAAAGGTTTCTTTCTCCAAGAATCTTGTGAAATGCGTGCATGATCGAGGTACAGCTTGTAGCTAATACTTGTATGTTAAAGTAATTTGGATTGATTCTAAAAACATATTTAGATTTTTAATAGATATCAGAGTCTAATTATGAATTTGTAGTAAAAGTACAGATTTCACTAGCCAGAAGCACTGTCGAGGTTAACTGGGTTTCTATTCAAAAGAAAGAGTGATTTGGACATGCCATCTGATTGCAGAGAACTGGTAGTTAAAACCGTTGATATGGATATCTCTTCAAGATGTGGCAATTTAAAGGTAGTAAAACTGTCGCGAATCACCTTTTTTTGGTCCCCAAAACACTTAAAATAAGTAGTTATGCAAAAAAACCCATGTTGCTCTCCTACTGCTAAATGATCAATTGATTGCATTTCGATCAGTGTATCTGGAATCTTTAGTTACTTAGAGATATTGCTTTCAAAGATACACTTATGAGAAACTTTTAAATTACACCTCGAAGTAAAGCTAGATGATCTTCCACACTGATGTTTTTCTTACAATATATTAGTAACTAGGCCCAACGATTATTTTCAGAATGAAAAATGTACTTTGATCTTTTTAAATATAACAGATGTACTGAATTACACCACGAATTTCAAAATAAACAATAAAAATGAATAGGAAAGTATAGAAATTCTGGAAATGATATGAGAGTAAATAGATGTTAACCTTTAGTTTACGGGGCCTATTTTTCCGATTCCCTCTTTAGAACAGGAAATTTCATACCCCCTTTCTAAGAACGGCCATCAAGGATTATATATATACACTCAAGAGCCAAAACATTATGACCACCCCTACATTTTGCAATGAATTCGCCTGGATGACGTGGAAGGCACGTGATCAGGTGGAAGTGGTATTTAACTGCTGCTGGAGAGTCTGAAGAATCATTCTTTCACTTACTTCACTTACTGTGTGTGATGGGAAAGGCTGCGGATCTAAGCGACTTTGATAGAAGGCAGATTGTAATGCCTCGAAGGCTCGGAACAAGTATTTCCGAAACTGCACGACTCGTGGGTTGTTCGCGATCTACAGTTGTTAGTACTTATGCAAAGTGGATGAATGACGGTGAAACCAGCAGTAGACGACATGGTGTTGGACGTCCACACGCTATCAAAGAAAAAGGTCGTCGGAGACTGTCTCGCATGGTGAAGCAAAATCGGAGCCAGACAGTGGCTCAGCTGACAACCCAATACAATGCAAGGCCAAGTAGAATATTATCGCAGCACACTGTTCAGCGGACACTGTTGGATATGGGGCTACGCAGCAAACGTCCCATTTGTGTGCCTTTGCTGACCAAGCGTCATCGCGAACTGCGCCTGCGCTGGGCACGGGAACATCGCGACTGGTCCATGGATCAGTGGGAGAGAGTTGCCTGGTCAGATGAATCACGATTTGTCATTCATCACGCCGATGGCCGTGTCAGGATACGCCGTCTTCCAGGCGAACTGTTGCTCCCTCAATGTACAGTAGGTTATACACAGACCGGTGGTGGTGGTATTATGCTTTGGAGGACGTTCTCTTGGGCGTCTCTGGGACCCGTGGTTGTGGTAGAGCAGACCATGAATGCTACATGGTATCTGAACATCATTGCGGACCAGTTGCACCCTTACATTTCCTCTGTTTTTCCAGCTGGAAATGGAATGTTGCAACAGGACAACGCCCCGTGTCACAAGGCTAAAATTGTGTTGGAGTGGTTCCAGGGACATGATGCTGAATTCCAGTTAATGTCCTGGCCGCCTAACTCACCGGATCTCAATCCGATAGAACACATTTGGGATGTCATGGGACAGCAGCTCAAAGACCACCAATTCGCAATATCTCGGATTTGCGTGACCGTTGCTTAAACATCTGGTACAATCTGTCTCCGGCCATCTACCAAGGACTTGTGGCATCCATGCCAAGGCGGGTTGAAGCTGTGTTGCGCGCCAAAGGTGGGCCAACTCGTTATTGACAGCTGGTCATAATGTTTTGGCTCTTGAGTGTATATATACATATATTCAGATATATATATATATATATATATATATATATATATATATATATATATATATATATATATATATATATTGTTAGCTCTTCTTTTGCTAACAAGGCAAGCTTCTGGTTACTGGAGAGCGGAATATCAACAAGGCGTTATACTTTCTTAAAACAATAACAAAAGTTTTATTTGAAACATATAGAACACTTAGCGGCTCGCCGTCATACGTGCGACGCCATCCATTACACATCGCTCCTCTGGCTTACAGTATTGCAGTGCACATGCGTTAACATTCTTTTTGCGGTCTGTCACATGCTGCCATCTATTGACATAGAAAATTGCTTACATTCGGGCATCCTGACTGAGAATTGCCCTCAATTCGTACATGGTTATAACACTACTAAAAATGCAACTTAAACATTCAGAAATAAAACCAATGTGCAAGGAAACAAAAATAATATATGGTATTCAAAGTCTTTTGGATAATGTCTTAATTGAGTCCTTCTTAGAGTTCAAGAGTTCTTGGGTAAAACTTAAAAAAAAAAAAAAAAAAAAAAACTATATTACCTGATATTCGGAGGTTGTTACCTGGTGATGATTTGGACTAAATTAAGGTGGTTCAGGAGGTTCTGCACTGGGATCCTCGTTATCTGAATCGTCATTGTCTTCATATCGAGGTTTAGGCCATGGCATAAGTTTACTGACGTGAGCTGTGGTGGTGTAAAATCGTCCTTTCTGCTTCACCTCCAGCTGAGTAATTCTGTATGTGTCATTCCGCAGTGTTTCTGTAATTATCAGTGGTCCTCTATATTTCGCTTGCGTCTTCGTAGGTTCTCCTGTTGGTTTTGGTGGTGGTCTGACAACTACTATTTCTCCTGGTTCGTACGTCATAGTTCGACACCTTTTCTTGTCATAATCTTCCTTCATCTTTTGTTGCTTCTTTTCAATCTCTTTACGTGTTTTCTCTTGAATTTCATTCGGGTCTTCCCATTTTTCTGCGTCTGCGTCTGCAACTTTACTGAGGATACCATCATTGAATCTGGGCAAGTAGCCCTGTAGCATCTCGAAGGGAGTTTTATCTGTGGTTTTGTTAACTACGTTGTTTAAATTGCTTTCAGTTTCTTTAATTCGTAAGTCCCAGTCTTTATGACGTTGGTCCTTCATTGATGTCGTTATTGTTGATAAGATGGTTCTATTAACTCGCTGTACCATACAATTTCCTTGTGGATGTTGCGTAGAATTTAAGGTATGATGAATTCCGTTATCTTGGCAGTATTGTTCGAACTGACGAGAGGTGAAGCAAGTGCCTCTGTCACTGACAATTCTATCTGGTAATCCAAATTCTTCAACAAAATTTTTGAGAGCTTTTAAGACATGTAGCGATGAAGTATTCTTGACTGGAAAAAGTCGTGTGAATCTGGTGAAGTTATCAATTATTACTAGTAAGTCTTGATTTCTTCGAGAACTTTTCACAAATGGACCCAGATGATCCATGTGTATAAGAGAGAAAGGTCGTTTTCCTGGCCTAATGGGGTGCAAATAGCCTTGTTGTTTTCCTCCTGGTACTTTGTTCATCAGGCATTCAAAGCACATAGATATATGTCTTCGTAAGTAATGCTTCATATAAGGGAACAAATATAATTCTTTAATCTTGTTGGCAGTTCTATCGACTGGGAAGTGTCCCATCAGATCATGGAACTTCACTGCGGTACTTTTCCTCATGCTTTTGGGAATTACGTAAAGTAGCTTTTCTTTTCCCTTCTGTTTAACTTTTCTATACAGCTTATTTCCTTTAAAAACATAATTGCATATTTTCTGTTTGTCGTCTGTTGTCCTTTCATACTCATCTTTTCGAAAAATGTCTATTAATTTCCTTAACCCTGGGTCTGCATGTTGAATTATTAAAACTTGTTCTTATTCACTAAGTATAAGACAAACTTCTAAATTTCGTTCTATTATGCTTGTCATAGTATCTTCTACATCTAAAACTGGAGCTCTGCTCATCGCATCGACGTGACTCATCTTTGTACCCGGTCTATGCTTTACCTCCTTATCAAATTCCTGAATCAGATCATACCATCAACCTATCTGGGGATTCGTCGTTTTCTTCGAATGCATGTAAATCAATGCTTGGCAGTCAGTAACAATTGTAAACTTAATTCCAAGGAGATACTGTCTTAACCTGTCAAGTGTCCATACAATCGCCGTTAATTCTAGCTCACTTGAGTGGTAATTGTTTACTACATCAGTTGTCTTCTTACTTACGCAATGGTGTACGCAATACACCAAATGCCATTTTCCATCGTCTCCACTTTGAAGTAGCATTCCGCTTAATCCATCTGAACTCGCATCTGTGTGTACTTCCGTCTCTAATGTGGGGTTATAGTGAGCTAAAACTGGTTGATCACTAAGAATTTCTTTCAAGGCTTTAAAAGCATTCTTCTGTTCTTCTTTCCACTCAAAATCTTTATTTTTCTTAGTTAATCTAGTCAATGGTTCGGCCTTCTCCGCGTACTTAAAAACAAAACGTCTAAAAAAACCCGTAAGTCCTAGAAATATTTTTACCTCATAAATATTCTTAGGTTCAACGTATTCTTCAATAGCTTTTACTTTCCTTAGACCTGGCTTTATACCATCGACATTTATTACAAAACCTAAAAATTGGATTTCCTTTTTACCAAATTCGCACTTAGCAAGTTTAAGAGTAAGTTTCGCTAATCGTAGACGTTTCAAAACTAATACTAATCTTTCAAGCATGTCCTCCCAAGAGAAAGCAGGTATGAGGATATCATCTAAGTAACAAACAGCTTTAGTAAGAAATAATGGTCCTAGTACTTGATACATTAATCTTTGAAACTCTGAGGGAGCATTAACCATCCCAAAAATCATTCTCTCGAATTGTCCGGTTTCGTCAGGTGTAATAAAGGCTGCTTTTTTCTTCGCTTCCTCCGACAATGGAATCTGCAAAAAACCGTGAGTTTAATCCAAGGTGGTAAATAATTTAGAACCGCTCAAACTTTCCAATAGATCATCTATTTTTAGCAGGGGGAATTTATCCTTTACCGTTTGATTATTAAGACGGCGAAAATCAATAACTAATCTGTGTTCACCTGTTTTCTTTTTCACTAACAAAACTGGACTTGCGTATGGTGATCGTGTTTCCGAAACAATCTTGTTATCTTTCCATTCTTTTACTATCTGTTTGATAATATTACGCTCAGAAGCATTGGTCTTATAAGGTCAGGAACATGCCGGCTTACTACCGTCTATCTCTTTAATATCCATGAAAGTTAAATCTGTGTAGCCTAATTCATTTAAATTAAATGCAAAGCAGTCTCTATATTCATTCAACAAACGAACTATATCTTGCTTTTGGTCTTCAAGTAACGTCTCATCGAATTTAATTTGTTCTAAAGTTATAGGTTCTCGTTCTATGTTAGTACCGATGTCTAGAGGTTCTAATGATTGTGCTTCATTAACAAAACTTATATTGTCCTTATACGACTTTAAACCGACATCGTCCACTAATTCCGCTTTACCAACATTTTGATTTCTATTCAATATAATATTCCTATTCCTGGTATTAATAACTGGTACAACTGTTTCCCCTTCCTTGACTTCTAATAATGAGTCTAAATGTTCCCCTTCTCCCCTAATCATAATTAAGCCATCATTTAAATCTTCAGTCTTCGCTTTTACAAAATTTATGCTATTATTCACAATTTGTACTGTTTCAGTTACTTTCAATTTAACCGCTGGGTTTTCCCCAATAAATTCTAAATTAACGAATGGGTAATCTTTCGCATATCCGATATGTAAGTTTTCTCCAACCGTAGCATATACTATGTACGGTAAATCGAGCAATGTTCTTCCAACTAATAAATCAACTGGTTGTGTATTGTCTGACACGATTAAAATAGTAACGTCCTTAGCCTAAACAACGTCTATCTCCACATCCTTACCTGCCAGACCTAGACTTTGCGAAACTGGGTTAATTTGGTTTCCAAACGAATAAAGATCTTTTTTACATGAAGTAATATTTAATCCTAACTTTTTAGCAACTGACATTTTCATCAGACAACTGCTACTTGCCGTGTCAAGTAAAACACTAATGCTTTGATTGTTTATCTTTGCCTGGCGTAGGTATTTGTCTGGCGCCGTCATTTCACGATTCCCATAAACATTCAGATTTTCGCTCCGCGAATCATTCGTTTTTCTGCAAAACTTGGCAATGTGGTTTCACCCTCCACAAGCAAAACATACTCTGTCTTCCCGTATCGAAGAACTAAATACTTTATGAGATGCAGTTTCTTTTTTATTTATTTTACTGCTGCTGACGTTCGTGTTTTTGTTCTCAAGCTTGGTCGAATCGAACCTATTCGTATTACGATTACTCATCCTGTAATTGGAATGCGGGTAGTATTTAAAATCATCACGATAGTTAGTAAACTTCGTATTTCTGCTTTCGCTGATAGTTTTAATTTCTAATCGAACGTTTTCATAATCGACCAGCATTTGGGCTAAGTCATTCGCTTTAACAAACTTTGGCCAAGAATCAAGGAAATGTTCACGCATCGTATTTGGGACTCGCTTTTTTTAATTGATCCGTAATCATAAGTTCTTTTAGCGACTCAAAGTCATTTATAGTTAATCCTGTTAACCACTCATTAAAATAGGTGCGTAATTCGAAAACAAAATCAGTCCACGTGCCGTATACATCTTTAACACGGTTGACAAATTTTTGTCTAAAACTTTCGGGGCTAAGTTTATATCTCTTTAACAATAAATTCTTCACAAATTTATATTCATTAGTTTCCTGTTCTGATTCTCTCGCAATTAGCTGAGTAATTTCAAGAGGCAATAGTCCTAATAAATGTGTTACATAGTCACTCTTCATAAGTCCTACTCGTTTAGCTTGCCTTTCAAATAATACCAAAAAT
Organism: Dolomedes plantarius; assembly: GCA_907164885.2. Classification (NCBI taxonomy): domain Eukaryota; kingdom Metazoa; phylum Arthropoda; class Arachnida; order Araneae; family Dolomedidae; genus Dolomedes; species Dolomedes plantarius. Next base: position 101,124,998 of record OU015495.1, read on the forward strand.
GAAGCTATATCTCCGTCTTTTAAGTCAAATTTCTGCATTAAATTCCTTACATCTATAGAGTTTTTCTTTACTTCTGGTACGCTAACATTACTTTCAGGCTGAGAAATAATCTTATTCAGATTCTGGATTTTTAATTTTTCCAATTCAAAAGCATGTTGTTGTTCAATTTTATGTAATTCCTGTTCATCTATCTTATTCTGATTTTCAATTTTTAGTTTCTCTAATTGCAAAGTTCGTTCAAATTCAAATTTTTGTGTTTCCTGTTTCACTCTTTCGTCAACTAATCCTGCTAACACTTCTCTAACAAACGGTTCATCATAGTTTTTACTTTTGCTTATAATATCCTTCAAAATAACTGTCGTACTATTGGCAGGGACAGACTTGCCCAATTGAAACGCTAACTGAGTAAGATCACACTTTTTATATCTACCTAAGTACGCCATTTTTGAGTAAAACAGAAATTCAAGACTACCTTGTTCGTTCACGTTGTCAGGGAGTTCCTTTCAATCGCACTTCTGATACTTGTCAGCTCTTCTTTTGCTAACAAGGCAAGCTTCTGGTTACTGGAGAGCGGAATATCAACAAGGCGTTATACTTTCTTAAAACAATAACAAAAGTTTTATTTGAAACATATAGAACACTTAGCGGCTCGCCGTCATACGTGCGACGCCATCCATTACACATCTCTCCCCTGGCTTACAGTATTGCAGTGCACATGCGTTAACATTCTTTTTGCGGTCTGTCACATGCTGCCATCTATTGACGTAGAAAATTGCTTACAATATATATATATATATACACACACAGACACACACACACACACACATATATATATATATATATATATATATATATATATATATATATATATATATATATATATATATATATATATATAACGTGCCCAATACTCGTACTCCCTCTGAAACTGTTCCCATAATAATTACTCTAAATCTATGCAGTTAATGAACGTAGGCTGTGGAATTAAATACAATTAAAATACATCTAAATACTTTGTTTCAAATACTATTAATTAACCAGATTCAATCCAAGCCAAGTTTAAATTTCTCAACCTCGCGACGCGCAAACCGCACAATCCGAAATCTGAAAACGCTCTGTTTAAACCCATTGTTTCATTTAGGTGTTCATGGAAAGTTCCAGCAGTTACCAACTGAATTACGTAATAATTTCACTCCGCGCAAAACCCGTATTTGCTCTAAAAATAAATTAGTTCGCTCGAACATTCATTCGCGCGAGTCAAGGTTACATTTCAAAACGGGGATTCCCATAATTTCACCCATAGCGCGTCCTATGCTGTATGAAACTAGTGGCGTTTCGCGCCACGAAAATAATCTATCCTGAAGCCCCCTTTAAATTTTAACTTAATTATTTTTCCCCTTAATTAATTCTTGACTGACACGCACGCACACACACACACACACACACACACACACACACACACACACACACACACATATATATATATATATATATAATCATTCTTGGGCCAGTATACTTCGGATACATGCTATCCCACTCCGTAAGGAAAAGGTTAATTAGCACTGCAATTCTAGTATTTGTTATTTATTGTACACTGGTAAAATATTTGGTAAAATTCAAGTTTAGTTTTTTTAACATATTTTCTTTTAACATTCCAGCTTTTAACATATTATTCATTAAGGCTGCTGTGTACTAACCCTATTGGATTCGCTCACCTCAATGTTAACATATGGAGAATATTTGTCTGATATTTACAGCTACATAAATGCCGATAATCCATTCAAAAATGGTTATTTTCTGATAGCCCAAAATTTTCTGCGCCTTGCAACAGGATTCATTTTATAAATTTCGTCCACCAAAGGAAGTTATGAGTTTTTAAAACACATTGTATCAAATATTTTCCTCGAATAATTCAAATTTTAAAATATTATTTGCCCCAAGGTGTAAAATTTCTATCTTTATTACGGAGTACAAGTTTTCCAAAATAAAAATCTTTCAATCCAAGTTGGCAATCCTTGGACACATTTTCTCCATAGGTGAACATTGAGGTGAGTGAATCCAATAGGGATAGTACACAGCAGCTTTAAGAGTGCTCCGCTTTGGTCCCTCTTTTGACAATATCACGAGATAAAAGGGATAAAGGAGAGAATGGGGCAATGAAATAGCACGAGAAAAAATGGATAAAAGCGAGAATGTGGTATGTTTTTCTTACTCAAGGTTAATATAATACAATATAACACCTCTCCTCAAACAGTTTTTACCTGTTGGTTATGACTAAGATAATCTATTGTGCGCAGACAATAAAATTTCGCCCAGATCATATGCTTGAAAAATTATCACTAACTAGTAATTTTTTTCAGGAAATTTTTCGCGCTACATATATTTTATTAAAATATTTCAAACGTGATGACGACATTTAAAGAGAGCACTTGATAGTATACTACATTTATAATTCCACGTCAAAATCTTTTCTTCAGAATCTTTGCGATCAGATAAAAAGTCAAACAACCTAGCAATTTTACTGTAAAAAGTTTGTAGCAATATTGTATACATTTTATTCTGAAAATTGGTTTCAAGGTGAGGAATATAAAACAAGTCTGAATACAAATTTTTCTTCTAAAATATTTCCATTTTAATTCTTGCCTTTAGGGTTCGATGAAGCCGTACGCAGATAGTAATAAGTTTTTTAATTAGAGCCGAGCATCACTTAACAGAGTTTGCGATTCATGGTAGTCCAGCTGGCACTTTAAAGTGGAAAATTTACTCCTTAAGTTGCTTATTTTTAGGTATAAAATAGAAAATACAGTAAAGCTTGAAAATCTGATTAAGTATGCTTTTGAAAGAATAAATTTTGCGAAATTATCATGTAAATTAAGAAAAAAAACCCTTTCCCTTTGATCACTCGATCTTAATATATTAAATTCGTCTAGTTTTGTTGCTTCATTCACATTTGAAGGATCAGAAAATATCGTATGATCCAAACTGAAACATGATTTTATTTAAATAATCTGAAATTTCCCCCTACTTGCTTTAAAATAATAGTTCACCATTTTTATGGATTTATTAAAGTTTCATTAAAATATTTTAGATTTGAAATATTATATGCCATGGATTTATATAGATATTAAAAGGACTTATATCCTTTTAAGAAAGAACTGTCAATTTGCTAATGGGTAATTTCAAACATGAAATTTCGATTTTCCTCGCTATTTTTCTGTTTGTTGTGACAGGTGTATGAAATTACAATCAGTTTTACTGGTAAAAAAAAAGAAGAGCCGAATGTTTTTTTCTTTTTTATGTCCTAAATAGTACGAAAATGAATAGGATTTATTTCAACATTATTTCCGATGTATAAATTGTAATTTATTTTCATAAATACTAGTAATATTTTGATCAATAGCGTAGGTTTAAAAAAAATCCTCAAGCGTTTTGAAATAGGCTTGAAGCAGGGTTGTAATATCTTTTATTTGTTCATTCAGGAATGTATTTGTATAATTAATTCTTTGTATAAGAACAAAAATGGGTACCTTTCTTTTGGAACATGTTTTTAATCAAAGCGTATATATATTATTTATAAGATCAAAGCGTATATATATTATTTATAAGATCAAACCGTCGATATCTTAGCTCGACAGCCTTATCGTTTTTAATCACATCACAAAAAAAAAATCCCATTTCACAGAGATATTTATGTTATATGAGTAAACCTCCCACAAACATTTCAGTCACCCACTAGTTATTGGTAATAAAGAATTAAAGCTGTTTTTCTTATTGAATTGAAGTAAATTTTTCTGCAAGTGATGACTTTTTCTTTAAAAAGTTTTGCACATCCTTGTTATTTAGATTTTAAATATCGTATTTATTATTCCTAATTATTTTTTACCATGTTTTTATTAACTTGCTTTCTTGTTTGTGTGTTTGTGTGTGTGTTTGTCAAGTACAAATCTTGCAATCGATTTTTAACTAACTTCCCGACTAGCTAGACATTTGAAACTTTTAGAATAGATCAGAAGATGATGAAAATGAATTATTTTAATAATTTTAGCCATCTTTAAGCAGAATTAAATTAATTTTCAGTTATTTTCAATTAATTTTGTTTTGTAGACTGGTGCAGCCATCTATCGTCCGGAACGGGAACGAAACGTTAAATGCAAGTTAACTTCCAATTAACTTCATTTTCTTTCAAGTTAATGGAATAATTCGTAAAAATTTTTTTTAAAGTATTTATTAATACATAGAATTGTCAAGTTTCTATGATTCAACAGAAAAATTTAAAAACATGGTATATAAAAAGTCATTTTATCTTGTAATTTTTGGAAGTGAATTCTATGATTTTAGTAAAATATGCATTTGGTTGCTACAAATTTAGTTGATTTGTATCTTTCGAAAACATTCAAAGAATTTCCTTTCTTTTTCCTCTGCTTGAGATAACACAGAGCCACATTACTGAGTACGAGTAAATTGCGCCTTTTCTAGGAATAAAAACGTTTGTAAGTAAAAAAAAATATTACTCTTATCACTCAACAAATAAAAGCAGTGCATTTTGTAAGGTACCCGTCATTTGTTATAATACAATCGCACTAACGGACATTATAAAAAATATGATTAAAAATTGAGAAATGAAGTTTTGTATGAGCTTTATTTGCAAGAAATTAGCTTAGAAAAGAAGAGCTCTATTTGTTAGAAATTACAAAATCTGTAATTTTGGTGTACGGAACAAGGGTGTCTTATTGCCTCGAATTTTGCTGAGCCAAGCAACTTCAAATGTTTCGGCAGTACTACTGGGAAAGTGCGATTAGACCGCCCCTCTCGCAAAGACCAGCAGAGTTTACTCGTTCTTTAGAGATCTTGGACAGTGAAATCTTTGGTAATCCTATCTCTTTTCTGGTTTCTCGCTTGGTAAAGGTGTGCTTCGACTTTCATTAAGATCTTTTCTTTTATGATAGACTAGTTGAAAACCCGCACTTCGTTACGGAGTACATTCAAATTAAATACAACGGTGAATGTATGCAATTAATGCCAAAATAAATATATATATATATATTATATATTATATATTATATATATATATATTATATATTATTTATATATATATATATATATCTATATATTATATATTATATATATATATATATATATATATATATATATATATATATATATATATATATATATATATATATATATATATATATATATATATATATATATTAATAATAAATACGACGATCCATGTATACAATTGATGAAGAAAATATTCAAATTAAATGTAATAGGACATACTAAAGAATACAGTTAATATAGTACAGTTTGAGGAACATAATATCTTTTATTTTATTTTAATATTTTTTTGGATAATGTCCAATCGTCTGCCGCATTAGTAAGAAAAAAATATTTTTTTTGTCTATTTAGTTGTTATGCACTTGACGATAAATTTATTTAGAGTATCAGAAAAAGAAATCACGTGATCAGCATTTAATAAACTAAATTCTAAAAATTAATCTTTAAACATTCACCAAAAATCAGAAAATAGAGATAAAGATTCGAAAAAGATCTCATTTTAAAGGAATTTATATGATCTTAATCGTGATGTAAATTTAATAACCCTCAAATTATTATTTTAAATGCAAGCTTAAAAAAAGTTACTAAAACAGCTTAAAAAGTGAATTTTAAAAAATCTCAGAAGAATTTTTCAAAAATCTTTCTTACTGCACCCCTACACCATAATAAGAATCGCCATGCAAAATTTCAGCCCTTTAGGCCCAGCGGTTTGGTCTGTGTGTTGCATGTGAGTCAGTCAGTTACTGAACTGTTTTATATATATACAAGCTGAAAACCCTCACTTCGCTTCGGAGCACATTAAAATCTAATACAACGGTGAATGTATGCAATTAATGCCAAAATAAATAAATAAATAAATAAATAAATATATATATATATATATATATATATATATATATATATATAAATAATAAATATGACTATCAATGTATACAATTGATGTAGAAAAAAAACAAAAAAATATACGTATAAAAAATCGTAAAGGATATTTTTATAGACAAAATAATGTTGAAGAAAAATATTCAAATTAAATGTAATAGGACATACTAAAGAATACAGTACAGTTAATATAGTACAGTTTGAGGAACCTTTTATTTTATTTTAATATTTTTTTGGATAATGTCCAATCGTCTGCCGCATTAGCAAGGAAAAAAAAAATTTTTTTTGTCTATTTAGTTGTTATACACGTGACGATAAATTTATTTAAAGTACCAGAAAAAGAAATCACGTGATCAGGATGTAATAAATGAAATTGTAAAAATTAATCTTTAAAAATTCACCAAAAATCAGAAAATGGAGGTAAAGATTCGAAAAAGATTTCATATTTAAGGAATTTTTATGATCTTTCTTGTGATATAAATTTTATAACCCTCAAGTTATTATTTTAAATGGAAACTTTAAAAAAGTTACTAAAACAGCCTAAAAATTTAATTTAAAAAAATCTCAGAAGAATTTTTCAAAAATATTTCTTAGTGCACCCCTACACTATAAGAGGAATCGCCATGCAAAGTTTCAGCCCTCTAGTTCTAGCGGTTTGGTCTGTGCGTTGTATGTCAGAGAGTCAGTCAGTTACGGAACTGTTTTATATATGTAGACTAGCTGAAAACCCGCACTTTGTTACGGAGTACATTCAGATTAAATACAACTGTCAATGTATGCAATTAATGCCAAATATATATATATATATATATATATATATATATTTAAAATAAATACGACGATCAAAGTATACAATTGATGTAAAAATAAACAAAAAAATATACTTATAAAAATCGTAAGGGATATTTTTTAGACAAAATAATGTTGAAGAAAATATTCAAATTAAATAAAATAGGACATACTAAAGAATATAGTGTAGTTAATATAGTACAGTTTGAGGAACATAATATCTTTTATTTTATTTTAATATTTTTTTGGATAATGTCCAATCGTCTGCCGCATTAGCAAGAAAAAAAATATTTTTTTTGTCTATTTAGTTGTTATGCACGTGACGATAAATTTATTTAAAGTACCTGAAAAAGAAATCACGTGATCAGCATTTAATAAATTAAATTCTAAAAATAATCTTCAAAAATTCACCAAAAAATAGAAATGGAAGTAAAGATTCGAAAAAGATCTCATTTTAAAGGAATGTTTATGATCTTTCTCGTGATATAAATTTTATAACCCTCAAATTATTATTTTAAATACAAACTTAAAAAATGTTACTAAAACTGCTTAAAAATTTAATTTAAAAAAATCTAAGAAGAATTTTCAAAAATCTTGCTTAGTGCACCCCTAGAAGAATCGCCGTGCAAAATTTCAGACCTTTTGGTCCAGCGGTTTGGTCTGTGCGTTGTATGTCAGTGAGTCAGTCAGTCAGTCAGTTACGGAACTGTTTTATATATATAGATAGACAGATAAAAATCGTGTTCTTTTTTATAATTTTCTGAAGACGGACCGGGATCTGTCATACATGTAACGAAATATCGGAGGAGGAAAATACGAGGGTTGTAAATAAATTATAGGCATTGTAACCCAGAAAGTCGTAGAATATTGGGCATGTGCAAACAGGATATCGGAGGAGTGACGTGGAGCTGTTGTCGACGTGTCGAGTACATAAAACCGTCGATCCAGTCGAAGGGGTAGTTGCTGCGTGACGTTGAAGTGGAAGTGTGGTTTTTACCACTCTAAATCATGTTTACAAAAAGTGACCAGCGGTCGGGGATTAAAATCGAGTTTGGCCGTGGCTACAGCACCATGTGCGCCCGGCTATAAGGCGCAAACGTCCACGTTTATTGCGGGACAATCTCCCTATCGTGTTGCATGACAATGCTCGTTGTCATGTTGCACGAGCTGTAAATGATCTTTTGCGACGGTGGTCTTGGAAGTTGTGGCATTAAATTTATGTCTATTGTGGCACTAAAATGTCATTGGAAGAAAGGAACTCCATATCTTAATATCTAACGGATACACATATAACATGGCCAGTGCTGGTCATTCTAAAAAAAAACATAAAGGGTGATAGACACGAGTATATGAAGTACTTCGGATTTATTTTTAAATTTAAGTTAGTTAGAGGAGGCTTAAGGCCAGTGGCTTATTGCCATTTACAAATAGAGGTACATGGTCGAGCATGGTCTCCAGTCAGCAAGGATCAGGCGGGCGAGATGGCGTCCAGTAGCGGCATTGGAATCGCTTCTTCCAGGGCGTCGGAAACAGGAGTAGTAATGACTGCATGGTCCTACCGCAAGGCTCCCGAGAGATCCCTCTGTCTGTTTTTCTTCAACCTTTGCCCCGTGCTGGGACGGTCACGTGACTTCTTGATTCAGACACCATCTGGAGCATATCACGCCAATTCCAGCGCCAAGGCTCACGGCTAGTTCTGTGGACAAAGATTATTGATGTGTCTGCGAGTAAAAAAAAGGGATCAAAGGAGAATGTTATCGCCAATCGTTAGGCAACCCCTTTCAAGGGATTAACATTGGTATTTTCTGTTTCCGTTGATAAGCGATGAAAGCAGAAACGTGACTAAAAGGGTGCACATTTTTTGAGAAAGAAGTAATTGTCTGTGGGACTATATACCCCTATAAAATTATTGAGGGAACAGATCCCTAATGCGTTTAAGTATTCGAATGGCAAAGCAGGCTTTACTAGTAATATTGTAGCAAAAGTTAATAAGCGTTTCAAAACGTTACGACAGGAGTTGTTGGAACACACTCCGTACTCCTCTGACACAACATCTCTCCTATGTTTAAAGAACCCCTTAGAGACATCCGATTTCAGGGGATATTAAAATCGTGGCTGTATTTTATTAAAGCGGTACTGCCTGAATAAGATAAGGCTCCAAATTTCTCTTCAGGTTGGGTTAACAACAGATTAGTGGTGTATGAATTTCAAAGGAAAGAAACTGCTGTAAAAAAATGAAAAGAGTCAATAGAGTCAATAGAACAATAGAGAACAAATCTTGCAAGTGAAAAGAGAATTCTCTTAGTACAAAAGACTCTCCACCTTCCAATCTCCAAGAATACAAACTTACAAGGAACTCACTTCTTCAGTTTTTGAGGTAAATAAACCACTCCTTTGACCTCTGGATAGTCAGTAAAGTTGATTTCTTACTTCTGTGCCAGTCAAGATGGTTTCTTGCTTCTACGCCACCCTGCATTAGGGTTAGGCGACCTTCGAATGAAGTTTTAAATTCAAGTTCATCTCCGCGCACGCCCGCTTTCTTTATACGGCGAAGTAATGTGCTAGCAAAACATGCATTATAGATCTAGCTAACTGACTTTATTTACATCTTATGTACATTTTATAACGAATACAAAATATTACAGGCGAGCTTCTTTAAACGCCATCTTCCTAGTCACCAATCCGTTCTTCTTCCCAGGGTTCCTCACTAGAGGGCGTGAAGACGCAACCTTTACACAGTCAAAAGAAAACAATCAAGAGAAATTTAGTTCTCGGAGAAGGAAAATTTAATAGGAGAATTTAGATTTAAGAAAATTTAGTAGAGAAATTTAGTTCTCGGAGAAGAGAGAATGAAAATTTTATGTTAGTTATTCAGAGTTAAAATCAACATTATTCCGATGAAAAAAATTATGATTAAAATCAACATTATTTCATTATATGGCATATAACGTTGTATGATATATAAATATATGGTTGCTTATCTGTAATTAGAAACATAATAGGAGAGAAATTCCCCATGGCTTAACCATTGACATTAAAGATCTGCGATACCCACTGATGCCCCTCCTTAGCATTGGGTCGACTATAAGGAACATGAGTGCTGCAACTTCATCGTAGCATTTTCAAAAGGATGGATTTATTGAACTTTGAACCGACTGGCCTACTTACTGAACTAAGTATCAAGTAAAATAGCAGTTAATCACCAAAAATAATTATTTTGAGCTTTATCTCTTCAGTTTCTTGGATTCAGATTACTCTCAAGACAGTGAGCATAAGACTGTTCTTATATATATATATATATATATAACATATAAAACCCCAAAACCCTTTCAAAATTCTAAATTTTTCTAAATTTCCTTGGGTGTAATTTAATTACGCATTTCGATTCCAAGAACGAAGAAATTGACTTTCAGGCATCTTTTATATAACCCTTGTAAACTCCTATACAGCCCCTGTTGTTTTCTATTTTGTCAGAACCCAGATATCAGGGTGCTATCCAATGGGTGCAAGACTTTGAGCGTCACGTGACCACACCTCTATTAGATTATAAATAGACGCGCTTCAATGTACTTGCGGCTTTTTTGGGATTTGCCACACTATGATGTAGCAGTTGAGAGAAATAAAGTTGTGTCGAGAGTTACGGTGTGTTTTTGTGTGTCCAGGGATTGAGGGGCCAGTGAGAGTGTTTTACAAAGGTCTTCGAGATGCCAAAAGCGACAGCAAACTTCACCGGCCAACGACATTGTTATGCACGGGAACTGAATTTGCTTGACTATGATGTCGAACTTAAACTGTTGTGACACACTGCCGGGTGGAAAAATTACCGATTCTCCTTCATCCCTCACCGCCGTGCTGTTACATATATATATATATATATATATATATTATATATATATATATATATATATATATATATATATATATATATATATATATATATATATATACACTGCTGGCCACCCAAATTGCAACACCAAGAAAGACAACAGATATCACAACAAAATTTATTTTGTAGATAACATGTTGACGAAGTATCAAATGATTAAATTTATGGACTTCTGTGAAGTGTGGTTCCTGCCAAAATCAGTAGCCAGAGTAGCCGCCATTGTTGGAGATCACCGCTGCCACACGCCTCGGCATTGATTCAAAGATACTTTGGATGAGTTCTTGGGGTACAACAGACCAAGCAGCTTCCACACGTTGCCAAAGTTGATCTGCTGTGGCAGCTGGGGATGGAATCTGGGTCAATCATAGAGCAACCATGGACCACATGTTTTCTAACGGCGAAAGATCCGGAGAGCGAGGCTGCCATGGAAGCAATTCAATCTGGCGATTGACGAAGAACCGTTGGACAATGCGTGCCACGTGTGGTCGCGCATTATCCTCTTGAAATATGGCTGTGGGCAAGCCCTGAAGGTAAGGATGGACAACTGGCTCCAACACCTCGGAGATGTAGCGCTGGTTGTTTAAAGTACCGGCAATGCGTACTAGAGGTGTGCGAGAGTGATATCCAATACCGCCCCATACCATATTACCCGGTGCAGGACCAGTGTGGCGGTGCAGAACGCAGCTGTTCAGCATCCTCTCTTCACGGTGTCTCCAGACTCGAATACGACCATCGTGGTGTTGCAGACAGAAGCGTGACTCGTCAGTAAAGACAATTTCATTCCATTCTGCCGTCCACATCCTTCTGTCATCGCACCATTGACGGCGGAGACGTCTGTGGTTCTGCGTCAAGGGTAGACAAAGCAATGGACGTCTTGCGGACAGACCACTCTGCTGTAAACGGTGTCGAATGGTACGCGCAGACACTGGACGATGCGTTACAGACTGCATGTGCTGTGCTATGGTTCGTGATGTGACTGAGCGATCCGTCACTGCCATGCGCACAATTTGCCTGTCATCATGTGAAGTGGTGCGCTGAGGTGGATGCGATCGAACACGCCGGTCCGTCGTACCCTCCTGCATCCAACGATCACATATCCGCATTACAGTTGTTTGGTTTCGTCCAACAGGACTACCGATTTCCCTGAAAGATAATCCACAATCTCGGTAGGCCACTATCCTTCCTTTGTCGAACTCGGATACTTGATCAAAAGATGATCGCTGTTTTCGACGAGACATAATTGATCGTTTTTTTGAAAAAACCACAAGAAAAACACAATTGCCGAACTTGAAATCGTCGAAATCTCCAAGCCTTAAATAGCGCTTTGAAGTGGCGCCACAGGCGCGCGTGATGTGCGTCTGCGCTGAAATTCTAATCATTTGCATATCTCACCTCCGATAATGCATATTGTAAATTTCATGTTATTTGCATGTTTCCTTCAGGGTGTTGCATTTACAGTGGCCAGCAGTGTATTCTGCGTTCATTTTTTGTATTTAAATCTAAAATATGGATAAAAGCGAGAATGTGGTATGTTTTTCTTACTCAAGGTTAATATATTACAATATAACACCTCTTCACGAACAATTTTAGGATTTTACATGTTGGTTATGACCAAGAACCTATTGTACACAGACAATGAAATTTTTCTCAGATCATATGCTTGAAAAATTATCATTAACTAGTAATTTTTTTGAGGAAGTTTTTTGTGTTACATATGTTTTGTTAAAATATTTCAAACGTGATGACGACATTTAATGAGAGCACGTGAGAGGATACTACATTTATTATTCCACATCAAAATCTTTTCGTGAGAATCTTTGCTATCAGATAAAATGTCAAACAACCTAACAATTTTACTGTAAAAAGTCTGTAGCAATATTGTATACATTTTCTTCTGAAATTCGTTTCAAGGTAAGGAAAATAAAACAAATAAATGTCGCAGCTATTATTCATTAAAGAGAGCGGAATCATGGTTTAACAGCACTGGATAATTTATAAAGATGTTTGTTTTACGTATTGAATTCGAAAGTTAGATTCCAGTATGCGAGTTTAGAAATAATGGCACAAGTTTGACTACTTACCAAACAAGAATTACGAGTGAGAAATCTTTTTAAAAAATCAAAAGACTATGCATTGTTGAAAAGTTAAACGAAAAATGCTAACTGCTGTGGAGAAATTCCTAAACAGCTTCTTAATGACAACTCAGCTTGAAAGAATAAGGTGCTTTGTAAGGGTTTTATTGAGAGAAAAGGCGCAAAATTTTCAGCCTAAAGAAGTTAACCTCGAGCAAAGTAAAAATCTGCTCTTCTAAATATAGAAGCTCCACAAACAATAGTGAAGGAAACAAAAGAATGACAAACACGAAATAAAAAGTTCTTGGAAAAAACAGATTTTGTTTAAAGCTCAAAGTTGCTTTACTTTAAGGCTTTTCTCTGCTCGATTTCTTAGAAACATGTTGAGGGAACACCTTTTCATTAAGTTTAAAAGAATATCTCAAAGGAGTTCTCTTCAAATCTAAAATTTCTGTATATACATCCTAGTTATTTAATTCCTATTTAGAAGAAAATGTGTATTTTTTATGGGGATTCTATCATATTGATATTGGTTTACGTATCATTTAACTGATTAATGTGTGTAAAATAGTTAATTTTATCAGTTTAAATTGAAATAGTATTTAAGCTCTGAGTACAATTATGCATAAGCATTTCAAACAAAGAGGATAACATTTTTCTAGGTCCGGTTTCTGAACCAGTTATTTATTAATTTTAAAACTTTATGCTAGTAGCATTACTAAGAAACTTTTTTTACTTCAAATTGAGCAGCACGCACATCCCCACCCACACCCCCTCACTATAATACAAAGAATCAAATGGTTTGAAATATTTTTACAATTAAGGAAATGAATTTGCAAAACTATGATAAAATTATGCTTACTTATCCGTGCAATGTAAAGATTGCTGACACTTTGAATTACATAGCAATTGGTTTTTGCGACAAGCACACCTATTTGTGGTACATTTTGATTTGCAGTCACATTTTCTGAAACCCTGCCCAGTACCAAGGGATTGTTTTATTGTTGTTTGACGTAACGACATTTACACAGCAAGGACATCTTCTTTCCTTAAAAATCTCTCTTTACAAACACTGAATTCGAATCTTGCATACAACCAAGTTTATAAAAGCCATCCTCTGTTTTACTACGAATCACAGCTAAATTCGAACGGGTATCACTTTTTGCTCTGTCTACTTCGGGTACTTTAATTCTCACAGTGACACATTCATCGACATTCGGGTGCTTTGCATTCGAAACTGCTAAGATTTTCCTTGCTTGCTTTACTGAACCTTTCTTGGCCTCATCACGCTGAATTTTCTGATTCATATTCTTTTTACAGATGTTGCACAATACATCCTTACTATACTCTTCCTCTTTAGGATCTATTTCACCACAAATTAAGTAAACAAACATATCATACTACCAAACTAAAAGTGGAGGGAGAGAGGGAAGAAGTAGGGAAAGGAAATGAGAGAAACAAACTTTTGAACTTTAACGATATGGAGGCCGTTCATGTGCACATTACCTAGGTAAAATGCGGAAAACTCTTGATTCCGCACTTTAACGGAGCAAATCAGTTAATCTGCGGATTAGCTAGGCAATGTGCACATTAATGGCTCACGAGTTTTAGCGGTAGCATATGTTTATATATATATATATATATATATATATATACAGAGGCTGTTCGCACATTTTTAGACGATTTTGGTAAGCGGTGATAAAAAATCGTTTGCTGCAAAAGAAATAATTGCAATTGTACTATGTTTTTAAAAGTCAAAATTATCGTCTGCGGCTTGAAAGTTTTGTTTTTATTAAAAATGGCGTTTTTAACAAAGCAGTGGTTCGAAGGCTACTTTTATGCTCTTTCCGAAGAGAAATATGCATACTCCCTTATCCAAAAACGATGTGAGAGTCATGGTTTTGTGATATCTAAAGCGTCGATAGGTAATATCGTCAACAAGAAAGGAAAAAAACGTCAAATTGGAGCCTCAAGTGGGACAAAAATTCCAAACAAGTATCCAAGGAAAAAACGGACATCTTCGACTATTGCAAAGGTACGTTGTTTAATGTTAAAAGAAAATCCCCCTAGTCAAAGGACAGTTGCAAAATCATAAAAATGCTCGGTGTCCACTGTAAACAAAATGATAAACGTTGATTTAAATCTTAAGAAAGCGAAAAAAACGCAATGTGAATCGTCTTCTTCCAAATCATATCGCTGAACGCAGGACACGCTGCAGAATTCTATATGAGAAACACTTATCCAAAGAAAAATGGAAAACAATTGTCACAATAGATGAATCATGGGTGTATTTAAATTATTGCAACAAAAAAGAGCCATTTATTATCATAAAAAGGGGAGAAAAAAATTTAAGTACATGGTTCAAAGAATCGAAAGAAAGTTTTTCTAAGGGATTCATGATTGTTGCTGGTTTTTCTTATAATGGCAAGTTAAAAATAAAGAGAGTGGAAAAAAATGTCAAGATTAACTCCAAATACTATCAGGAACATATTTTATCGCCAACTTTTCTGAATGAAATACCATGGCTTTACCCACAGTGCCATCAATCTGTGAGACTCCATCAGGAAAAAGCTAGCAGTCACACATCAAAATCCACTGTAAATTTCATAAAATTAATGGAACAAAAAACTGGTATCAAGGCCATACCCTTCACTGATATCCCTACTAAATCACCCGATGTATCACCTATGGATTTTTGTGCTTTAGGACTTTTAAAATCTGCATTATCCAAACGTCGTCCCAAAACCCTTACAGGACTCTGGAAAGCTGTTCAGGTGGAATGGGATAGAATACCTCTTCTGACACTTCAAAAGGCATTATTATCCTGGTAATTGCGGTGTCGAAAGATAGTTCAGAATAAGGGATGTCAAATAGAACATTTAAAACACAAGAATTTTATGTAATTTAGTTTTGTGAATACAATATACATCGTCTAAAAAATGTGTGAACAGACTCTGTATATATATACTCGCCACGGAATTTTTTCTTTCCGGAGACCGTTATTGAGGAACGTAATCCTACGTTAAAATTTTAAAAAACTAAAATTCTAGCAAGGGTGCCCTAAGTTCCTAATCTCATTTCCAAGGTTGCCGCAAACATATAAAGGTTGGGAATCCCTGAACTAACTGAATGCAGCCAGGAACAAAACACGTTCGAAGGGCCATTAGACCAATAGTCAATGTATTACTAAACTCGAACCTCACAGTTGTTACCTGACAACAATTAACATAAGTATATCCCTAAGTGAAAAGAAAGTACACAAATACATCAAGATGAATGACAAGATAATGCTCTAGAACTCTACTCATAAAATAAACCGTTGCAGAAAATGTCAGTGACATACAACGCCTTTCAATGCAAATGTATTTGTTTATACATGCCTTATTTACGTTTTTCTCTTTATTCTGGAATAAAAGTAAATATGTTTGCCCCTGGTACAGCATTAAGCCCTTTTCCGGTGCATGACGATGGCACCCATGGGGTAAACAACCCAGATGTTTTTCAAATATTTGCCTCTTTGCAATGTTCTTTCATTTATGGTAGTTTGATTTTTCCTAGAAAAATAGATCATTGAAATGAAGAAAGATAGAAGTAAAGGAAGGGAATCGCATGCAACTTTGAGTGAAAGAATGCGGCTTACATTTATTGCTGTAAACATTTTTTTCCAGTAATCTCTACACAATATTTCACTGATGTAACTTTATGGCATTAATAATGACAGCTCTATTTCACTTTGGGAACCTGATAATGAGAGAAATACGTATTTCTTAGAAGTCTACAAAATACTAATAATTTGAATTTGTTTGTCTATAACTCCACTTTGCAAAATACACATACATTTCCACAGCAGTATACCGTGGTACATGTTTTTAAGTGATGATAGTGAAACTCAAAAAGAATTAAACTCAGGGCATGAGGTAGCCTAGTGATAGCTCGGCCGATTTCGGTGCTGAGGGTGTTTGGATCGAATCCCGGCATTATTCATAATATTTTCCCCGTGTCTAGGCTGGATATGGGCACGTTAAATCCGTAAACGGGAAAGTCTCTATGAGGTCAGAGAGGGTGGGAGAGGGTACGAGTCCTCCAGATGTCACTCCTAAAGTGCTCGGTAAAATTTGAGGTGGCACCTGGATAAATCGGACACTTATCCTCGTGGTGCCATTATAAACAGGAGCCGCACCACTCAGTCCGCTAGCCTATATGGACCATACATATATATATATATATATATATAAAGTTCCAAAATGTATCAATAGATGGCGCTGTAACATTTTGGAACTTTTTTTATTATGCCAATTCATTTCCCCCTTCTTCCAGTATATCCAGTTCAAATTTGAAGTCATTCTGACCAGTGGTTCTTTTTTTGCAGCCATTTGAAAGTGGGACTTTAATTACGGACACCCTGTATATATATATATATATATATATATATATATATATATATATCGGATACTGCCGACCATGGGGCATTACCAGCAACGGCTACAAAACGGAAACAACAGCAACGTGTTTTTGAGGATACAATACCGTTCATACAAACAAAAAGAGAATTAAAAAAGTTCTGTTAAAAGGGTGCCTCATATTATCGAGTTTCAACTTTTTAAATTATATTTCCTTGTTCATTTATTGGTTTGAGTTTTTTCCTGTTTGGCGATTGCCTTCTGTCTATCGAATGACAAAAAAATTGAAGAAAGATATAATACACTTAAAACTTTTCAAGAAGGTTTTAGTTGAGTTTCAGTTTTTGTTCCTTATTCCCTTTTTTTTTATCTAGACCGGTGTTTACTAGCATTCTCTCGAGGTATATTAATAAATTTATATATTTGTAGAATATTAACTCAACATTAATTAGTAAAATATTTTATTTAAAAGACATCGATTATGATAGTTTTCCTCGCTTAACAATGGCAACCGTTCTTTGGCAAACTACTCAGAAACTTCTTATCTATTGCATAACTTCAAGTTTATTCCCAAAAAGAATTTAATGTTCAACAATTCGTATTGTCCTACCGTACTGAAAACCTCAATCTTTTCAAATTAATTTGAAACTCAGAACTCATTTTGAGCTTTAATAACTTAGTTTCGGAACATATAGGAACTCCCTTGAGTCTGGTTATACATTTGAAACTCAGTCTTATTAAAGTTTACTAAAACTCATTAAAGTTTTCTCTTTGTATGATATTAGACAAAAATTTATTTTCTAATATATATCAAATTTTTCGGACCATCAGAAGTACCTTTTAACATAAAATATCGACTTCAAATTAGGTTGCGTCTGATGGTCCGAAGTTAACACTAAAATAAAATGAATATTTTCCTATGCGTATATATTATATATATTTTATATATATATATTATTTATTATATTCATTATATATGTTTTTATTATATATATATATTTTTTATCTTTAGTGAGGAAGAAGTTGAAAATAATCTTTATATACCTAACAATATACAAAATATTCTTTTCTAAAAATCTTCCCATAAATTTGAGGTGACTCTATCGTCCGATGCTTCTTATGGTCCGAAAACTACGGTTTATATATATATATATATATATATATATATATATATATATATATATATATGTATATATATATATATATATATATATATATATATATATATATATATATATATATATAGATATATATATATATATGTATATATATATATATATATATATATATATAAATATAAATATAAATATAAATATAAATATATATATATAAATATAAATATATATATATATATATATATATATATATATATATATATATATATATATATATATATATATATATATATATATATATATATATATATATATATATATATACAGTGATTTCCGCTTATAAGAATCACGTTTGTTATTACTGTTTTTGATTCTTATAAGCGGTTGATTCTTATAACCGAAACTTCCCTTTGGACAGGCGCACATACACAAATATATACTTGTACATATATATAAACACACAGGCACATATATACATAATTTACCATTAAATAGTCTTTAATTTACGTTATTTATCATTTATTAAAATTATTTTTTATAATTTTAAAAATACTCAATTTCTAAACAAATACTATAACTCAATTTCTAAACAAATACTACAACTCAATTTCTAGACCTATAAGTAACAACACATGATTATAAAATCAACAAGAGGCAGCTTCTCTCTGACTACACTTTGGAAGAGCATCATATCTAATTAACAAGTTCTGTTTTTCAGAAAAACTAAGAGTTTTCCTTGTTTTTATCATATTTGAATTCGACTATCCAAAAGTTCTAACACTACCTGGCAATTTTGTTCGAAAACTAAAGTGAATACTAGCGACGTATGCTTATTACAGTCTCAGACGAAGATTCACTTTATAGCTTACGTTTCACGGTTTGATTCTGAATCAAACCGTGAAACGTTTGATTCAGCATCTGGTTAATCTGATTCAGCAAAATGGATCCGTTTACGTTTCACGGTTTGAAGTGCTGAATCCACTATCCCGTTTGCGTAAGTGATGGTGGACACTTCGCGGAAGATTTATGTGTTTCAGGGTCCAGAAATCCTCAACCAGGAAGTAAGTGGTGGGAAAAAAGGAGTGCCTGTCTGGAGAAAAACGAAATCGGACCCGGGCGGGTTAGATGCCCCTGGGTAAAGTTAAAAAGACAGTGTTTATCAAAAATGTATGAGGAGAAACTCTTATGTTATGTCTAAAGGAATGTATTTTACGACTGTTTTCCACCCCAAAGTTTTATCAATCTTTCTTTTCAAAAACTTAAGAAAAAATTTCGTACCTTTTGAGAGTTCAAGTGGCATTTTTTGGAAAAATGAAAGGAAGGTGAAGATTGCAAACTGATTCTTATAACCGGTGGATTGATTCTTTAAAGCGGAAATTTTAACATGGAAATAATACATTTGTTTTTGTTTTTGAGATATTGATTCTTATAAACGGTTGATTCTTATAACCACTGATCACTATAAGCGGTGGTTACTGTATATATATATATATATATATATATATATATATATATATATATATATAAATATAAATATATATATATATATATATATATATATATATATATATAAATATAATATATATATATATATATATATATATATATATATATATATATATATATATATATATATATATATATATATATATATATATATATATATATATATATATATATATATATATTGTAACATCCAGGAAACGTGCCCGCGAGAAAAGTTGAGTTTTGCACGTTTCACCAATATTGTGTGATAATTATTATATTTTATCCCACGTGCCGGCATTCATATAAATTACTATTTTTCAGTGTGACGTAATGTCATTTGCATGCTTGGTTTTCATTTTATTTTTTTGTTACGTTACAAGTACTGTGTGGCAACTTCGATGGATTTTGCTGAGTTTTTGAGATATACGATGTACTCGGTGAGAAGAGGTTGTAATAGTGCTTTGATGTTCTGATGAATTTGTTAAATTTAAATAAAAAATGTTTGTTTAAAGTTTTGAATGTTGAATTTGAAAAGAATCTTGTGAAACCGAGTCAACACCCTCACTGCATGTGGAACCCAAAAAGGATATGGCCCCATTAACTTAGGCGGGTGATGTTTTACAATATCGACTACTCCATACTCGGAGATTGAAAAAGAAAAATCGCTCGGAAAACCTGTGAATATCTGATATTGCGTCCTTGGACCAAGTACGGAGTTTTACATCTGGTGTCAGGAGTGGGGTCCAAGCGAGGGTGAGGAAGTTTTGGAAAAATAATTTTTTTTTATTTCTGCTGAGGATTCCAGCAGCGACAACGGACTTCATCGGAAGACGCAGATCTAAGGACCGGGAGCTTAACGGAGAGGATAAGAAGTGGATGAGTAGCGGAGGTGAAGGCCAAGTATTCATCAACTTCTGACTGTTACAGCGGATACCAACGGACGGCGGAGCGTCGAGAAAAGTGAGGCAGACCTCAGCTACTGACCATTATAACGGAGCGTCGAGAAAAGTGAAACAGAGTGTCGGAAACAAAACAGAGGATGTTTGTGATGAGAAAGGATACCTGTAAGGATATTGGATGTCGTCTGGCAAAGTAGGGTGCATGAATTGTTATTCGTTTGTCCCTCACATTCTGTTCATGGCTAGTTTGATATTGGGTGCTTAGGAACGCGTGTGTTAGGTTAATTTTTTCTTTCTCTTTGGAAACTTTATGATTTTATGCTATTTTGTATACTGTGTTCTTGCATAGGTTAATATTGCTTACATATAATGATTAATAGTATTAGTGTTTTATGTGAAGTAAATATATTCTTATTAAGTTAAAAATTCTCTAAAAGTGCATAGTTTTTCTACTTTGAATAATTGTTATTTTTTTGGAAGGATATTTGTTTAGTGTAGGAAAAAGCTAAGAGATTTTTTCTAGATTTTATTTTGTTTTCGCTCCTTTATTGTAAATCAACATTCGGGAGCAATGTCTTTTTTAAATACAGCGAGGAAAGCGGATCTTGTGCAGTTGGCTTGCGAGATGGGTGACGTAGTCACCGAGGAACTGAACAAAGTACAAATAATTAAAATTATTAAGGAAGGGGAAAACTATGAGGAAACTTTGGCTAAATAATTTTTGGAAAGGATTGTGGAAGATAGGAAGGAACGAGAACGACAGAAAATAGAGAGTCAGAAATTAGAGAGAGAAGAAAGGGCACGGGCATGGAGTCAGGAATTAGAGAGAGAACAAATAGCTCGGAACCACGAGTTAAAGTTAATGAAATTAAAAATACAACTTACTCAAGGGGAAACCAAGAGGTTACGGTTGGATAGAAGTAACACGAATAGTGAGGGATTTCTCTCTAGTGAGGCGGGAAGTATTAGGATCAAATCAATTGAGGAGATCATAAGAACGATACGTCTGTTAACGGTGAAGGTACCGACAAAACCGGAAGGGTGGAATTTTTTTTTTAATAGTCTGGAGAAAGCTTTCGAAAGCGAAAACGTGGAACAGGAGCAGACGGCTAAGGTCCTAATTTGTTTGTTGTGGGACAAAGTAGCTAATTTGTTCACGCAATTAGAAAGTGAAAGCTACAACGATTACGAGGCAATTAAAAAAAGGATATTGCAGGAATTCGAACCGTCACCTAGAACTTGTCGGGAAAATTTCAGAAAGGCGAGGAGAAACTCTGAGGAAAATTTTGCACAATTTACCTCACGTCTTACATCGATGTGGGAATATTACTGCAAACTCAGGGGGGCGCAGGATGTCGAATCAATTAAGCAATTGATAGTAGCGGATAAAGTGATGTCGACTTTGGATAGTGATACGGGATCTCATATCCTGATACTCCAGGGTGATGGTTGGTTTAAGCCTAAAGAATTAGCGCGGGAAATCGACAGGTATTATGCGGCTAAAGGACGCAGTTACGCTTTCGAACCATGGAGTGGACCGATAGTGGGAAACAAGGGAAACGTCAGGACGGCTGGGGAACCCAGGAAAGAATTTACGAAAGAACGTAATTCGGGTTGTTTCACTGGCGGCGCAAAAGATCATTTTATGAGGGATTGCCCAAAAGTTAATATAGAGGGGAACCGCAAAAAGACGAATAAGGTGGCTGTAATAAATGTAGCTAAAGAGTCGCAAGAGGAAAATGAAAACGTAAGCGTAGAAACTATATCGAACGCTGAAAAAAACGAGGATTCGGAACATGTAGTAGTAGCAAGGGTGGATTTGTTCCAAAGGAAGGAAAAGGTGCTTTGCTATGGGAAACTACAAAGGGTAAAGGTCAAAATAAACGGAAAGGCAATAGAGGCGTTACTTGATTCAGGCTGTGAGATAACGGTCGCAAGGAAGGATGTTTTGGAAATGGGAAATACGGAAGGGTTATCAAGTATATATTTGAAAGGCGTATTTGGCCCACCAGTGAGATGCCCACTAGTTAAAGCGAGTCTAGCATTAGATGAGGGTGAGCATGCTTTATCCATTCCTATGGAAATTATTTGCGCGGTCGCGGAACAAATGGAAGACCAGATGTTGCTTCCACCGCAGATTTTCGAGATGTTAGGGGGAGAAACTATCGCGCGGACCTGTTTAAACAATGAGACAGAGGCGAACCTCAGTATTGAAGCTAGCGGGGAAGAAAAACAAAGGGGAGCGATTCTCAGAAAGGAACGTTCGGCGCAAAGTAAAACCCTTTCGACTGAAGGAGAAGAGGTAATTTCGGAATCGGACAGATTTCTTCGCGAACAAGAGAACTGTCAGCAGATCGGAAAACTGTGGGATTTCGCTAAGAGAGGAAAGGGGGATTATTTCATCCGTAACAAATTGCTTTATCACCGAGACAAAGTGCTAGGAGAAAATGTAGTACAGCTAGTGTTACCTAAGTCTAGAAGGGATGCCGCGTTAGATTTAGCGCATAGCTCAACTTTCGGGGGACATATGGGTTTTCGGAAGACGTTAGAGCGTTTGAGGTACTCATTTTTTGGGATACAATGAAAAAAGATGTGGAGTGGTTTTGCAGATCTTGTACACAATGTCAGCTCACTAAGACTCCTAAATTGAAGGATAGGACACCTATAACTCCAGTGGCCAGACCAGAATTACCTTTTCAAGTTGTCAATATAGATATGATTGGACCTATTGATCCGGCCAGTTCCAAAGGGCATAGATATATCCTTTGTATGGTGGACCAACATACACGTTGGGCGGAGGCGGTGCCTTTAGGGAATCTGAGTGCGAGGAGCACATGCGAAGCGCTTCTAAGTATTTTTTCTAGGACTGGGATACCCAAAGTAATAGCGTCCGATAACGGGACTAACTTTAGTTCCAAATTAACGACGGAATTTGAAAAGAGATTAGGAGCTATCCCCAGATTTTCCACCCCTATGTACCCGCAATCGAATGGTTTGGTTGAACGATTTAACCAAACGTTAAAGGGAATGTTGCATCACGTGATACGGGAGGAGGGTCGAGGTTGGCACCTTCAATTACCTTACGTACTTTGGGCATATAGGGAGATCCCAAACGCCACGATGGGTATATCGCCGTTTCAGTTGCTGTATGGTAGACCCGCACAGGGACCTCTGTCCATTTTGAAATCCACTTGGACTGGAGAGATTGTGGGGGCGCAATTTAGCACTCAGCCAATGCGCCAAAATTTAAAGGAATTGAAATTGAGGTTGGAGAGGGCCGCTGAGCAGGCTCAATTAACGGCTCAGTTACAGCAGGAACGCATGGCACACCAATATAATTTGAGGTCGAACCGTAAACTTTACAAAGAGGGGGATCAGGTGGTTGTGCTAATGCCAGACTCTACAAACAAGTTATATGCTAGATGGCAGGGGCTGGCTAAAATTGAAAATCAGGTGCGACCGCATTTTTTTTATTAGAATGGGAGATGGATCGGTCAAACACGTCCATCAAAACAAAATCGGTGAGTTCATAGCAAGGACGAATACCGTGAATCTCATTTTCGAAGGGGAGGAAGAGTTCGGAGAGGTAGAAATGCTACCGACACCTACGGCAAGGAAAAATTTAGGTGAGGAATTGGTAGGGGGGATAATTACGCCAAATCTGACGGTAAAACAAAGGATGCAGTTGAAAGGCGTAATTACGAAATTTAAATCCTTATTCACTAGAGATTTTGGACCCGCGGGGGTAGGCAATCATAAAATAGAGTTTCTCCCGAATGTAGAAAGACGGAAACCGCATTGTTTCGGAATTCCAATGGCATATAGGGGAGAGATAGAGCGTCAAATACAGGAGCTGGTGGAACTAAATTTTATTGAACCATCGGAGGCAGAGATAGCGTATCCAGTTGTGTGCGTGGCGAAGAAGGACGCCTCCACGCGGATGTGCGTAGATTTTAGGGCGCTCAACGCAGTAACTAAAGTGCCGATTTTCCAGATGAAAGACTTACACGAGTTAGTTTATGTAGCGGGAAAAGCGGAGTGGTTAACTTGTCTGGATCTAAGGCGGGGATACTGGCAAATTCAAATGCAGGAACAAAGCCGCGCATTAACGGCGTTCACTACGCATGTGGGCACATTTCAGTGGAAGGTGATGCCATTTGGATTGGCCGGAGCCTCGGGAACATTCCAGGGGGAAATGAACCGGGTTTTGCATAATTTCAGTGGGTGCGCACAAGCGTATATCGACGATATAATTATTTTCTCCTTAAGTTTTGAAGAGCATATGCGCCATTTAGAAGACATTTTTAGAGTATTGGACAAGAACGGGTTTTCAATCAATCTAGAAAAGTGTACTTTTGCGGCGCGACAAATTAATTATTTGGGTCATAAAATAGGAGGGGGAAATCATGCACCGGGGGAAGAAAAGATTAACGCCATTCGGAAAATACAGCGACCAAGAACTAAAAAGGAGGTAAGATCGGTCCTAGGATTGATGGGGTTTTATCGATCATACATCCAAAATTATGCCACGATTTCAGCACCTCTGACGCAGCTCACGAAAAAGAATGCGCCTAACAAAGTCATATGGGGGCAGGACGAGGAAAACGCGTTTTGTGAGCTAAAAAAATGCATTATGCTCAGTTACAAAACTGTCCACGCCGGATTTGTCTCTACCGTTCCAAGTGCACGCCGATGCAAGCCAAATTGGAGTGGGAGGCTGTTTAACCCAACGGGATGAAAAGGGAAATTTCAAACCCATAGCTTTTGTATCTCAAAAATTAACGGGCCCACAGAACTGGGCAACAATAGAAAAGGAGGCCTGGGATGTTTTATTCGCCCTCTCAAAGTTCGAGAAATGGATTTGGGGGGGGGAAGATAGAAATTATTACGGATCACAATCCGCTAAAATATTTAAACGAAACAACGCCGAAGAGTCCGAAACTCAACAGGTGGGCGCTAGCATTGCAACGGTGGGACTACACCATATCTCACAGGCCAGGCGCACTGCACAAGGCCGCCGATGCCATGTCAAGGCTCGCGGGTGAGGAATAATGTAGTATTTTTTTTTATCTTGTAAAGTTAGGTATGTGTAAATATAATTCAGCTATTTTATAGCATAAGTTAATTTGTGTAAGTTTTCTGTGTTTTGAATATTTTTTTTAGGTTAAATGTAATGTTAATGTATTTCAGTATATATTATTTAAATGCGTCCTAATAAGATTTAACTATTTAGTTTAGAGTCGACAGAGGATTATAGTAAAGTTCATTTTGTATATTCTATGCTTCGCTATCGTGAATCATTCATCTTGAGGAGCGATAAGCATGTTTACTTTTCCCTAGCACCTAGCCATGAACGGGTAGGCAGGGGGGAACGTGTGTCAATTCCGTCACCAGCAGCCGGCTGACAGTGTTGGATGTTTGAAATTTTTCCTATTGGCAGGCAAATTTTCAAGTTAGCGGTGGGCATGTAACATCCAGGAAACGTGCCCGCGAGAAAAGTTGAGTTTTGCACGTTTCACCAATATTGTGTGATAATTATTATATTTTATCCCACGTGCCGGCATTCATATAAATTACTATTTTTCAGTGTGACGTAATGTCATTTGCGTGCTTGGTTTTCATTTTATTTTTTTGTTACGTTACAAGTACTGTGTGGCAACTTCGATGGATTTTGCTGAGTTTTTGAGAAATACGATGTACTCGGTGAGAAGAGGTTGTAATAGTGCTTTGATGTTCTGATGAATTTGTTAAATTTAAATAAAAAATGTTTGTTTAAAGTTTTGAATGTTGAATTTGAAAAGAATCTTGTGAAACCGAGTCAACACCCTCACTGCATGTGGAACCCAAAAAGGATATCGCCCCATTAAATTAGGCGGGTGATGTTTTACAATATCCACTACTCCATACTCGGAGATTGAAAAAGAAAAACCGCTCGGAAAACCTGTGAATATCTGATATTGCGTCCTTGGACCAAGTACGGTGTTTTACACACATATATATATATATATATATATATATATATATATATATATATATATATATATATATATATATATAAATATAAATGTATATATATAAATATATATATATATATATATATATATATATATATTATATATATATATATATATATATATATATATATATATATTATATATATATATATATTATATATTTATGTATATATATATATATGTGATAATATTACTAACTATCTATAATTGCCCATTCTGTACTTCATCTCTGCCATGGTAACCCGTCTTGACGTAAACGCTCCGCCTTCCACATACTAACTTCCTCCGCCAATTCTGGCAACCTCTTTCTCCTAATGCTATTTTGGCGCTTTTTAGCGAGAGACGCAGGCTGGATCCGAACTGAGTAAGATGTGTTGATCGTTACGTCGAATAAACTATATTCATTAATTATGATTCGGAATCTTTGATACGGCCTCGATTGCAGTATAATCACGAGATGTCCACTCGGGTCATCACACACACACACACACACACACACATATATATATATATATATATATATATATATATATATATATATATATATATATATATATATACAGGGTGAATGAAATTAAAGTATCCCTGTTTGGGACGCCCTGCTGAGAAAAGCAGTGGACGTAACGTCTTCATATTTGGGGGGTATACATATCAGGCCATGGGGAATTGATTCGTAGAAAAAATAGAATTAGTTCCAACAAAGACCGCTAGATGCAAATGAGGCGCTGCGGTCGGTTGAAGGTAAGGAAAAGGAAACATGACTGTACGAAGAAAGGAATGAATACGAGGTGTTGGTAATTAACTTTATTAGTGTAGTTCGTTACACATGCAGGAACTAAACTACGCTGACTAAGCTTTATGTTTGCAAGCGTGTGCAGCGTACGCGTTATGTTTCCTATGTAGAAGTAGCACAACTTAACTTCCAGACCTTTTCTCTGTGGTGTAGTTAAGTGAGAATTTGAATATTCGACTTTGCGCGCAGTACCGGAGAACAAAATTTGCATACGAGCTGGGCGAAAGAGTCGTCGTAACAGATAAAAAAGGGCTTACAAATTCAGAACATTCTTCGACCGCCACGATGGTTTTTTCGTTGCTGGAGCGTGCTTTGCTACTTAAGTTATTTTACCAAAACGGCGATAATGCCACCAAAGCGCTTCGCTTGTACCGAGGGCAGAAAGCTTTGCTTACGGGTCCAGTAACACTGTGTGCCCTGCGCCGAATGGTGAAACGTTTCGAGGAAACAGGTAGGTTTGCCGTTCAAGCAGGCCGAGGGCGAAAAAAAACGGTTACCGCAGGTGATGGATGATGTCGCAACCGCTGTCGTTGAGCAGGCAAATTCGAACACAGCAGGAACATGGAGTGCTCGAGCCGTATCAAGGCAACTCAATTGTCACACACTAAGGTATGGAGGTGCATGCGGAAAGCACTCAAAGCCTATCCGTATAAGCTCCATCGCTTACAAGAGTTAAAACATGGGGATTACGATCTGCTTGAAACGTTCGCTTTAACGTTCTTGGCACGTATGAAGGTGGAGCAGAATTCGCCGTGGAACATCCTATGGACGATAAGGCTCACTTTTCCATGTGCGGAACAGTGAACGCACATAACTGCCGTATCTGGTCCACTGAGAATCCTCATTCGGTCCACCAAATGCCCCTGCATTCACCGCAAGTGACTGTATGGATCGGCTTCACTGTGACCTTTATGATTCGGCCATTTTTCTTCGAGAAAATCACCCCGCAAGGACCAGAAACCTGTTCCGTGACTGCAGCACATTATCGCGCTATGTTGCAAGGTGTGGTAATTTCAGAACTCCAGCAGCGTGGATGTCTCGCTACAACGGAACTAAAAAAAGATGGTGCCCCTCCTCACATTGGACGCGAGGTTCAACAATTGCTGCGACGTCATTTTACGGAGGATCGCATTATCAGCCGTGCATTTCCTACCAGATGGCCCCCACGTTCACCCGACTTAACCCCGTGCGATTTTTGGCTTTGGGGTTACCTCATAGATAAAGTATATCAGGGAAACATAGGAAATCTGGCGGTTTTGAAGAACAACATCCTCTTGCACGTACGCAACATTGGTCCCGACCAGTTACACGCCGCTGTGGATCATGCTATAACACGGTGTTACGCGTTGGCCCCGAAGCACGGTGGAAATATTGAAAACCACCTGTGAAATCTTTGTGTGCTGTTGTTACTACGCGCTTTCCTTTCGTTTGCGCCTTCACTAACATTTCTGTAGGATCGACAGCTGTTGTGTAACGAACTGTACTAATAAAGTTAATTACCGACACCTCATATTCTTTCCTTTCTTCGTACAGTCATGTTTCCTTTTTCTTACCTTCAACCGATTGCAGCGTCTCATTTGCACCTAGCGGCCTTTGTTGGAACTAATTGTTTTTTTCCCACCAATCAATTCCCCATGACCTGATATGTATATCCTCCAAATATGAAGACTTTACGCCCACTGCTTTTCTCGCCAGGGCGTCCCAAACAGGGATACTTTAATTTGAAAAACCCGGTATGTATATATATTGACCCGGCGGGAGCCATGTGTTCAAATCTTCGGATTAAAGTTCAGGAAATATAAAAACAACGGCTGCAAATAATTATCTGGCGTGACGACAGAAAGACAAGGTACTTTATTTTCACACATAAACGTAGATAGAAAATCAGAAGAGCATCGCAATGCTAATCTTAGCACGAAGCTAAATAGAACACAACCGTTTTACATCGAATCAAAATTAACTCTGCTGAAAAACAAAACATTACTATGAGTTGCCAATCTATGAATACAAAACTATTCAAAATACAATTACATTGGCTGACATCTAGGGGCGAAAGGATAAACTAAATACTTTCAAACATCCTCCCCCGAGATGAATATCCATTCAGCACTTCTAAATCAAATATATCATACAAATTAAACAATTATTAAATACAAATGAGGATTTTGCATGAAAAATTACAATATAGACAATTTTGCAATTACAAAACTAACTTCATGCCATTCTGGGGTAATGCTAAAGTCAATAACAAACAATAAAAAATTTCAGGTAACAAATATAAAACACTAAATATTCAAATTACGTAAAGTATACAAATGTAAAAATCAAACTTTACAAATACAGCATATTATTATTTTCAGGATATCAATGAGTAAGTAACATATTAAAAATTAAAAGTTAAAGTACACTGCAATAAGAAATTGAAAGTTTTCAAATATTAAATTATACTTATTCATTGAAGGGTAATGGAGAGAGTTTTGTTATGGGGCGTTTGAGCTCACCTTCTGCAGTCTTTAGAGTAACTACTCTCACCTTACCGTCAGTTCCAGGAAAGACCTGAAGAATTCTCCCTAGTTTCCACCTCATAGGTGGTTGATTGTCCTCTTTTATTAGCACCAAGTCACTAATTTTGAGATTGTCTTTAGTCTTGTGCCACTTGGCACGTTGATTCAAAGTTGAAAGATAGTCTGTTTCCCAACGTTTCCAGAAACTCTGAAACATCTGCTGGGTCAATTCCCATCTCTTTAGAGTAGACACTTTCACATCAGCTAAGTCATGGTCAGGAATGGTTGTCAAGGGGGCTCCAATGAGGAAATGTCCAGGAGTGAGGGCAGTCAGATCATTGGGGTCAGTCGACACAGGAATGATGGGACGAGAATTCAAACATGCCTCAACCTGACAAATCAGTGTTAGGAATTCTTCTATTGATAAAACTTGTGAGCCCATCGTTCGTCTAAGGTGATGTTTCATCGACTTCACTCCTGCCTCCCACAGGCCTCCTTGATGAGGAGCACCAGGGGGGTTGAATTTCCAAATAATGTTTTGGTTAGCTAGATAGTTGTGAAACCTTTCATCGGTCTTGAATGAGAGCATCATGCTCTTAATTTCTCTCGCAGCGCCAACAAAATTGGTACCACAGTCGCAATAGATTTCTTGTGGTCGACCTCGGCGAGCTGCAAATCTTCTAAGTGATGCGATGAATGCCTCCGAGGACAAATCACTCACAACTTCAAGATGTATAGCTTTTATAGCGAGGCATATAAAAAGACAAACATAGCATTTTGTTGTCTGACCTCCTCTTCCCTTTTTCATCTTTATGAAAAAGGGTCCAGCAAAATCAACACCGATCCTTGAGAAAACTCGGCAAGGAACCACTCTTGCTTTCGGCAATTCACCCATCAGTTGAGTGGCTGATTCCGCTCTAAATCGATGACACTTAACACATTTCCATATACAGCTCCTGATCGCCTCCTTTGCATTGATTATCCAAAATTTTTGCCGAATCGCAGAGAGTACAAGCATAACCCCTCCATGCAGGTGGTTTTCATGATAATGTTTTATCAGAAGGCTTGTAACGTAGTGTTTCTTCGGAAGAATGATAGGATGCTTCTGATCATCCGATATTTCAGCCTTGGTTAATCTCCCTCCAACCCGCAGTAGGCCATTTTCGTCAAGGAAGGGGTATAGAGATATTATCTTGCTACAAGTTTTAAGGGGTTTCCCAGACTTCAAATTTTTTATTTCTTCAAAAAACTCGCTAGCTTGAACTTGTCTTACTACCGCTTGTAATGCCTTCTTCAATTCATTCGATGTTAAAAATCCCTTCTGCCGGCGAACTGTTTTCTGACAAAACCGGAGGCACCAAGCTATCACTCGAAGTAGCTTGGTCCACGAGGAGAATCTTGATAAAATTTCATTGTTCAGATCTTCATTAAGAACAATGTTAACTGTCTGGTGATTGGATTTTCTTCTTTCTTTTTCAACTTCTTCAAACGGATTCTCAACATTCTTTGGGAAATGTGTATCCCAAGTTTCACTAGATTGTGAGAGCCATCTTGGGCCCTTCCACCACAGCTCGTCTGTCACAAAAGAGGCTGTCTTCAATCCTCTGGTAAGTTTATCAGCTGGATTTTCTGCACCTTTACAAAATTTCCAGTTTTGGGGCAAAGTCTTTTCATGGATCTCCGTGACCCGATGCGAAACAAAAGGTTTCCATATCTTTGCAGTACTCTTGATCCAATAGAGGCAAATTTCAGAGTCAGTAAATAAATAGATATCTTTAGTATCTATATGGAAAGTCTTTCTCAAATATTCTGCAAGTCGCGATGCGATAACAGCTCCCATTAGCTCGAGGCGAGGCAATGACAATTTTTTCAGGGGAGCAACACGAGATTTAGCTAGAATAAAACTGGTTGTCCACAGTTCTTGATCTGGAGCTCTAATGTAGGCAACTGCTCCATAGGCTTTTGGACTAGCATCACAGAAAATACAAACTTGAAAAGGGTCTTTAGTGCTTGGTATATCATATGGGCGAGGTATGACGATGTTTGTAATGTCCTTTAGCTCGCTACACCACTCTTCCCATCGAGATTTCAAATCAGGAGAAAGTGTTTCATCCCAAGCTAATCCTTTTTCCCACAGCTCCTGAAGAAAACATTTCATCCGGATAGTAAATGGAGCAAAAAGTCCCAATGGGTCAAAGATCTTTGCTACTATTTTAAGGACACCTCTCTTTGTCGCCTCAGCACCATCTAAACTTCGGAGCACCGGTTCCATTTCAAGCCTCAAGCAATCTTCTTCGCAATTCCAAATCATCCCAAGAACTTTTAGGGTTTTACTGCAACTCTCAGCGACTGGTCTAACATTCAATCCATTATCCTTCCAGAGTTTCTTAAGTTCAGTTGAATTAGTCTCCCATTTTCTGAGCTTCATATTTGCTTCAGACATTATCTTCTGAGCCTTTAACGAAAGATTGTGTGCTTCTTCTACAGAATCTACACTGTAAATAAGATCATCGACGTACATTTTCTCCAACATTTTACACGCTTCACTGTGATTTTGCTCATAAGACTTTAAGTGATAACGAATCGTGGCACTTAAAAGAAAAGGGCTGCAAGAAACACCGAAGGGAACTCGAGTCATTCTGAAACATTTAAAGTTTTTCTCGGGTATATCTTCATTCAAAGAATCTTCATTAAACCACAGAAAACGTAAAAAATCACGATCTTCTGGGGCTAGAGAAATCTGGAGAAATGCTTTCTCTATATCGGAGCAAAATCCAATTTGGCCTTTTCTAAACATCAAAATTACTTCCAGCAAATCAGGATTCAAATTAGGGCCACTTAATAGACATTCATTTAAGGAAACTTCATTTTTCGCTTTAGAAGAAGCATCATAGACGATTCTGACTTTGGTAGTATCTTTCTCATTTCGAACTACAGCTCTGTGCGGCATGTAATACGATGCATCTTCACTTTTCTCAAAGTCAGGTTCACACAGCTCGATGATTCCTTCATTTAGCTGCTCATCAATTATTCTTTTGTAGTCTTCAAACAATTTGGAATTTTTCTCCATTTTTTCCTTTAACTGTAACAAGCGTTTCTCTGCAATATGAAAATTACTACCCAAAACTTCATGATCTTTTTTCCATATTAATCTTGTCTCGTACCGATCATTTTTCTTCGTGGTGCTCTTCTCAAACTGTTCAAGTACCTCTGAATCTGAAAAGGATAATTCATTCTTCTGCTGTATTCCCAGAGCTTCCAATTCCCATAAATTTTTCAAAGAATCGACAATTTCAACTCCTGCAAGATTCATAATTATTGGGGTTTCAATGGTATTTCCCGAATGTCCCTGAACTGTATAACCAAACGTCGTTCCGATAGCTAGCAGTCTTTTGGAAAGGCGGGCGCATTTGCCATTCATGACTTCACTCAGGTAGTCTGCCCCAATCAAGACGTCAATATTTTCAACGGTTCCATTATCTGCAAGATCTAATCCATAGGAATCAGCCATCTTTTTTAACCATTTTGTAGGCACCGGTACTGTAACATTTGTAATTTTCTCTATAAGAAACCCTGATATTTGTAAGCGTCGTGAGGGATCAGTTCTGTTTTGCAGTTCGACATTTGCCATTTCGAAAATGGGTTCTTTCCTGATATTTTGACCCCCAAATCCATAAATACGAACTGGTTGGCTTTTTTCTATCTTTAACTTTAGCTCACCTGCAATTCTATGCGTTACAAATGATTTTTGACTGCCAGTGTCTAATAAAATTCGTACCAGTTTACTTTTGTTTCCCGATTTTACAACTGCATTGCAAGTTTGCAAAAATACAGTTCCCGTTCCCGATTGAGATACAGAGCTCACTAAAATGTCGGAATCTTTGCGTTCTTCTACAGCGCTAGCAGCTGAAATTTCACTATTTTCCTTTTCACTTGATGCACAAATGGATTCATGGTGGTTTCTATTACCACATTTCTTGCAAGGAAATTTTATTATCCTACACTGAAAACCTAAATGATTACGTTTAAAACATTTATGACATCTTCTTTCAGCCCTCAATTTTCTTAATTTATCTTCAATCGAAAAATTTAAACATTTATGTTCATCATGAATCTGATTACAAAATATGCAAGTGCTCTTAACGGAAGCTGTTAATGCGGCAGCTGGCTTGGTGTTCTGAAATCTTCCACCCGCAAATTTATTATTTTTAAAATGGTTGTTTTCGCGTGAAACCGAAGTAGATCTTATCTTATTTAAATACATTGTAGACTCACGAAATTCTATTTCCGATTTCAAGAACTCCATTAATTCTGAAACATCAAATTCTGATTTTGATTTTCGTTTCCGGTTGAATTCCAAAGCCAAATCTTCTGGCAAAAGTTTCAATAAAATACAACATAAAATTTGCCATGACCCAGTTTCGATTTCTAATGCCTTCAATGATCTAATGTTTACTTCGCATTCGTCGTACATTTTTCTAAGCGCGAACACGTTTGAAGAACTTTTAATAGCTTCCAAATTTAACAAGCGAGTTAAATGGGCATTAACCGTGAGGTCGAGTCTGCCAAATCTCCGTGTAAGAATATTAACTGCAATTTCGTAATTTTTATCACTTAATGACAATCCACTAATTGCATTTAACGCTGCTCCACCACATAATGACTTTAAATAGTTAAATTTCTCTATATTGTTTAAAGAGTCATTACTATCAATTGCACTTTTAAACTGATCCCAGAACTCCAGCCATTTAGAATGATCACCATAGTATCGAAGAATTTCTAATTTAGGCAGCCGAAGAACACTAGGGTTACGAACCGAAAGTACTGTGCTAGGTGTCAACGCAACAGAATTCTGCGCGGACGAAAGATTAGGAGTTTCACTCGTGCTTTTCAAATATCGAGTGATTTTCTTGTCAAATTTCAAGGCTCTTTCCTGATAATCCTCACTTGCTAAAATTTCTTCCTCTAAAAATTCAATATCAGTGAGATCTTCAATATCTTTATCAAGTTTTCTTAAATTTTCAACTTTAGAATTCAATTGATCCTGGAGTTCTGTTAATTCAGACATTTTTGTTTCCGTTTCCATAACATCATCATTTAAAATTGTTTCTATTTTGTTTAATAATTTAGTTGTGGCCGTTCTAAACACAATTCTTTTCTTTTTAATTCTATCTATATCGGATTCTGTACCTGTTTTGCCCATTGTTACAAATCAAATTGTTACAAATCAAAACTTTAATTAAAATCTCTTACCTTGTCTGAATCTAATTAGTTACAGCCTCTCAATAATCCATTACGTTAATCCATCGCGTCGGGGTCACCAACATGACCCGGCGGGAGCCATGTGTTCAAATCTTCGGATTAAAGTTCAGGAAATATAAAAACAACGGCTGCAAATAATTATCTGGCGTGACGACAGAAAGACAAGGTACTTTATTTTCACACATAAACGTAGATAGAAAATCAGAAGAGCATCGCAATGCTAATCTTAGCACGAAGCTAAATAGAACACAACCGTTTTACATCGAATCAAAATTAACTCTGCTGAAAAACAAAACATTACTATGAGTTGCCAATCTATGAATACAAAACTATTCAAAATACAATTACATTGGCTGACATCTAGGGGCGAAAGGATAAACTAAATACTTTCAAACATATATATATATATATATATATATATATATTCACAGTGGTACCCCGGTACTGGTTGTTAATTGGTTCCAGAAGGCACGACGAATTCCGAACGGACTATTCCCATAGGAGATAATGTAAACTGAATAATTCGTTCCTGAAAACCAGAAATTTCACATTTTAATGGGAAATTTCTAAATGGATGAGGTTGTTTTTTTATACAAATTTATTTCTACTTCAAGCGTTTATTGACCAGGATTACACATAATCTGTGTAAGCTTCTATGAAATAAGACGCTTTGTATTAAACGTTCCGAAGTAAACGTTCACTGTATGTGATCACACACTGTCATTAAATAGACTTCCATAAAATCAATAGCAGTA
Organism: Dolomedes plantarius; assembly: GCA_907164885.2. Taxonomy (NCBI): domain Eukaryota; kingdom Metazoa; phylum Arthropoda; class Arachnida; order Araneae; family Dolomedidae; genus Dolomedes; species Dolomedes plantarius. The sequence goes on from OU015495.1 coordinate 101,160,915, forward strand.
CTTAGCGTTTACTGATGGTGATTAAACCCAGCAACGCACAGTACACTGGGGCTGAAATGACTTCCAAATATGTAATCCCTGTAAAAATTTTGTGAAATTCAGCATTTGGGAATTCCTCTTTCTGTAAGAGGAATTCCCAAATGCTTCCAACCAATAAACCATTACAGAGTCCCTTTTCTGTAATGGTTTATTGGTTGGAATGTGTGAACATTCAGGAAGTAAAAGGGATACATGAGCTACATATCCGCTGCACATAGTGGCCGTGTCGGTTCAAGCAATTATCCCAGAGCTTAATAGATTTTGGATACCCTTAGCGAATAACGTCAGTAGTTGTCTGTGGAACTAGTCTTGAACGACATCACGGACCTCTGCATCGTGAGCAAACCTGTGGCCCTTGAAAGCTTTTAACAATGAGCTAAAGATGAGGCAGTCGTACGGTGACAGGTGAGGTCTATAGGGAAGTAGTCATGGACCTACCTTCCAGCGGAAGCGCCGTAGCATATAATATCCACGTCAGTCGATTCCACTGTGATGGACAAGTATGCTTGAGCACTCCTAGACATGTCCTGCGTTCACACGTCGATTACGAAATTCTCTAAACCTTCTGAATACAGTGGCCCTTTGACAGACACTTATGCGTATACATATCCCTCATGCGACGATAAATTTCGGTTTTACTAACAGTTTCTGACGTCAAAAATTGAATACCCGGTCACTGGGACTGTTTGGACGAATCCATGCACCACGACCGTATGTAGCCGCCTTGCTTAAACACGTTCAAACAGCACGCTGACACTTTCCGGCTATAGCATCTTTGTTCCGTAACATGTAACGTCCTCTACTAGTGCAAAGTCAAATGTATTGGTATTTAACCACCGACGCTAAAGCAAACGTCTCATTTTCAATCAGGCCACTTCTATAAAAATGAAGAGTTCTGACCGAAATTAGCAAGCTTCTAATCCTTTCGGCAATTTTATCAGGCGCCTGCATAAAAGCCTGATTATGAAATGTATTACCAGACTTGAGGGTATCCATATCTATTCTGAAATTAATTTTTGATGGTGGAAAGTTAATACTAAGTTTCAAATTTGCTTGAAAAGATTTTTAGTTCGCTAGGACAATATGAATCGACGTAGAATAAAGTTGGAAATAATTTTCTAGCTATGCATTAGAGTTGAAGTGTCTGGGTAATTTAAAGGTGAGTAACCATTGTTAGGCGAGAAAAACTACCTCAATCTATGTTTGTTTAGATGAAATATTTCGCTAATTAATGCTAGATTTAGATATAGGTGTAACTTGATAAAGAATTAGAATGGTTTGTTTAATTTGCACTTTCTAATTAAAATATTCTAGAAGATGGGACATTTATATTTTCATAAGATGTTTTGGTTTTGTCCGACAATCTCTCGTATTTGTTTATCTAACTGCTTTCCTATTTCCTTTACAAAATTATTATCACTAGATATGAATAATTCTATAGTTTCTTATTCTTATGATGTCATACTCGGAAATTCTTAGCGATTTAAAATTTGACTAAAAAAAATTCTTCCGGCTTGGCATTATGAGGTTCTTGTATTTTATTTATATATCTCAGTCAATACAAAGTTGGATATCCTGAAAGAAATTCGTGTGACTGAAAGTAAAATTTAAATGGATACCAATGTAGGCAATTATTTAAAGCATTCTTTACAAACTCAATTTCCATGATTAAAGTTACTTACTTGCGACTTGTGAAGGACTCTAAATAAAGACAAAAAGCTTCTAAAAATCCCCATTGGCTACCAGTCTCTTACCAATAGTTATAATTCTTCATCAGACCAGGGAGATTAGGTGTAATTGTCTCTATGGACAATCACCAAATGCCAAAATCCTTAAACTCTTTGATATAAGCAAGGGAATCGACGGAATTTTCCAGAAGAACTTCGTGATCGTGAATAGAAAGCGGAGACTTGAAAAGAGTTCGCCCGTAAAAGGAGCGGTGAATATAAAATTTATATTCTCAAGCACTCACAAAGAGACCCTAAAACGAGAAACCATAAAAATGGGGGAAAAAAGAAAACGAGAAATAGAATCGAGAAGATGGAATTAGGAAATGGTAAGAAGAGTTAAAGATATGAGTAAATATTTATAAAGAAAGTCGGTAAGTTGGATATTTGGAGACGCATTTCAGTGCAAATGATTTTTAAGGCAAAGAAGTTACTTACATGAAACTAGTGGGGTCCGCAAAACAAGAACTTACAACCTTTCTAAAAACCCTAGAATATGCTAAGAGTGGCAACTAGCTTTGAACTAATTAATATAGTTCTACATAATGCCGTGAAGTATAAAGTGTAATTGTTTCCATGAGCAACTCAGTAGTAGGAATTTATGACTGGGCATTTGTGAATTATACATAGAGACAATCACACCTTATGTTTCCTGGCCTGATAAAGGACCACATTATTTTTTTCGAAACTAGTTGTAGTTCCTTGTTTTACTGTGGTTAAGATGCAAGGTGTTCCTGCCAAAGGTTTAATAGTCTAAAACTGAAGAATGAGTATAAATCACAAAATATTTTTAGAAAATCTAATTCAAATATGGCATTCACGTGATTAATTTTAGCACCAGAAAATTTAAATTTGTGTCTTCGTTCCAGTAAGTGAACAGCAGTTATGGCTGCAGTTATGGCTTTAGATGTTTCTTGATTTTAAACATACCTTGAACGTTAAAATTGTGTGATGAATACTAACCAAATGGAGGAATTGTAGTTTTCATATTTTATTAGATGTTTGAGGACTGGGAGTTTTTAAATCCTTAGATTTTGTATGTGGGGTTTTTGTAACATACCTTGATGTGATTATAATTATTCTAATGTAGATCAAACTAAACGTGTCCTTAATAGAAGCATATAAGAATTTTCAAGGTGATGTCAAAAATCAATAAATATTTAAATCCATGACTTCTAAACAAATGCATGATAATGGCACAAATTCAAGTTATGTGACGCTAAAATGATACAACATGCTGACTAGGTATCTGAAGTACATTTTCTAAAAAACTTTATTGCCTAAAGCAATTTCTCTGTTTAAGTCAATGACTTGTTTAGGGAAAATGTACCAGTAGTTGACCGTTTGCTTAAAAAATGTAAAAAATAAGGATTGTATCATTACTAATGTTTTTAAACATATCTATCTGACAGGTAGCACTATCTGTTGTCAAAATTGTGAAACTCTCCTATTTGCATTGCATCATGAATAGAAATGGTGGCAGTTACCCTGGAGTTCATACACGTGTAAATAAGAGTTTTTTTTTATTTTCTTCATAAGCATGTTTAGAGCAACACTTTTTGTACAAATTATTACCACATGTTAAATTTCGGTAAGTCGCTCTTTTTTCTACTTTTTACCGTTAAATAGTGTGTTATAGATGATAAATAGGTTTGTTTTATTCCATAATGTTAAAATCCGTTGTTTCTTGGGGGGTCAATTACTGAAACCTGATTACAACATAAATTCCAATAGTTGACCGGGTTGGTCAATTACTAACTTCCTGGGGTTAATTTCTTTTAACAATCTATATTCCATTTATTTCATTGAAATACTTTAAGGGACAAAGTAGTTAATATGCATAAGCAAGCCACATTTTTAGTGGATGACCACCTGGTCAACCACTGACACTTTAGATGGTCACTTTTAAAGTTGGTCTTGTTCACTTGCAATGTAATCCAAAAGATAATCCGTCCTTCCCGAAGGTATACGGATGATTTTGAGAGACGACAAATTTCGCAATGGCAATCAGCTTGACTAGGATTATACAATACAAATAAATACATGCAATGTTACACAATTATAAAAACCGAAACAAACAAACAACAAAATTATCAATGACCCAAAAAAGGGTAATGAAAGTCCATAAGGTCTTTCATCACAGCCAAAATGAATTTTCTACAATAATAGTCATTATAGAATTTATGTGGTGACCATTCAGTAATATCCCTCGGTAAACTCGACCGCAAATCTCTCCATGTTACACAATTAAATAAACAATGTTCTATTGTCTGGACCTCTCCGCATGCACAGGTGTCACTCTTCCCAAAATATCTTCTTTGATATGAGCCCACGCTTCCATGTTGAGTGATAGCTTGATTTATATAGAAATTCGATATTAATCTTTCTAAGGAAACATGAGGGTAGATTTTATGAACCGGCCTCCCCAATTCACTATCGGCCCACCTTTCTTGCCAGACTTTCATTCCATATGCCTTAATCTTTGCCTTTACTTGTTGCTTGGTCATTTTGTAGGTACCTTCAATTATGTCCAGTTCCGTGGCTTCTTTAGCCGCAGTGTCAACTTCCTCATTCTGTCTGATCCCGATATGTGCTTTTATCCAGTGGAAATGCACGACCACACCATTATTTTTGATCTTGTGTTTCAATTCCTCAATAATCTCACCCTTATATTCTAAGGACCCAAGAGCCTGCAAAGCACTCCTGGAATCGCTAAAGATGTCAATTTCCCTTAGACCTTTTTCCATAGCATCGTCTATTGCCATGGAAATGGCCGTAACCTCAGCACTGTATAATGTTGCGTTATCAGGGTTTCTTCTCAGTTTAGTATCGATCTTCTGACTCTCATTATACCTAATAAAGGCCGACCCAACTTTTCCGTTAATCTTGGAACCATCCGTAAAATATGTATTCTTCGCAAAGGGTTCTAGTCTATAAGACCAATTGAAGCTCATTATATCTTTTATTTTTCTGAGATTCTTGGATTTTAATTCACAAGTTTGGCTATTGAAGGATTCATTCCCCAACCAAATCTCGTCACCCTCATTATAGATCTTATACCACATCTTATCCATTTTCGCTTTTAAATCAAAGGGTAAACATCCCGCCAATATAGCTAGAGCCTCTGTCGATACGGTGCGATTACATTTTGTTATCATTAGCAGGAATGGCCTTTGCATCTGTCGTAACTTGGCATTCATCAAAGTCTTATCGTCATACCAGGCTTGAGCTCCATGTAACAAAATCTTTTCTACCACTCTCAAATATAGCTCTTTAATATTTTCGCCCTTAAGGCCCCAAGTCCTTTTATAAATTCTCTTAATACCATAAATGAACTTCAGGGTTTTTTCTCTAGTGATGATTATATGTTTTATAAAATTCAACTTTTCATCGATATACACACCCAGATATTTCAATGCGTCGTTGTATCTAATATTTTTATTCTTTAATTTAATAGCTGGTTTCCTCGTAACCTCACCTTTATACGGTATGATGATATAATTGGATTTTTCGACACTAAAATCCATCATATTTTTCTGTGCCCATCCTGCACATTCTTCCAAAACGTTGTTTGCCAGCTCGGTAAATCTGTAAATTACACGACTTCTTAAAATGATGATAACATCATCAGCAAAGGCTTGAATTTTAATCCCATCTTCCCAAGTTTTTTCCAGTAGTTCGTTGATGATTAGCAGCCACAAAATTGGTCCCAACGAAGACCCCTGCGGCACGCCTATATTATAATTCCATTCAGTATTGTTTTTCATCCTTACAACTCTGTTATTTAAGTAATTCATTATCATGACTTGGAGCTGTTTGTCCACTTTAACCCTCCTCGTTTCTTCCTTAATTCTACTGTGTCGCACCATATTAAACGCATTTTTTATATCAAGGGTAATCAGACAAGTATGGTACTTGTCTGCTTTATTCTTTTTAATTATTTTAATCATTTCAGTTAAGGCCTCAGTTACGCCACGATTTCTCCTGAAACCGTATTGAGTTTCCGATAGTATTTTATTGATTTCTAGATATTCTATTAATCTGTTTGTCAAAATTTTGTCCAAAACTTTACCTATTATGGGCAATAAACAAATAGGGCGATATGAGGTAGGATATGTTAGGTCCTTGCCTTCTTTTTGGAAGAATACCACAATCGTTCTTTTCCAATGACTAGGAAATTCTCTTTTCTCCCAGCATTTGTTGTATAAATCAACAAGATACCTCTCATCGATGTTATAAATATGTTGTACTATACTAAGGGAGATGCCATCGTACCCAGGTGCTTTACTTGGATCCATATCCTGTAGCATTTTCTTAACTTCAATTAGTTCAATCTGCTGTGCGTTGTCCCCCTCTGCATAATCTTGCGTGATGACTACGTCTTCCCTCTGAAAGTGCTGAGCTGTTAATAAATAATCGACTTCGTCTTCATTATATTTTATATCTCCGTTTTGGTCTCTTATACCCTCGGCTTTTACTAACCTATCATTTCTATCTTTTATAATAGAGTATGCCCCGCCAAAAAGGTTCTTTACTGTGACCTTATCCAAAAACTCCTTAAATTTCGTTCTCTTGGCTTTTAACATTTCTTTACTATATTTAGCCCTTTCTGCTTTAAACATTAATTCGTATTCTTTCCTCTTGTCCGGGTCTCTTTCCTTCTGAAAACGCCTCCTCAACGCTCTCACCTTGCTTCTAATGACCGTGAGTTGAGGATTCCACCAATATGCGTTATTCTTCTTCCCTTTTGGTTTCCTTTTATGTTTATTACATAGCTCCTCCAGATCCTCTTCGAGTTCTTGTACACAGTCATTTACGTTTTTAAGTGTTAGACTGCTCCTCCATTTCCTTATGCTATTCCTTAGATCAATGCAAAAGTCCAACCAGTTCAAGTTGTTAATATCCCACCTCTTTCTATGGTTGTAAATTCCTTGCGTTTTTTCCATCGTTAAGTTAAATATTATGGCGTTATGATCAGTTAAGGAATTTATGTCCTCCACCCTCCAATTACTAATATTACCATCTTCCAGACCGAAAGTAATCGTCAAGTCCAACCATCCCAGCCCAAATGGGCCACGATAGGTCGGTTCACTGTCGGGATCATTATGTATAGTTCCATCATGCGCCATGACCATTCCCAATATAATTAGCCCACGTGCATCCGTGGGCCGTTGGCCCCAGACAGTTGACTTCGCATTCAAATCCCCCATTAAAATGATCTTTTCCCCGCTGAACTTAGTGATAATTTCTTTTAACTGACTTATATGGGGCTCAGTCCTATCCACATTTGCATCGCGTACCGGAGGAATATACATCGAAATTACAATAAATGTTGCCTTCATAGCATTGCATTTCACGGCTACTATATGTTCAGTTATATGTATTCTAACCGCTCTAATTCTTTTACTTAAAACAATTACAGCTTTTGAATTTGACTCCGAGTGCACCAGTTGAAGATCACCGGTAATACCGGCCACCCGATTTCGGGCCAAATAAGGCTCGTTGACTGAAGCAATATCCCAATTACAAGAAAGAAAGTCCACCGCGAACTGCGACGCGGCATTGTGCGACTTGTTAAGATTCAAATGAACGAAATTAAGAAAAAACTCGGAAGAGTTAGCCATAAAAAGTTAGAGATTTAATTCTCTCCAAGCACTTGCAATGTAAGTCTTATTGCTTGGGTTGTTGTAAATACATACAACGTGTGTAGCGTGGACCCACCCTCTGTGGTGGCGTGGACCCACCCAGGGCAACGCATGCAATGCGTGTGGCGAAGTGGTCACACACTCCTGGCTTCTCTCGGGAAAAGAGTATCGCTCAGCTCTCAGCCATTGGGAAAAAGTCATTAAATCAGAAATTAGAATAAACTGTAAGTAGATGCCGATTCCGAAAGGTCCACAAATGGCTTTTAACACGTAAAATTTACCCGTATTGGTATCAAAAATTCCTTAAATTTGCCTCCTTTTCCGGTAGATTTGTCAATAAATTTCTCCAAATAATTCTTAGGCTACGTTTCGATTTAGATATCGTATTAGCAGTTAGTCGGGTGATAAAATGTAAAAATTGCAGTTAAATTAGACATCTATGAACGAAAAAATATCAAATGGTAGATAAAAAAGTATCTTATCATAACTAAGCATTTACTAGTTGTTTATTATTTAAAGTTTTTAAAAATGGGCTTCGAGGACATTTTTAAAATAGGGCTCAGCGTGTGAGCACTGGTGGTGCGGTAGACTATTGCTTTTCGCTTTATAGGAGGTTCTAAGCTCCAACCCCAGTTCGGTGAATATTCCAAATGTCGAAGGATTTCGATGGCAATTGACCACATGCTTTGAAAAGTTAACTGCAAAAATATATTGACATAATATGGAGTGAGTTTTAAATATTGTCATATTAATTCCTAACTAGCATATTAATAATTTTAATAATCTTCAAGATTGAAAAGTTCACTTTTGATCTGAAAATCTATTCAAAATTTAAATTTTATTCCTAGTTTGCTGCGAGGCATATTTTAGTTTATATGCCTTTGGTCCACCGCAGCGGTTTTTTAGAGCTTGATTTGTTTTTGAGGTTTACATGTTTTATACGTTTTTCTGAAAGGTTTTTTGAGCATGAAAATCGATCGGAGGGGTCTTTTATATGAAGCAAGTCGATCACAGCAGTTATAAGGCTGGCCGTTTTTGGAGCTGGTCGAAAGTAAATCGGCCTCACCTTCAAACTTATTAACTTTCTCTTTGTTAGAAAAGCGACTGGCGAGTCAAGAATCGAATCCGAAATCTTTTGCTTTTGAGGCAGATCTCCTGGCATCATTAAGTTATACCACGATCTTTATTAATCAGCCCCATACTCTTGGGGAGTGAACAGGGGAGGGCAAAAGATGTGGCGTTAAAGATTTTGAGCCAGATGATGGATATGCATTGACTTGCTGAATCAAAGCTCGTATATTAAGGCTGCTGTGTACTAACCTTATTTATTGGAATCGCTCACTTCAATGTTAACCTACGGAGAAAATGTGTCCAAAGATCGCTGATCGAAAGATTTTTAAAAAAAATTGTACTCCGTAATAGAGAAAGAAATTTACACCTTGGGGAATTTTTCGTTTTTTAAAAAATATGCAAATAATATTTTAAAATTTAAATTATTCCGGGAAGTATAGTGTATTATAAACGCTCATCAATCACTTTGATGGACGAAATTTATAAAATGAATCCTGTCGCAAGGTGCAGAAAAGTTCGGGCTGTCTGAAAATACAATTTTTATTAGACTATCAGCATTTATGGAGCTGTAAACAGTAAACACATTTTCTCCGTAAAAATTGAGGTGAGCGTATCCAATAGGGTTAACACACAGCAGCCTTAAGCAAGAGAAATACCTGACGCTCTTTCATCGGTCCAATTCCTAAAGGCTACAAACGTCCATACCATGAGTGGCACTCGAAGAAAAACCACTGAAAATACATCAGTGGGTTGTACTATTGTTTTTATTTCTATTGTTTTTTGCTAGCCCGTAATATATACCTCTGCAAGTTGTTTGGCTGGATGCGAGTGAAAATTGTTAACTGAAATTTGAAAGTTTTCCTTTTCTTTCTTTCTTTCTATCTTTCTTTTTTTTTTTTTGATTTACACATGTTTTTATACACACAATTTTAAACAACCTTTTAAAATAACACAAACATACATTTTTCTATAAGCTCTTTTTCACTTATACATAACGACATTGCACATAGCACTTTTTTTCACAATGATCTTCTTAAAAATACTTTTCTTGGACATATTTATAATAATTCTATACACATTAAAAAAATTATTTTTATACAAACACAGGAAAGTTTTGGCCACTCTTTTAACAGGTTCTCTGAAGGTTCAGTCAGGCAGAGGACGAAAACCTGTACCACAGGATACAATCGAAGCAGTTGCCACAGGATACAATCGAAGCGATTGTCGACAGAGGACCAGACAATATTGCTGCCACCTCTAGCGGTCGTGGATTAGCTCGGAATATGGATATGCCTTACAGTACGGTATGGAAAATCTTACGAAAGATTATCAACTTCTATCCGTACAAGATCAGCCGTGTACAGGAGTTACTGTACCCCGACCATGATAAGCGATTGACTTTTGCTTTCACCTTTATTGCCAGAATGGAGGTGGATGATGCTTGGCCGTGGAAAATCTTATGGGGAGACGAGGCCCACTTTTACCTGCATGGAACTGTGAATACCCAGAATTGCCGAATTTGGGATGACAAATCACCACATGCAGTCACAGAAATTCCCTTACATTCACCAAAGGTAACTGTTTGGTGTGGGTTCACAGCGGAATTTATCGTAGGTCCATTCTTCTATGAGAACATTACCCCGACAGGACCGGAAACCTGTTCTGTTACCGGAGAGAAATATCGCCACATGTTGAACAGCTTTGTCATTCCGGCACTTCAGCAAATACAATGCCTGGGGGAAATCATTTTCATGCAAGATGGAGCCCCTCCACACGTTGCTGTACGGGTGCAACAGCTGCTACAACAGAAATTCACAACAGAAAGAGCCATTAGCCGCTACTTTCCAACTGCATGGCCACCTCGGTCGCCTGATCTTACCCCATGCGACTTCTGGCTATGGGGTTACCTTAAGTCCAAGGTCTATCAAGGAGTGGTCCAGGACCTGGCTACGTTGAAGGATAACATATCACGGACTGTACGGGAGATTCCTGCAGACATGTTACTTTCTGCTGTTGTGCATACTGTGCACAGAATGCAATATGTGGTCCACAACAACGGCAGCCACATTGAACCTCATTTGAATGCAAAATAAAAGGTAATTTCCGTATTGATTTGCATTTGTTAACACTCTATTTTCTATTACACAGCGCCAAATATTCCCCTAGCGGTGACTTTTGGAACTAATTTATTTTTTCGCGGAATCCTTCGTCCCCCGTCTTGTTTGATCTTCCTACAAAATGTGGCGTCATTCTCGCAAACAGATCGCGCTACAGAACACTGTGAGCACTGTCAGTTTAATTATGGCCACCCGGTATATATACATATATATAAATTGCAATATTAAATGCCATTGTGACAAATAAATCTCTTTAAAGTAAAACTCGCGTATTTTAATCATTACATATGCATTATCTTCAAGAACTTGTTTTATCCAATGTATAAAGCACTGAAAAGGAAAAATAAGTATCATTCCCTGCTTAAAATTACCACTGCATGAAGATGTTGATTAATCTGCCTTAAATATCTAAACAATATTTCATAAAACACTCAGATTTCTTTTCAGACTCCTACATAACATTTAAACAATTTCACCATTGCAGGACAAGTAAAATAATTCAGGTATCACTTTATACGTGCAATCAAATTTGAAACTTTAATTAAAAATGTATCATAATTTGTGGTAATTAATCTAAAACCTGAATTTCCCGTCACCGATTACATTGCCTTACGATGCAATCGGGATCTCCTCATTAAAAATGCCTTGACGAAATTATTAATGGGTCCACTTAAGCGTCTTTGAACTTGGTGAAATAATGATCCAAAATCCCTTTAAAAAGGAATTGAAACGTGATTTCTCTAAACCCCATTTGTCGAATTTAAAAATAAAATTTGTACTTACTAAAAAAAATTCTTGAATTCACAAAAAATGAGGTCGAAGGGGCTTGTAAACAAAATTCAAACTGCCGTCGTTGAACTCATACTCACAGCGTCCGCAGATCGGATATGTCTCATCAAGATCAGACACTCCCTTAGAAAAAGAAAGAAAGAATCATTTTTAGAGCCAATTTGAGAGATTGATTTTCGAAGAGTGAATTCTCAAGCTTTCTCTGGCAGTTTAACCTCATCTAACACAACTAAAAGTTCTTTTAAATTCCCCTAGGAAAAAAGAAGTGCAATATACAAGGGCTAAATAATGGGAATGTCCGACCGTCCTAATTCTAAAACCTGTGATTTCTTCCTCTTGGGCAAAAATCACTGGTTGGAGAACATAATATTTCTTTGTATGTTATGCTCTTTTCTCGGTAATCTGTAAAAGGGACTAAAAAAGCGAAAAGCTTCTGATCTGACTGGTCTTCAAAAAGCTGTTTGAGAATAGGTGAAGAAAATCTCCCAAGAAGCGATTTCCTGCCCTTTAAAGTCAAGATGTAGAAAAATTCTGCCAAGAGTTTCCTTAAACAGAAAATTTATTTAAATGGAAGTTCGTTTTGCACGAAGACTTTAATTTGAGCTGGTAATTGTCTGTCAAGTCAAGATTCCACTGAAAGGAATATCTCTTTACATGGGTTTGTGTTTAGTTTGGAGCACTACGGTCAACTTTTTGCTACACGAGGGCTAATTTGACCGGTCCTTACATGGAATCTCGTAAGAAACTCTACTGCAAAAAAAAAATTTGCTCTACTTTGTGCATGAAGCTTCATTAGGGCCCCTAAACTATACCCTTGTTAAAATAGGATACCTGTGTAGATATGTTAGATAAAAAACACTAGCTTCATCTATATGATAACGTCTGCAATAACATACATAATAAGACAAAGAAAGCCATAATGAGAAACACTTCTAAATACACTGCCCTCCAAAAGTTACAGTACAACATGTTTTTTATGTCTAATTTAAAAATAAATGAACAGAGAATCAAGAAAGTTTGACGAAATGTGCACCAAGCAGTTCTTCATGCAATGCGACAAAGAAATTTACACAATTTACGTAATTGACATAAGTTAAAGCAAAAATGCACTCTTGGAAGAAAACTCCATTTTTGGAGAAAACAGTACATCACAGTTTTATGTTGAAAAATGTCTTGAAAACACTAAAAAAAATGGCTTCTAATAAGGAATATGTCCACCCTAAGCTGTAATGCATTGTCGGCACCGACACTCCATGCTGCCAATTAAGTTGCAGGACACTGAAATGGGAAGCTAAGACCAGACACGGAGTAAACCTTATTCCAGCTCATGTAACGACCTTGGAGAAGAACTTAAAGCAGCAACGTGTCTGGCAAGGTAGTCCCAAACATGCTCTATCGGATTCAGGTCTGGATATCGAACTGGCTATTCCATTCGCTCCAAACCATGACCCTCAAGATAATCCTCTACAAGCAGATATCGGTGAGGTCCGGCATTATCATCCATTAGAATGAATTAGTTGCCAACAGCAGCGGCATATGGGAGGACATATTGATCAAGGATCTCGCCCCGATATCTTACACCAGTCAGAGTTCCTCTATGGAACGCATTCAGGTCAGTGTGACCACCGAAAGAGATTCCTGTCCAAACGATGATTCCACCACCTATGAAACCGTGTCTTTCAGCAATATTGGATTGGTTGTATCTGGTGTCTTCTTCCATCCAGATCAGCAGACGCCCTGAATCGCTCTCTAGTGTGAACCTGGACTCGACTGTGAAGCGTACAGAAGCTCATTGTTTTCTGGTCCAGGAATCGTGTTCTCATGCCAAACATAAACGGGCACTTCTCTGTCGTCGGTTAAGTGGAACACGCACAACTGGTCATCTTGCATAGAGACCACAATTGTGAAGGCGTTATCGCACCAGAGTAGCAAATATTCTTGTCCCTGAAGCGATAAAATGATCTGAAACAAGCTGAGGCACAGTAATGCTTCTCCTTCTTCTTGCCGAAAGAGCTAGAAAGCGGACTCCCGCAGCTGTTGCAATTCGTGGTCGACCTGGAACATGTCTTCTAGACATAGAATCTTCTGAAGCAAACTGATTCCACAGTCGTTGGACCTCACTTCGGGACACACTGAGGCGTCTATCAGCATCAGCTTGGGACAATCTCATTTCCATCCATCCGATCGCGAAGCCACCTTAATGAATAGGGTAAACGACTTCTCTGAGACATTGGTAAACTTTCCTGGGTACTGTCACCGAAATTGCCAACAAAAATTGAAAATAAATAATCATGCACAATATTTGCACACAAAGTCAGGAAAGTGACAATTCTTTAAAATGAAAGTGGTCACCAAGGCTTTTTTGCATAAGTTTTCTTAAAGTTCGATACTATCATTCATATACACTATGGATTTTATTGTTACTGCTTTTATTTTAATGGTGAGCTTCGAAACCATGTTGTACCTTAACTTTTGGAGGGCTGTGCATCATGTATTTAAAAAAATATTCAAACTCGAAAGTGATCCTCGAAATCTTTTGGAACCCTCTACGCTGGTTAAGATTCACTGCATTTGGATTATTTCATTTGCCAATATATTTATGTTTGTCTCGAAAAAAAATTTAAGTTTTTTCTCTATATTAAACACAAAAAGAGCGTTGTTAAGGCAACAGTTTTAGTACTGGCGGAGAACTGAGTGTTTTAGTTCTTTCCAGATGAGCATCGGTATATTTTAATAAAACACAAGAATGTAGCCAATATGGTGAATAAATTTGTTTTCAGGGACCAATCGAAACCCGAATTTGGAACTCAAAAACCAATGGTTGTACATCTTAGTATGAAGGGAAATTTAAATAATTCTTTTCCCCCTTTAATGCATGCTTTTTTTGTAATTCAGTGTAATCCATTTGTTGTAGAACAGTTTATATGGAGCACTTCCCTTAAATGGTCAACTACTGCTATCTTTACCTTAATTCATCTTTGTCAGCTTCCTGGAAAAATAATTGTTCATGCATGTCCCTCCTAATATTATACTTTACAGCTTTCTTCTAAGTATTTAATCAGTTGTTTATTTTCATAATTTAACTTTAGGGGCGGGCCGTGGAGGCCTTGTGGTACAGCGCGCTGGTTTTCGGTGCTGAGGGAGCTCAGATCGAATCCTGGCAAAGCGCCACTAAAATGCCTCCGTTTGTGTCGTCCCTTCATAGGGGGCAATGCTGGTCTGCCTATATGGCGCCCCCATAATAAAATGACCAGTAAAAACTGCGGTGAATTAAAAAGGCGAATGTCTTCGTGACAAGTGCCTCCGCATAGGAAAAAAAAAACTTTAGGGACCCGGGGGAACCAAATGATTAGCGCGTCGGGATTTGGCACTGAGGGAGTTCGGTTCAAATTCAGTGCTCTCATGTCTACACCAGTAATGGACACGTTAAATCTGTAGGCCGGAAAGTGCCTTCACGAGGTTTGTAGGAACTGCTTTGTTTACTGCGTGTCGAAGCGATACAGACTACAAAATTATAACTCGCGACGGATGGATGGACGGTTTTAGCGTCTGAAATTTTACTTTCCGAAGGACCGTTATGGAGGAACGTAATTCTACGTTAAAAAAAAGAGGTCAGCTATGATAAGCAATCCTACGTTAATAACCCGCGGCAGTTTCATTAGAAGAGACTTCCTTAAATATTTTTTTGTTTTTGAAAGAAAGTTTTATTCCCATACTGGGCACACTAATATGAATCTGCATATATACAATTTGACTGAGCATAAATGCCTAAACTTTTGAGACGTACTATAACAATATAATAGTAAGTCACAAATTTATTGTTTATGTATATACATCTTACTAGAGTATTTCTATAAGTATAAATCTTTACAAAAATGGACAGATAATATGAAGCAAAAAAACTTAGATTAATTTTTTTTCCATAAACCGTAATCCCTGAAAGATTGAGGAAATATCAAACGGAGAAAATTCATCGAAACTGCAAAGTCGACGGAGGCTTACTTTTATCGTAATCTTATTAGAACGTGTCTAGATTCTTTGACAGAGTATTAAAACTTTTGAATCAAATCTGTTAGTTCAATTTATAAAATGTCTACATAATTGAAATAAATTCTTATCGTGTCTCAGATATTCAAATGTTTCTCGATAAAGTATTCTCTATACACTCTCGTATTGTATTCAGAATTAACACAGATTAAGCTCTTTGTACAGGAAATACTTTTGAGCCGCCTTACTAATTTAATATCATAGACGGATTGGTATAATTGGAGTTCGGCCGAACCATGGTATCCACTTTCAGGATTTGAACATTTATCGACTCTTCGATGGTTATAAGTCGAATATAACCGATTAAACACCCTAAATATTTATGAGATAATCATACTCTTGGATAATTACGACGTTTGTTGTAATTATTTATGTGTGAAATGATCTCAAGAGGCTTAAGATAACCATAATATTAAAGGATTAATGTTAACTATAACATTTAATTTCAATTTCAGATGCTGTCACATATAAGATTACAAATTCGCTTGAAACTTGTACAGAGGAAAAACTTACAGGAAAACCTCAAACAGGAACAAACAGCTTCTTAATATCCGTGATAAAAAAGAAAAAGGGGGTAACTAATTTCGGACTAATTAATAGTTGCACATCAGACCGACGAGAACTCGTTGTGATTGTCTCTATGGACAATGACTTATTCCCAAAGGCATTTATGAATTGTTCCTTGTGAATATCACGCTCAGTGCTTCTCGGTCTGATGATGTACTAGTTAATTAGATCAAAACAAGTTCCCACCCTTTTGTTTTATATTGTGGATATGTAGAAACTGCATGTTCCCGTTTCTAGACAGGAAATTTGAAATTTAATGTAATTTTATTATAAAAGGATAGAGTTCTCTGAATGCAGGTAATTTTCTAATTATTTCATTACGTTTAGTTTAAGGGAAATCCAACTGTTACCTCGTAAGGAGATGAAAATCTTTTTCTGGCTTTGATTTTTAAGCAATATTGAAGAACAAGCTTAACAAAGTTAGTGCACCTGTGTTGCTTTTTCGGATAGAGGGTTTAAGTTGGAAACTTGTCCTACTTTAATCGATATTTTACATTATGAAATATCAAGAACGTTTTCATCAACGAATCGCAAATATAATATGCAATGTATTAAGATTATAGAAAAAGGCAAACGGAGTGGAGCAAATTGTTTCAGCAATGGGCTTGTTTACGACCGATACGTTGTTTGGTTGGAGGCTGCATACCTTCTGCAGATTTTTGCTCCATCGAAACGTAGACCGCGGCTACGCAATGACACCTATGACGTCAGGAAACCGTTCCATAGTAAAAACGTTATCCAAAGACTTGAAATTTAAACAGGGTTTGAAGATATCTATCCGAAGAACGAATCTTTTTACCCCCGACTCGAATAGATATATTAAGGGTCAAACGATTTCTATTCGAACAGGAACAAACAAACAGACAAAAATAAAATCTCTCGGACCAAAGTCCTTTGCAGATTGAATACAAAGGATCGCATTTTTTTTTTTTTATCCTTCTGAATTTATCCAGCTTGGAGCGAAAAAGTTTCGCTCCTTGAAATTTTACTCCGATTAGAAAAAAAATGTTTTTAAAGAAATCTGTTCCATCATACTAAGTTTAAGATTTAAGGTTCTCGTTACTTTAGTTATGTGGGCTTGTGGCGGCCCAGTGGAACTGCGCGGTGGTTTTCGGTGCTGAGGGTGCTCGGATCGAATCCTGGCGTCGCGCCACGGACGAGACGAAGTGCCACCGTTCGTCTCGTCCCTTAATAGGGGCTAATGCTGTCCGCGTATGTGGTGCCCCCACAATAAAATGGGCAGTAAAATTGCGGCGTAGTATAGGCGAATGTTTGACGACAAGTGCCTCCGCATTGGAAAAAAAACACTTTATGTTATCAAAGGTGTTTCTTTCAACCTGTTCTACCCACTCTCTCATAGAAGTGGGAAAAAAGATAGGATGATAATGTAATTCAATGCTATTTTGTTTTTGTATTCAAAACTAAAAATAAATTCCGTGTCGTGAAGAAATATATAATATTTCTTACAAAAGAAATTAATGCCTTGTATGCATGAAATTATATGTACCAATACGTAATGAAAAAATTCAATATTTCGGAAACGAATTTAACAAACGTTCATTTCCAATTCAACTCCAAAATAGTTTTGAAAAAACACTTTCGTGAAAAGAATCCTTCTAACTCTAAATAAATTACGTCAACCGGTTGAGTCTATAGACTTGATTTTAGCCTCGTTCGATTCAGAATGAAAAAATACACAAAAACAGGCACCCAACTCGAGACATTTATTAAAGATCTCATTCTTTAGAAATTTTCGAAAATTGTGTATTGAAATTTCACCATATTCCCATGGACTCATTTTGCTGGCCATTGAACTCGTCCTTCTACTATAGATAAAAACTATTTTGTGCTAAATTTGAACTCTCTGCCTCAATCAATTCAAAATTATCGCGCAGGACGATAGATATATAGATCTATACCTAAGACCCATACCAAAAATGATAAAGTTTATTAACCCTTCAGCGGGCTCGCTGAAGGATATGTATAAAGTGCAACATTTTCGTAATTTTGAATGGTTTGTTTTTATATGTAAGGTCTGAATGTTCGAAGCAGTTTCTATTTATAGCTACACCCTTTCTAATGCAGGTCTGATTTTCTGACCCTTGTATTCCTTTCCATTCATTGTTAGTCGTCGTAATTTAATCGTGGTAAATCAGCGATTATACTGGATTGCGATATGACAAAATTATGATTTGATGTAGTAGATCAAATGTTCAGCTATTACACGGTATTCTGCATATCACGAATATAGACAATCTCATTTTTTTTTTAGGTTTTTGGACATAATAGGAATCCATTCGCAAGTTGTCCTTAAATGCATTAAACCAGGCAGTTTTGAAATAAGGCTATTTTATCTGCCTTCTTTGGCCTTTAATTATAAATATATCTCAATATTATCAACATTTTATATCTTGTCATAAAGCGCAGAATTATTATTTTCAATTTGAAAAAAAAAGTTTATTACAAAAGGAATAATCAAGATTGAAAGAGACGTTGCACTTTATGCAACGCGCGCCTGCTGGTGTTCCAAAAATTGGCGAGCCCGCTGAAGGGTTATGGCCTGTTCACATAGGAGTCCGTTGCGTTGCGTTAAGGAAAAGATGACGTTGAGACGAAAATAAACGAATCATAGGCGTTAAAAATTTCATTGCTAATCGTTTGGAGGCATATGATTGGTTTATTTTCGTCTCAACGTCATCTTTTCCTTAACGCAACGCAACGGACTCCCATGTGAACAGGCCCTTAAGTAACCATGGGATCTGGGATGCTTGAAAAAATTTTCTGTAAAGAAGTATCTTGGAAATTCCAAAATCTTAAATTTTAGCCACATCGGAATAGCTTAATAATCTTTCGAAATTCGCTAAAGAGGAAAAGGAACAAATTCGTTCGTGAGAGATATTTTTTTGTTCCGTCTCGGAACAATTCCTTACTCGGAGCAAATGAATTGCTCCAGGTCGGATAAATATCCGGAATGATAAAACACTTTAGGAGCAAAATCAAATCCATCCTGATATAATGGTTTCATGTGGATAAATAAATTAAAAAAACCACTACAACCGATTCGATCGGAACTTTTTATTTTGGTTCATATCCATTTCAAGCCCTGGATTTAACGATTGTTGAGGAAGATCGTTTGACGTAAAACACTTCTGTCAAAGGGCAAAAATTGATACTGTTTTGGATTTCATTATGAGGCAATAAGGCGAAATGTCGCAACGTCACTGGCTACGTCAGTTGTCGTCTACTATAGATCACGTGATTATCGGGTGGCAGAAAACAGAAGCCGTTCCTATGCGTTTGCATGTGTTCTTGGACGATACCTTCATTTTGAGTTAAATAATTTAAGTTTATTTATAAAATTCCTCATATTAGTTGTATGTAGCAGGTATTTTAACACTTTTTTTCAATATTTCTCAAGGTTTAAGAGAATATAATCATTCTTTCGTTGAGAATGATTATTATTATGTTGAGATATGTATAGATATCAGGATAAGTTACTTCAGGCCAACGTCTTATATCGTAACTCCAGTCTTCCTCTGTCAATAAATACGGGTCACATACTGAATAAACCTTTCCGGGCGGTACCTGAGTGTTTAATTTAGTGATATACCTTTGTTTAGATACCGTATCTAAAGACTTTGCGTAATCTGACAGCATTTTATTCAACAAGCTGTAAGAATGCTCATTGAACGTCATGTTAAATTATGCAATGTTTTGCCACTCCTCGCTAAACAAGAAGTAAAATCTTCAAGAGTTGAGATGTGACATGCTGCGAGACACTGCCCTATACGGCAGTTGCAGATATCATGTCACATCTCAACTCGTGCAAAAACAAAGGACAAAACGTTTGTTGTTAAACACGTAGGTTACAAAAAATTATTTAGAAGCGCATACCAGAGCTCAACGTGCAAAATGCGCGACATCCATTGTCTGTCCACCGGTTTCACATCGTTGCTTTACGAGGTAGATATTTTTTTCGGATTCATATTAGTATATGCCAAGCGCGAGCGTGAGTTAGACTTTTAAAAGAACTGGACTGATCTATGTTTCCATATTTCACAAATTTTTCCATTTCCTATAGCATGAGCTAAATAAAGCTATCCCTTAAGATATCATGACGAAAGCATTTTTTTGTCTTCAATTTTGCTTTTACTGTAACCTAACAGTTGTAGGTTCCACAAAAAACAACAATAAGGATAAAGGTCAATGTAAGTATGTCTGACAGTTTAGAATATTTTATATTTATTTTCCTTTGTTTAATTTGACATACTTTACCAGCTTAGATCATATTGTGTTACTTCAACACAAATTCTTTTCTTATAAATGATGTACAGCGAATCAGATATCTTTTCTCTCACGATTTCCAAACCCCTGATAACGTGAAATTGTTTACAGGTAAATTTTATCATTTTAAACAGAATAAATAATAATTGGAAATCATTTTGAATGTATTTAATATTACCTAAAAATCATCGGAAAGATGCCTAAAAGTGTCAATGGTTTATAATTAGCAGTAGTATATGGTAAACTAATTATTAACAATTTTTGTTAATTATTCCTCTGCAAACCGCATTTTAGGTTTTTTATATAGAGCTTGTGTAGTAATAAATTTGGAGAGAACTTAATTTTTAATTCATGAATGAAAACGAAACATAAATAATCAAAACGAACATCATCTCTTGGTGGAGAATCCTATTCGTTTCTATTTCGTTTGATTATTAATGTCGAAAGACATAAATAATCAAAGCGATTAGCAAAATGAGTACATAAGATATTTTTCAATGATTAAAGAGTAGAAACAAGAACATAGACCCTATAACGTTTAAATAAATGCAAAAATCCGTATTGATTATCATTTAGATGCTCACAGGTATTATTTTGTCCCGAACTAACTATCTAATAATTCATACCATACACAGTTGGGTCTATATCGCGAATTATTTGCGACGTAATAGTTAGTGTAAACTGGGCTATTCTCTGGAAATGTGGACATTGTCTTAGGCTGCGTATCGGTGTTCTGGGGATTAAATCAAAGTAAAGCTGTCGCATGTATTCGATGTCAGGAAAAGGTCAATAAATATTTTATTCATTAGCAATAATATTTATTTCAGCACAATTTCATGATCAATTGTAGTTATTCATATTTTACACACTCGAAAAGGTGAAATGTATTATATTTCACGCATTGGGAAAGGTGACAAAATACAAGGAAAAACGCCCTCGTGGACCAGAGGCCCCATTTGCAAATCTATGAACCTGTAAAGTACCAAGCAGCCTTGGACCCCAGATTCCCACTTGCTATAACGAAGAATTTCGTTATATTCCTTTTAGGTTACTAAATTAACGTTAAATCTTAGTTAAATTAATTAAATACCTCAATATGCTAGTTTTCCTAATAGTCACTTGCTTACTTTAACTTGGTAAAAGTGTTTGAAAAATAGCACAGTTTAATTTTTTGTTGGTCCCCCCAAAGTGTGGGAATCTCGCTGGTTATCTTTAAGCTTAAGCTATTTTTGTGTTCTGGGAGCACTATTTACAATCGCCACATCTGGGAAAATAGCCCATTAAAATCAGTCCGTTTCTTTTGAAAATGCCCTGTGGATCTTTTGAATTGGATTCCTTTTATGTATCGGCTAGGTTTCTAAAAAGAGCGGATATTTAAGACTTCCGGCAGTACGCTTAAATTGCACTGTTATTGCTATTTAAAGCCGCCGTTAATTTAAAGCCATTCATCAATTTAAATTTGCCGATCGACTGTCACCTTGTTAAACACCGACAGTCTTTCCATCTGTTAAAAAGCTTCCGGGCACTTGCTATCCGTGGGAATCTGACCACGTGGGTAGGAGAGGACGCGTTCTAGTTCCTGTTCTCTCTTCCAATTAAAAATTGCGCCTCCTACGTCACTTGAAGGCTTGACCAATAGGGTGTTTGCTCCATTCGCGCTCTCCGCCGTTGGCGTTTGTATTGTTCCGTTTTTGGCGATAAATCGCTCTACCCTGTTCTACCGACTAATCGTACGGGAGGAGCAAAAAAAACTCCGCCGATACTGTACGCTGTCTCTCTGCTACTTTTCCCTACGTTTGCGTGGCTTGGCGATATTTTCTAGTGTTCCGGTAACCCTTCTCCCCTGTCTCCTCCTGCTTCCTCGGTGGAAAAAATTTAGAGTGAGCCATATTTTCCTAAGAGAGAAGTTCGTCTTTAAATTGTATACGTTTAAGCACCCCTTCAGTACTTGGCCCTGGCCTCGACTGTATCGGGGGGCTGTTTTTATCATACCATTTTGCTGTTTCACTTTAGACCTGAACGGTCATCCAACATAGAAGCCACTCCAGAATGTGTCCTTTCTTGCCTAATTCTGTGAGGAGGCTATACCATTTTCGATGTATGATGTTTATGAACCATCATGGTCATTTTTATGTATTTGTACTTAACGATCAAGGCTTCCGAAGTAAACTTCAATAAATAACTGTCGACCTAATAATTGGCTCGCTTCCTTTTTTTTGTGTGTGAATTTGGTTCCCGGATTGCAGAAGACGCCTGAGGGTATTGTGGTCACATCATGCTAATCCCACTATACAACGACGTTACCGGCCAACATATCTACTGAAGCTAGTTAGGCTTCTAAATCCCACATCACGTTGTATTGAAAAGCGGTTATCATCATCGAAGTAATTTTTAGCTTGTTCCTAGCTCCACGAACTTTCTTGACTGGGTTCATCGGTTTCTTCTTCGACATATACTTTCGGCCATATTCTTCATCGAGATAGACTCAGTGCCGTGCCGATTCCTTTTCCTACCACTAACTAAGGTGTAATTCTACAATATAGAGATAGACATTATTTCCTTCATTAGAGAATGGATGCCGTATTTCTTCATTACAGAATGATGCCGTTCCTATTTTATCTCTACAAACTAAGGTACAGCTTCAGTCTTCAGCACAAACTAAAGTGCTTTTCCCATTTCGACAGTACACTTGCTATGTCCTACTCAGCAACGTATAGACGATAAATACGCTGGCCCATGACAGGGAACGAAACCGAGGTGCAATACAGATGGGTACGCTGAATGTGTATTTATTTGCTATTGTAGTCCCTCTCACAGAGGCATTGCGATGCATTTTGCCATCTTCAAGCTCTCTAAAATTTTGTACTGAAATTCATGAGCGACAACGGTTTTTCCCGTTGTGGGTGGAATGACTGCACTTTGCCATCTTCAAGCAATCAAAAATTTTGTAGTGGAATTCAAGATTGACAATGGTTCTTTCCGTTGTGGGTTGAATGACTGCACTTTGTCCTCTTCAAGCACTCTAAAATTTTGTACTGGAATTCAAGACTGACAATGGTTCTTTCCGTTGTGGGTTGAATGACTGCACTTTGCCAGTGAGGAGTAAAAACTTAGAAAAATTCAAGATTTGGAGTTTTTCTTCTTCGCCTTATTAATCAGTTATGTCTTACTGAGGAGTCGATAAGAAAGAAGAAACTGAAATCCGAGGCTACTGGACACTTTGGAGGTGTATATATTTGCAATACTGGAATAGGTCCAATTTAAAAATCTATATTAACTACTAAAACTCGTGATTCATATTTTTACCCACATGATCGGTTATACCCTTCCCCCCTCTCCTCTAAAAGGTAAGTTTTAATGAGTTTTATAGTACACTCCACTTAGATATAATTTCCATTCATGAAGTTTAGGACATTCTATCTATCACCAGCCCAGCACCACAAACAGGACAAATAAATATTTTTTATTAGAGAAAATCTATTTCTTTTTTTGAAACTCATCGCTCTAGCGCATTAGATATTAGAAAGCTTATTTTGAATGATAGGAACCCAATATATTTTTGACCTACAAGGACTTTCGTTATTGAATATATTATTCTTAACCTGTTTAGGAGTCCAATATATTTTTGACCTACAAGGACTTCGTTAGAGAATATATTATTCTTAACTTGTGTAGGAGACCAATGTATTTTTGACCTACAAGGAATTTCATTAGAGAATATATTATTCTTAACTTGTTTATTAGACTTTTTAACTATCAGTGTAAGTCAGCTATAAAATGCTTTCAAAGCTCAAAGCGAATATTTCCTCAAATTCCTCAATTAATTCTCTTTTTCCCATTGGCTCTCAAATAATTCTGTTTTTTTTTTTCCATTCCTAAGAAAAAAGAGCTGAATTTTATTATGTTTTAAAGAGATTGAATTTTCTTTACGATTCAATGAACACACATAAAATATACAACTGGAAATTCAAAACTACGGGAGTGTAGAAAGAATGAATTTTCTTTTATTTCTTTAATTATGATCGATGGAAAAATTTTGCCTTAAAAGATGAAATTTAATCCTATTTTATCTCGTCTTTCTGAGCGTTTTTGAAAACCATTTCATACTAATGACACGAAAATTTCAGAAAATGCCAAACAGGTGCAAAACAATTCTTTAAATTTACAATCAAGATTGATGAGGACAAAAGTTCCAACTTATAAGTATAGTTATTTACCATGTCGGGAAGTATCAGGTGTGATTTATCTATATTAATTATTCACAAATGTTTTTATATTTTAACTACTTTAAATTAGTCTTAGTTTAACGAATTTTCATTCCAACAAATTTTTTAACGGAACTTAAGGGATGAATGAAATAAAAACTCACCTGCATTGGATATTCAGCAGGAGAAATTTCGAGTTCATATAACCGTAAATAGTTGTTTGCTTGATATTTTTCAAATTTTTCCCCTTTTTATTTTACGCTTTTACGACTCAAATGAATTTTTATTTAAGAAGTTTCATGTAATAAGATTTTAAGAGGCTTCATGAGACTTCATTGAATAGAGACAGATTTATCTGTCTTCGATATTGAACGGAAGTGATTTCATATTTGAAGTTTACTTTCACATTAATGAATGCATTTGGAAAAATATTTTGTAAAAGTATATTGTGAGTGCAGAGACTGAGAAATGGTATTTAGGGCCAAATCTTCTTTTTAAGTGATATTTTTATTCTTTAAGGAAAAACCGTATTTTTCGGACCGTAAGACTTGCCTTATTACATAAAAAACCGACATAAAATTGGGGTGCGTCTTATGGTCCGAAAGTAACATTAAAATAAAATGAATATTTTATTATCTATATATATATAAAACAGTTCCGTAACTGACTGACTGACTGACAGACAGATAACGTACAGACCAAACCGCTGGACCTAAAGGGCTGAAATTTGGCATGACAATTCTTATAGTGTATGGGTGCACCAAGAAAGATTTTTGAAAAATTCTTCTTAAATTTTTTAAAATTAAATTTTTAAGCTATTTTTGTAACTTTTTCAAAGTTTGCATTTAAAATAATAATATGAGGGTTGTAAAATTTATATCACGAAAAATATCATAAAAATTCCTTTAAAATGAAATCTTTTTCAAATCTTTTCCTCCATTTTTTGATTTTTGGTGAATTCTTAAAGATGAATTTTTAGAATTTAATTTAATTAATGCTGATCACGTGGTTTCTTTTCTTTTGTGATTCTTTAAATTAATTTTGTGGCACGTGCATAACAACGAAATAAATTGACAAAAAATATGAAAATACGGTAAAAATAAAATTGAACCACTAGACTAATTGAGATGGAAGTATTTTAAGAATTTAATTCAAATTAGTATGTTTAATAGATCTTAACATGCAAGTTAATTGCATACATTGAACGTTGTATTTAATTTTAATATTTTCTTCTACATTCTTTTGTCTATAAAAATATCCGTTACGATTTTTGGTACTTACGTATTATAGCTGAAGCTTTGCGGTTTGGCGAAAAAGCGGCAATAAAGCGCCAATTATGCGCCCCATCCTTGTTGATAGTATTGTTTCCGCCATTCATTGCTTTTCGTTCCCGTTCTAAGCTTCGTTTTGAAGATTTTCTTAATTTTTTTAGGTTATGAAAGTTATTTGACAAAGATCTTTTATAAAAGAAGTTTGACGAGAAATATGACAGTGTAATACCTCAACTTTGATAAAAGATAACTTTCATAAAAGTTGGGTTCTTCGTCAAAGTTTTATAAAAGATTTCGGTGCCCGGATGTCATAAACAACATTTCGAGCAACAGCATGTTAAAAAAATACAAATGTGTGGAAAACGCGGCAGATAAAGAACAAGATTTCGATTCGAAATAGTTTTAGCTCTAATTAAAAATTGCGCACTAATGACAAAACAGAAATACACGAAAAATATTCAAAATGAGTATGTTAAAAACGCAAATCTTTCAAAGGAAAAGTCTTAGGATGCTGAAATTTTGCATGGTGGTTACTCCTAAGCTCTAGATGCCCACTAAGAAATATTGTTTAAAAGTACAAATATTAAGGGGTTTAAAAGGGGCTTAACCCCCTCCCCACTGAAAAAAAAACCCATTGTATCTCTGAAACCATAGGACCCAGGAAGTTGAAATTTCGTATGGTGGTTCCCCTTAAACCCTAGGTGCCCACTAAAAAATCTTTTTGAAAAATGCAAATTTTAAGGGGGTTAAAAGTGGCTTAACCCCCCTCTAAAAAAACCCCCATAGTATCTCTGGAACCATAAGGCCTAGAAAGCTGAAATTTTGCATCGTGGTTCCCCTTAAGCCCTAGGTACACACCAATAAATATTTTTTTAAGAGCTCGAATTTTAAGGAGTTTAACCCCCTCTCCCTAAAAAATCCCACTGTATCTCTGGAACCATAGGGTCTTGGAAGCTGAAATTTTGTATGGTACTTCCCCTTAAGCCCTAGGTACACACCAATAAATCTTTTTTTAAGAGCTCGAATTTTAAGGGATTTAGCCCCCTTAGATAGAAATAACTTTTATAAAAGATCTTTGTCAAAGAACTTTGATAGTGTAATAGGGGTATTTTGAGGTTATAGCATTTCTTTTATGTATAACTGTTATAAAAGATACAAATAACTTTTAAAAAATATCTTTGTCAAAGAACTTTGATAGTGTAATATAGGCCAAAAGGAAGAAGATGCAGTGTCTTTTTTCCAGATCCGTGGAATTTTGCCCAGTCAGCGTGTATGCCCTAACTTTCACAACATGCGTGCCTATTTTAATCGACCAGTAGCTGGAGATGTAATATTAAAGATTGCGGCAAAACAGTCAGAATTCAGAAGGAAAACTGGTTCTACGGTTCCCGATTGCCATTACTTTAAAATCCCGATTGCCAAACTTTAAATATTTGCATTTTCCGTCGAAACCTGTATGCATATCAATTTGTGTCAAATTTGCATTACCCCTTCTTGGCGCGTCTCTTTTTTTTTGTCTAAGAGTGTATTCCTATTTTGTCTTTAATATGAAATTTTTAATTAGATCTAAAATTATCTATAGCGAAATCATGTTCTTCAGCTGCTTATTTTTTTTTAACTTTTCCATGTGTTTTCCAAATACTTTTTTAAACATGCTGCTGCTCAAAATGTTGATGCATGTTTAATAACTGCTTTCGTATATTTCATACACGTGCTTCGCCACAGATTACACGAGTGCCATGAATTATGTCATTTGGTTCATTTAATTTCAATTAACTTTAGCAGTAAGGTGGGGTCATTTCTCATAAGGAGTTCATAGCAGAATTTAACGACAGTGATCCGAATTTAAATACGAGTTTTGGATATTTCATTTTTATTTTGGGGATTTAAAACCACTTTACAACCTCCTAAAAAGTTGCTTTTTAAACATCTTTCTTGGCCAACACCTAGAGCCTAAGAGGAAACGCCATGCAAAATTTCAACTTCTTCGGCCTTATTGTTCCAGAGATACAGTGGGATATTTTTTTTTGGGGGGGGGGACTAAACCCCTTAAAATTTGAATGTAAAAAAACATTTATTGGTGTGCACCTAGGGCTCAAGGAAACCCAACCAACAAAAATTTCAGCTTCAAGGCCTTATGGTTCCAGAGATACAGTGGGTGTATTTCTTTTTTTTTTGGGGGGGGGGGCTAAACCCCTTAAAATTTGACCTAAAAAAGGAAAAAATTATTGGTGTGCACCTAGGGCTTAAGGAAAACGAACCAAACAACCAAATTTCAGCATCCCAGGCCTTATGGTTCCAGAGATACCGTGGGTTTATTTATTTTTTTTTGGGGGGGGGGCTAAACCCCTTAAAATTTGAACTAAAAAATTATTAGTCTGCACGTAGGGCTTAAGGGAAACCAAACAAACAAATTTCAGCTTCCCAGGCCTTATGGTTCCAGAGATACAGTGGTTTTTTTAGAGGGAAGGGGGTTGGGGGCTAAACCTCTTAAAATCCGAACTTTAAAAATATATTTATAGGTGTGCCCCTACGGCTTAAGAGGAACCACCGTACAAAATTTCAGCTTCCCAGGCCTTATGGTTCCAGAGATACAGTAGGATTTTTTTGGGGGGAGAGGGGGCAAAGCCCCTTAAATTTCGAGCGTTCAAAATGATTTATTGGTATGCACCTAGAGCTTAAGAGGAACCGCCATAGGAAATTTCAGCTTCCTAGGCCTTGTGGTTCCAGAGATACAGTGGGTGTTTTTAGAGGGGGCAGGGGGTTAAGCTCTTTTTAACCCCCTTAAAATTTACAGTTTCCAAAAAAAGATTTCTTAGAATGCACCTAGGGATTATGGGGAACCACAATACGAAATTTCAACTTCCTAGGCCCTATGATTACTAAGATACAGTGGGTGTTTTTAGAGGGGGGCAGGGGGTTATGCCTTTTTTAACCCCCTTAAAATTTGTATTTAATAAAAAAAATCTTATTGGGTACGTATTGAGTAACCACGTTTTCCACACATTAGTATTATTTTAACATGCTTCTGCTCGAAATGTTTATAATTTCCGGGCAGGAAATAGGTTGCCACTGTGAAGTTAGGTGTTGGCGAGCAGATATTACGCCAAGGGTTAAAGGCTGCCAAGCTTCAGCTATAATACGTAAGTACCCGATTTTTTCATAAATATATTTTTTTGTTTTTTGGCATTAATTGCATACATTGAGCACTGTATTTAATTTGAATGTACTCAGCAGCGAAGAACGGGTATTCAGCCAGTATATTATATATATATATATATATTATATATATATCTGTGTGTGTGTGATGTCAGGCGACGCCATTCGTATTGCGTAAGGCGTTTTTTTAGCATATCAGCTGACGCGCCTGCACATAGAGTTCAAAGTGCAAAGAAGAAGGGTAGAGAAAAAGTGAGTCCTGCGTAGGCATGGGGAAGCGAGGAGGTCTTGTGGAGCCTGCCTCGGAAGTTGTTTAAGAAGGGTAGTAGCCATTTAAATTGCTTTATAGAATTTCGTTCGTGGCGTTATATATGTTTTTTTGGTGGGTGTTACGTGTCATATATGTATTTGTATAATCAAGCAATGTCAAGTGTTAAAATCGTCTTGTAATAAACTTGTTGTGTGAACATTGGAAGGTGATAATTTGCTACGCGGTGTGATTGTTCAGCGTTTGGATGCATGACAGTGTGTTTGTGTGTGTGTTAAATATATTATATTTATTTTATATATATTACTAGATGTATTACCCGGCTTCGCTCGAGATTCAGTTTCTGTTATTTATTTTTTTCAATGATTAGCCCCATGTTATGATGTTCTAAAGTTTTCGCTAAAATTCTTTTGCGCTAGCAAATAGCATTAGTTTGTTCTCGGTGCTGTCGTTGTTCATCGCTTTCCTCTCCTTTCGATGTTGAAGCTCGAAGACAATCTATGTTAGACGCGTTAAAAGTTTCTTCATCAGTCTCACGGCTTCAGATCACTACAATTCGAATTCTGTTACCTTCGAACTCTTGGGAATGTTTTTTTTCCAGATTCTTGTGTGCGTCTAACTGCATTTCGAATTCTGTTGGCTTCGCGCTCTTCTGTTTTTTTCATCACATTGCTCATTTCTCAACAATCTTTGACATTTTGCCCTTACTTCTACAGGATTAAAAGTTGTTCTCCTCTTTTTGGGCATTTTAAAGCATTAATTTACAGCTAGTCAATAACGTTTGAATGGATTTATAGAGAAAGAATCAATAATGTTTGAATGGATTGAGATCACATTCAATATTAAAACACAGCAAATCTGATAATTATTATAGAAAAAGTATATACACGTATTTCATGCTCAGAATTCTTTCTCAAAACTAAATCGTCTGCTGCGTTTCAATCCCACTTTCAGACTTTCTTAATTATAATATACACGTATTTCATGATTGTAATTCTTTCTCAAAACTAAATCATCTGCTATGTTTCAATGTCACTTTAGTTATATAAATCATCGCGTCAAGGCTAAATGCACGTATTTCTAGCTAAGTGAACGTGTCCTTCAGTATATTTGAGTTTGAACAGATAGCTTGGGATAGTTTCGATTCATGAAATGGATAGATAACACATTCATTGAAAATGAAGGAATTTCCATCCTTATAATTTCATTTTTAAAAGGTAATATTCAGGCGTTGCCACGTACTTGAAAATAATATATTAAATTCATTCTTGGATGCGCCAATATATGAATAAATCACGTTTTTAATTCATGTCTATTTATTTTTATGGAAATGTTATAATTTAATTGGCAACAATGAAATGTTACAATGGCTTTGAACACAAATATCCGGGGAGAAGTCCCATATCCTGTGCTGGGAAATTTGTCGAATTGTTTTGGCGATTTTCAATATCCGTTGATACCGCAAAAACTTGTTCTAACATAATTCGGGAATGGAACGTCGTAGCGGGATGAAAATAGTCTATAACCTTCGCGCAAGTTCAAGCAATAAGTTGACTAAGTTTCATCGCAATCGGATGAACGGTACGGCAGCGCATAAAATACGACCAAACAAACAAACATTCATTCATTTATATATATATATATATATATATATATATATATATATATATATATATATATATATATATATATATATATATATATATATATATAGATTTATTATATTTATTGTATACATTTTTTAATATATATATTTTTTATCCTCATTAAGTGAGAAATTGAAAATATCTTTATATACCTAACTAAATACAAAATATTCTTTTCTAAAAATCCTCCCATAAATTTGAGGTGCGTGTTATCGTCCGGTGCGTCTTATGGTCCGAAAAATACGGTTATTCACTACCCACTTTTGAGTGCTTTAGTACAATTGTAGGTAGTGAACTGCACTCCCACCAACGATGAATTTTGTATACAGCATTCAAAAGGAATAACTTAACACTCAACAGAGAGGAATTTAAACTATTCCCTAAGACGCCTTAACCTTCTATAATATTCGCAAAACACATATGAACCTCTATTGTAAGTTTCAGTCGAGAAATTAAATTTAATCCCCCCAATCTAATTAACTTTGCCGACTAAGAGGCTCACATTTAAAGAGTAAAGTTGAGAGGAAAGGGCAAATTAATTTTAAATAAGAGTCTATGAAATATACTGTTATTTTCATATTTTCTTTTTAATGATTTTCCATGTACGAAATCCTCTTTTTTATGCAGAATCTTGAATTTGTGCGACATTTGCATGCCAATTAATCGCCAAATAATTAAAAACAACTGCTATATGGCGGGGTATTTTTGGTAGAAGCATGTTTAGAAATGCCGAAAGCATTCCATTTATTTTGACAGTGATTACAGTTAGAAGAAAGTCGTAGGCATAAAATATTTCACCCCCAACAAAACAAAATTGCTGAAAGTTTAACGAAGAAGACGATTTTTGTTATAAAACCTATTGTAGAAAAGTTGCATATTTTTTTGAGTTAAGGAATGTTTCCGAAATATGGGAATCTTATCAATTTATCATATTTTGCATTTCAGAAACCGACTTTATCGTAGCAAATTTCTATTTTCTTGTGCTATCTATTTTTAAAAAATATTTTTTTTCGAGTCTAAGGTATTTTAAAGAAATAAATATAATACATTTTACTTGATTAAATATTCTCTGTTAGGTATTTTTTTAAATATTTGTTATTTCATGAATTTCGTTTTAGAAGCTAGTAGCAACCTTTTCTACTAATGGATTTATTGCAGTTATTTATGTTTAATTGTAATATAAGTAATAGTTCGGTGAAATTTTACCTGTTTTTTCCATATTATTAGATTACAGATATCATTCTTAGTACTTAATCAAATTTCTGTTCAATGAATTTACTTTACAACGAAGTTTTTAAGAGTAACGATGGGCTTAATTAAATTGAAACTCAACTGTATTTTTAATCTGAATATTTTACATTATTATTATCATTTTTTTCTGAACATTTTAATGGAAAAAATAATCCCCATTTTAGCTTTTTGAAAGCAGTATTAATATAGTTATTCCATAAGTATAACTATTCTATATCAGCTTTTGTTAAAAAAAATTAATATCCTATGTATTTATCTGGAATTGTGATAATGTTTAATTAATTTTTAATAATACCTGAAAATCCTTAAAATTTTAAGGATGAATAATATCTATATTTCCTGATTTTTTATACTGGTACAAAACACATTAAATGCATCCTTACTTTTTGCATTCATAATTTTTTGAATTTTGAAACAGATGAAGGTTAAAAAAAATAGCTTAGATGAAATGAGAAACAGTTTCCCTCGAGGAACTGGGAACAGCTTTTAAAGTCTCTTTAGGATTACTATTTCTTTTTTAAAGTTGTTAGTGGCATTCCTTTCAAAGTTATTTTCATTACGAATAGATATTTTGATTTTTAAAACTTAAAAACTTTAGAATTTCTCTCCCGATTCGGAGGTTTTGTGGCGCTTTTCTTATAAAGCATATGATTGTTTTCTTTTAAATATGTTTTTGAGAATCAGTGGATTCTTTATGGCAGTAATATGGAACAACAATTGTATTTACTTTTTAACCCTATGGTTTGAATACTCAAACAACTTATAACGATTTGAGAGCAACTCTTACGACCAACGCTTTGAAATCGAAACAGTACTCTTCGATTCCAGAATATATTGAGAGGTGTTTACCGGGGAGAGAGAAAACTGGAATGAAAGTTTTCAACAACATTCCAGTACATGCTCTCTCTGGGATTTTACGGATGGTAGCAGAGATAATCAGAATGACGCTGGTAGTGGAATATTCATCAAATACCCGAATGTTGTACATAAAATCAAATTTAAAAAAATTTAGAGTCGTGTTCTGTTTTTGTGGGGTGTGTATTACTTGCCATAGATGAGTGTTTGAGATCTATTAGAATTGATGTCGAGTTTAATGTCGAGACATATGGATTTTATCAGATAGTCGCAGTTCCATCCAGCTTTTAACCTTTTTCCTTACGGGGTGGGATAGCATGTATCCCAAGAATACGGTCCCAAGATTGAATATATATATATATATATATATGTATGTATGTATGTATATATATATATATATATATATATATATATATATATATATTATATAACCTTCTTAATGACCGTTCTTACAAAGGGGGTATGAAATTTCCTGTTCTAAAGAGGGATTCGGAAAAATGGTCCCCGTGAGCTAAAGGTTAAGCAACTGGACGGGAATGGGCATCAGAGCCGGCTTATCCATCCTGCACCATCAAGGGGTCGCTTCTATGTGAATGCAGATATTCATTTGCAGTGGGTCCCCTCTCATGTGGGCATATTTGCCAATTAGATGGCTGACACCCTAGCAAATGAGTGTACAGCTGAACGTTCACCAACTTCTTTGGCTCTTACTCAACTGAAGATTTATTCTGTAAGGAAATCTTTTATTCAGAGTACTTTGAAATCTACTCCGGTCCATGTCTGGTATTTTGGTGTCTGCCCTGGTAGAGCTCTTATCTTCAAGGATGATACAGCTAAGCAAACTGCAATCTCTGGTTTTGCCCGTGGCCACTCGAGGTTCCTTAAATTTGATAGATAAAAAAAAACTTTTCCAACTTGTAAAAAGTGTAATACTGCGCAGGCCACTCATGGCCATATCCTAACTTGCTTAAATTCCTCCAGGGAGGGATTTATTACCAATCCTCGCCTATTAATAGACCTCCTGAGGATTTATGGTCTAAAGGACCTGCCTAGCACCTCTAGACCCGGAGGAATTAGAAACAAAAATAACAACAACAACAACAACAGCAGCAACAATGATGATGAAAGTGCTTTATTTGTTAACGGACACATCCTTTCTACTCAATTTCACATTCTTCAGTTCCCGCGTTTGATACTTATGCCTTTCTTCAAATGGATTTTGATTTGCTGTTCTCAGTACCAAAAACAGTGATTATAAGATACTTCATATCCCCTATATTAGCTCTTTAATTAAAAAATTCTTAAAAGATTATATAACGTAGAGAAATATTTAACACATTCAGGTCTGACCTATTTCGAACGTATGTCTGCCTCTGGACTGAGAGTTTTTGATACTTTTCGTTATTTTTTTAATTACTTTGAAGATATATATCTTAAAAAATTTTTTTAATTAGAAATTTTAAACGGATTTTATTCATAATGTAGAAGCTATTTAAATTTACTAAGAAGTAATTTTTAATGAGAAATTATTGAAAAAAGCAAGTTTTAAAGTAAAAAAAATAAGTTCCGCATAAGGAAATATTATTTTTTAACATGAAATTCTATATAAAATTGAATAAAAACTTACCCGAAGGGTTTACAAAGATCTAAAAATAGATTTTATTTGTGAATAGCATCCTTTAATAAATTTTGCTTTGGTGTGATACATTTCAAAGCACGGATTTGCACAAAGAGCGACACCACAAGGTTCCCAATAAGTTCGAGTTTCTTTCCTCAATCATTTCCAGTTTTTGCCTTTGATTTGCTGCTGTAAACATTACAAATTCTTGTAGGATTCTCTTTTTTTACTATTGGGGGTATTGGTTCCCGGAAATGTCTCGCAAAAAGTCTGTCAACTGTTGTTGCAGGTTGGCATTCCTTCTTTACTGCTCCACCTTTTTCCGACTGCATTGCGATTTCTCTTATATGTTTGTTCAGCTGTATTTTTGCATCATCTTATTCTGATTTGGATAGCTCTGAGAAAGAATCAAATGCTAATATACCTCTTACTTCTGCCAAATGATCTGCATTAGATAAATCTAAAATTTGTTTACGAGACATCGTTAAACACAAAAAATATGGCGACCGAACGTCCAAAATAACTCTGATTTGAATTTCGATTTTAGAACGTTCCATAAATTTACATCTGTCAGGCGCTGTCATCTGTATTTTTTTTAAAGTAGAAGGTTCATAAATAATATCTGAACAGACGGCGAACGTATAAAATTGGCCATTTTGTAGTTCAGAGAAAGTAGTTCATTTTGTAGTTAAAAGTTGACCCCAAGAGACTGTCGAGTTTAGTTCGCTTCAAAGAAAATGGGAACCCGAGTGACACTTGGGCTTAGACCTCAAAGTGTTAAGACCATTTTTATGTGCTATATCATCTATACGTATCCTTCTTGTAACCTGCACATTAACTCTATTATCTCGGAATAAAATTTTTCTTTTTGTTCCGTCTTCAAATGAACACATGAGAAAGTAAAATCAGGATATTGTTATGGAATTTCATAAAAAGCATTCCATTGTTTTATTTTCCCCAAATTGTTTTCAAAACATTTGATTTAGAACTGATTTAGAATTCTGTAAATATTGCCTTCCGAGAAAAAACATTTCTCTGATAGATGATTTCTTTCACCTTAAAGCGAATAAAAATTTTATGAAAAAAACTTTTAGAACTACTTTTGACAGATCTTTTTGAAACCTTTCATACGCACATAACGGGGAAAAACTATGCTAATGAATCTAATTGTTCAATTAAAAATAAATTATCTGTTTAATTTTGGTAAACAGCTAATTTATTTTAAAAAATCTGATATTTCTTCTGTGGTATTTTTTATTTATCTATAACAGGGGTTTCCAACTTACAAGTGTCCAAGGGCCGCAATCGAAAACACCTGTCCAGTTGCGGGCCGCAATTTAATCAGGACCATACCCTAGATTTTTTTTCTTGAGGGGGGGGGGATTTGGAGGATATGTGTATAGTATGTACTATGAAATTTTTAAAAATTCGAGGATGAACCTCCAACAACGACCTTGATTATAACTGGCCAACTTTCGCTAAATTACATAGACACACACAAAAAAGTCAAATAAGAACTGGGTATTTTAACATCGTTAATTGCATATTTAAAAAACTTTCATACTAAAATGATTTTAATTTTGTATCAAGTGTACAGACATTTACATAAATCTTAAAAAATTCAAAAAGAGAAAAAAAAAACTTACATAAAAGCACGCAAAATGTTCAGAGAGAGAATTGAGGTCTGTCTGCTGCAGCCACCAAAGTACGTATGTCCACCTCAAGCTGTGTTGTTGAGAGTCTCCGGAGATGGAGTAGAAAAGAATCTGTTAGGCGGCTTCTATTGTTGTTCTTAATAAATTTCAACGCAGAAAATACGCTTTCGCATAAGTACGTTCTCCCGAACATTGATGTAATTTTCTGCCCAAAGTCTTGCAGATTTGGAAATCTTTCTTTTGTTAATAATTTAAAGAAATCTGCTCCCCTTTCTTCCCTCGTTTGAAAAAATGTATCCGCTTGTAGGTCGCATAGTTCAAGTTGAATATGAGTTGGTTGATCTTCAATCTTTGCTTGAATAGGATTACTAAATAGTAGCATGCTATTTTTCAACGACTCAAAATTTTTAAATCTACTGTCAAACTCCTCTATGATTTCTTGGACATTTGCAGAAAATTCAGAGAAATCAAGTGTGCCATCATCTTCAATTTCTTCAGCTAACTTTCGACAGCTTGTAAAATGGACGTAAATGGGTTCGTTTTTCTTTAACGTAACTTTGAAAATTTTTAATTTATTTTGAAACCCATTTACGTGGCCCATCAAATCTGACATCAGCTTGTTTCTTCCCTGGAGATTTAGATTCAGTTCATTAACATGAGTGGTGATATCGATAAAAGCCAATTCTTTTAAGAAATCTACACTTTGGAGCTCTTCTTCCAGTTGTGTAATGTCTGGTCAAACAAACTTGTTCAGGAATTCTGAGATGTGTTTTCTTATGCCAAAGAGTCTCTCGAGACACTTTCCAGCAATCAACCATCTTACATGATTGTAGAGCAGTAAATCCCCTTATTCTGCTTCCATTTCCTCCAAAAAAACTGCTTTAGCTGCCTATGTAAAATTGCACGATTTACACCTCTTATCATATTGATAACATTTATCACAAGTTTGAAAACTTGATTTGGTTTCACTGACTTTCCACATAAAGCACTCCGATGAATAATACAATGGATTGTCGGACAAGTTACTCCATTTTCTCTTACTAATCCAACCTGTCCACATTTTCCTCCTACCATTGCTGGTGCACCATCCGTCACAATTGCTGAATATTTATCAAAACCTCCGATTTTGTTAACTGCTTTTTTCACGGCTTCGTAGATGTCCTTTCTTTTCGTGGTTTCAGTCATTAGACATATTTCCAATAATTCTTCCTTGGTAGCAAAATCTTCTTGAGTTACACGTATAAATATTAACAACTGACTTACATCTGTTTCGTCAGTGCTTTCATATACGCAAAGTGAGAAATAGGTACTTTTTTCAACTAAACCAATTAATGATTTTTCTACCTGCTCTCCCATATCAATAACTCTTTTCTGTAAAGTTTGATTAGAAAGCGACACTAAATCAAATTTCTCGGCTAATTTAACATCCCCAAAAGCCATTGACATTTCAATAGCACATTTTTTTACAAAATTGCCATCAGTAAATGTTTTTTTTCTTTAGCAAGCTCAAGAGAAACGGCATAAGAAGCATACAAAGCAGATTATTGACCTTTCGATATTTTGGAAAAAACCTGTCTGCTGTTTCACTTTCTTCAGCTCTGAAATCAATATATTTCTATCTTCTCCTCCATATCTTCGATACTTTTCTTCATGGATTGAATAATGTCTTTTCATATTGTATTCTTTAGGCACTGATACCACTTGCATGCAAACCAAACATTGGAACTTCCCATTATTATTCTTAATTAAGTAATTGCTTTCCGAACGATCATTGTAAGCTCTCTTTTCATTTTCAATCTTGCGTTTCTTTGAAATTCCACCCATACTTATAAAATTAATAATTAGAGAACATACGCACAGTAACATTTTTAAAGAAAACCCTATCTCGTAATTCGTGCCTTCTTGGTCACAAAAGAAATACACACCTATCTTTTCCTTTCAGGAGAAGTGACTTGGGAGAACCCCTCACAGGACGAGTTTATTTTATTTGAAGGTTGGAATGCAGCGATATGGGGTAGGTATCCTGGGGCTGCTTTAGTTCAGCTTAGTATCCTCGAGAAAACCCGTGCCCCCATAAATCCGGGGAAATGGACAGTCCATGCAGAAATGGGCGGTGATCACATACAAGTCTCTTCTCCTGGTGGGAACAATTGAGTCAGCAGGGGTGAAAGAAAACTGGTTATGGCCCTGGGTTAAAAATAAGACATTGGACGAGTTCTGGGAGGTGTAACAACGGGGAAAGGGAGGAGGAGGGTATGAAATAGAACATGAGTGTACACCCTACTTTTCATGGAATTCGAGGAAAATCAATTTTTTTGTAAATGAACAGCATTTGAAAACAATATGGAGTTTTACAAAGATATTTTTCGTTAACTAAGAATACCTAAATTGATGCTGCAAATTATTTTCCTACAAGTCTTTTCGGGCCGCAAAAAAGGCACCGTGGGCCGCCAGTTGGAAACCCCAGATCTATAAGGATACATTTTCCATATAACACATATTTGAGGGGAAAAGGACATTACGAAATTCCTGTAGATAGAAAAATTTAAATTTTGCTTTCCGAAGTCTCTTAATAAAAATTTACTTCTTGTAAGGTTTATGGAGAAGATGGAGTGTGTGTGTGGGGGAGGATATTAGTAAATTTTCAAAATTGAATTAAAGTATGAAACTTTGTGAATGCCGAAATAACACCAGAGGGGATATATTCCTGATCTTAACTCACTTTGATGAGTACAATTGTTGTGCAGTTGGTAACCAAACGTCATTAACCACAGGTCTAAGTGCATTAAGTCACTGTGTATTTCACTTACGTTCCGTTCATCAAGGATATCATCAAAAATGTCAAAAATGTTTGTCGATACCAGTGTGAATCATGGGAAGCATTTAAGTTTATTCCAACCTCAAAATGTCAAGCCATTTCCATTTGAAAGAAAACTGACAGCTGTTTGAGTGAGAAACGTCTCGGCAGTGAATGTAGTGATACCTAATTAGCATCAACTGCTCACATAGACCTATGAGAAGTTGATATTACAGTTTTTTGGTTGTTCAATGTATGCAAACTTTGCTTGATGACCAAAATAGCTAAAAATACTACATAAATTATCTCCAGGATGTATATAAAAGGCAAACATGAAGCATAAATGGATTTAATGTTTAGTTTGGGATTTAATCCGCTAGATTACTGCTTAAGGTTGCTGTGTACTAACCCTATTGGATTCGCTCACCTGAATGTGTACCTATGGAGAAAATATTATGTGTCTACTATTTACAGCTACATAAATGCTGATAATCCAATAAAAATTGTATTTTCAGATAGCCTGAACTTTTATGCACCTTGCAACAGGATTCAGTAAAGGAATTTCGTCCACCAAGGGAATTTTTGAGCGTTTAAAACACACAATACCATATTATTTCCCCGAATATTTTCAATTAAAAAATATTTGCATTTTTTTAATCAGAAAATGTTGAAAAGTGTAAAATTTCTTTATGTGTTGTGGAATACAATAAGGAAAAAAATATCTTTAAATCCAAGTCGGCAATCCTTAGACAAATATTCTCCATAGGTTAACATTCAGGTGAGCGAATCCAATAGGATTAAAACACAGCAGCCTTAAATATAAGCAGACATTCCAAAAATTCGAAATTGAAAGATTTCCTCACCCCAAGCATTTTTGGATATGGGGCACTCAACTTGCATTAATATTTGCCTTACAAAAAGAGAGGTATTTTGAAGACAAAATCAGAAGAAAACTATAATCCTTTTACTCAGAAGAAAAATATAAATTTGCTTGATTCCCCAGTAAATTTTCAAGTATACACTAAACTCTTCTATCAGAAATTTTCAGTGCCATTATTTTCCTCCAGTACATTGGAAGAAGTAATAGCAGCATTTAAACTCAATAAGCCTCCTAAATTGCTCCAGAGATGTTCTAAAGAATAACGTCCATTCGGGGGAATGCACGCCACGGTAAGTGGATGAATTTCTGTTCACGAGAGAATCAGTAGATATTAAGAGGAAGCACTTTATCTCCTCTTTCCAAACTTGCCCTTGAGTATCAAATAGCATTTCATCACCCCAGTTCCGATCCATTAATATTTAAAAGAAATTTAGTGCAAATGAAGGGCAAATGTCGTTGTGGTTAGAGGATGCATTTACCATGGCATTTAATGGAGGTATGTTTAAAATAAAATTCCGCACTTTAAAAACAGGTTTTTATAGAAGAGAAGAATTACATTTTATACCCATGCCCACTTCAAAAACCCCTATGCTATTTCTCAAAGTTCTATTCGGCATTTGAGGTATTTTTTTCTTATTTCCTGTGGGTATACGTGCGGTAGTTCTTAGAAATGGCGCTTTCGAAAATTGCATACCCAGCAACACTGCAGAAAGAATTATTCAGTGTGTCCCATAATCTCGATACCTCATATAGAAAGAAAAAATACTGATACATAAGAGAGGGGATGGATGAAAAGAAATCGCAAATAGATGAAAATATTTATAAAATTATTTGGGATGAAGACAAATTTAACTTAAATTTCTACAGATAGAGGTCATTGAAGATTATGTATCGTTTAAGAGTATACGATAGCAAAAAATCTCTTTTAAAATGAAAAGCGTCGCCCAGAGGCTAAGTGGTTAAAGGCATCAGCCTGCCACGCCGGGGGTGCGGGTTCGATTCCCGCATAAGACTTGGCTGTATTTTGGGGAACCGGTCAGTCTTCCGCCTGCAAATGGAGCCCCGTCTAGAAAGGGGAGCTGCAACCCATCGTCCATCGCCGGTGTCATCGTTTGTCAATAAAATTCTTCTGTGATTGTGTCATTTGTCTGTTTCTATGTCTTGTATTCATATGTACACAGGACTGGGGTGTAATGTCGTCATACCCCAGGGACATTAGCCAAAAAGAAAAAAAAAAGCCTTCTGCAGGCAGCTGCTAATGAATACGATGAATCCCAAAGAAGTTTCAATAAGTGTGAACTAAGTTATAAAATTTTTGACTTTGAGTCAGAGATACAAATAATACAGACTATTTCCAATAAAGGTCATAATTAGGGTACCAGTTCCAGCTTCAACCAAAAGACCTTTTCCCAGAAAGCGGAAAATGCAGCGTTGGCGCCTATCCCGAATTAATCGTGAAAGAAGTGAGTTCAGAATATCGAAATTACCGAATTTCTCGCTACCGATCGAAGAAACAAGAAGTTTTCGGGGCGATATAATGCGCCCATCACGCGTCGGGGGTCGAAAATCCAAAATTATACTCAAATTTCCGAGATTTCTAAAATGTCGAGGAGAACGGGGCGACAGGTCTCCGCCAAGTACGCGAAGCCAGCGATCTCGCCGTATGAAGTCGTACCACTGAAGACATGATAATCCTTTGTAAAGCGGTTTTTAGAACTAGTGGATCATTCATTGCGAAATGCTTCCAAATGCATAATAATGATATAATGCAATACAATGATATCGTTTATTTGAAAGAAACATTATTATACTATTAACAGAAACAAAATTAAAATTTTTCGTAGTTGAATTTAAATTAAAAAAAATAAAATAACAAAGTTTGGCAAAGTGGCGTATATCCCACACCTTGTGGGAGAAATGCCATAGACATTATTTGGTTTTCTTTAGATGCTTTTGTCGCAAAATGTCTTTCCCACAATTATTGCAATGTGCGAAGTACACGGTGCCCGACTCATGTATGCCGTATGACGTCATACCGATAAAGACTTCCTGAAAGTCCTCCGAAAAGCGTTTTTTTTAGTCCTA
Organism: Dolomedes plantarius; assembly: GCA_907164885.2. Classification (NCBI taxonomy): domain Eukaryota; kingdom Metazoa; phylum Arthropoda; class Arachnida; order Araneae; family Dolomedidae; genus Dolomedes; species Dolomedes plantarius. The sequence goes on from OU015495.1 coordinate 101,202,891, forward strand.
GAGAACTATACATTGCCAAATACATCCCAAAAACGAACACGAGAGAGCAGGTTTCAAGTTACTCAAGATAGCAATGACGTCTGCAAAACCGCCGTACCAGTTTACCGTTTTTTTGGGTACCTTATTGGAAAAAGGTAGCACTAGAGATGCTTCCTTTCATGCTAAAGGTTTATTACTCCAAAAGACCTCTTCCGAGAAAGACCTCTTCCGAGAAAGACCTCTGCCTACAGCATTGGAGAAGATTCCAAATTAATCGCTAAAGAAGTGACGTCAGATTATCGAAATTGCCGATTTCCCCCCTACCGATCGAAGAAAGAAGGAGCTTTCGGAACGATCTAACTTGCCATCAAGAGTCGGGTGTCGGAGAACCGATATTATACCTGAACTAGCCGCTGCGCGACCAGCATGGTCGCTTTTAGTTTCATATTTTCTTTAGAAAACAACTCAACTGAAAGAAACATATATAAGGAATGTTACCATTACCTGTCATCATAAATATACGTTGTTAAGTGGTAGTGGGATCTCACCCCAAAAATTTATAATCATTGCAAAATTATCTATAAGGCTTATTCTAAAACATCGTGATTAAAAAAAATGTAAATTTCCAGTACTTTAGAACAGAGTAAAGATAAGACTGAGAAACCCAACAACAAAGATTAAAAAAAAAATTACATCTCTCTCAGTAAGTAATATTTTTCAAAACTAAGATATCTACACTTCATCATTACATCAAATAAAAAATTACTGGAGAAAAAATTTTTTCACTTAAAACAAAAGAGTAAAAATTCAGTAAGTACTGAAAATATAGCGTGGATTACATCACCCTCATGTACTATTGTTCACAATTCAGATATCTACACTTAATCATATCAAATAAAAAATTGTTGGGAAAATTTCTTCCCTTATAAAATGGAGTAAAAATTCAGCAAGTAATCAAAAAAATGTAGATAATTAACTCTATATTTTACTATGATATCCCTAAAACTTGATATACACAGTTGAGTATTTCATAAGTAGGAGATACTACACTAACAGAATCAAAAGAACGGACTCTAAATAAACTTACATACAACTGTCCATGACTAAACATTAGATTTGATAGGTCTAAACATATTTTGTCAAAAGTTTGGCAAAATGCAGCAATTAAATTGTACCAAATTACCTGCTATCATCGAGCCGCTACACACACGTGGTTGGCCGCTAATGTTTACATCTGGTAGTTGCAGCCGTTGCCATTCGGAGTGTAGAAATATCGTCGATTTTTGTGCCGCATACCTACGCGTTTTATATATAGATTCGCGAGATTTTAAGATGGAAGTAGGGCTTAAGGTAGCGGCCTGAAGGAATTTTGAAGCGCTAGTGTGCAAGCAGATTCACTTAGGGTCCGAAACTGCGTAATATCTTAAAGGTCCATTTTTGTGTTGCTTTGCAAATTCAAAATACGCCAAAAGAGAAAAAAAACACTCAAATGTTCTTTTAAAAAAAGTAATTGAGAATTTGCACCATTATTTTACTCTTAATGGAGTAGTTTTTGATGTGAAATTGACGTTGAAATGATGAGACATTATTATTTAGTTAATTAAAAATATTTATCAGTTATGTTAAAGAAGGATTAAAATAAATCGAAAGTCCGGATAGGTTCCATCGTTTAAAATTTGTTGATAAATTGCTTTCGAATTGTTTCTTCTAAGATAACTGTAAGTCAGTGCTGCTATTAAAATTCAATTGAATCGATTTTTTTGCCAATATTCTAAAGATTTCTATGACTGTAGCATTTAATTGTTGTTCTCATTGGACATTAAATATTAATGTTTAAATACCTTTAGATCATTCTTAGTGATATGTTTTCATTTGCATGAATACTATGAATTAATTAAGATTTCGTATGACAGAAATGCCACAGGTGAATGTTGAATGGATTAGTTAGTTAGAAACGGGCGAAATGTAATCTTAATTTAAAGGCAGCAAAGAATACATTCGTTTGTGGTTTGAAATTTCAATGGAGGAAGTTTAAAGGCGAAAATTGCATTAAACATTATTTAAGGAGTCCTGTTTTCCAGTTTTTTTTGACTTTGTAAATTAATTAAAAAGGTACAATGTATTTATGACATATATTCGGCAGAGCCTAAAATAGTGAACAGAATGAAGTTGAAAATAATACTTTTTTTTCTTCTTATCTGCCTGCTTAGAAAAGTAAAGAGGATATCAAGCGAAAAACAAAACACCGACTAGAAATTTTTTTTTTCTCTCAGTTCAAGAATGCAAGTTATCCTGTATTGTGCTCGTCACAAATACCTGGCAGAAATTGTAAAACTATTTGTTGTTTAATACTTCGATCAGTATATAGTATTTGTTTTCATTTCAAATGAAGGAAAGGTTTTTGATTAGTTGAAATGTCATGTAAGGGTTGTAGCGAACAGCAAGTATTATATAAGTAACATAACTGTTCATTTTAAGAACTATACTTTATAACTGATTATATATCATGGGATTCATAGACATTATAAATAGAATATGAAAAAAATGTAGCATCAGTTAAATAAATAGTAGTTGAGTGCAGTATCAATAATAGTAGAGTCTTTATATTATAGGTATAAACCATTTTATTTACGCATAATTTGAAGCTTAAGCTACGTTCCAATATTTCTGGGGAATAACAAGATTAAATATCCTGAAAATTAGACGTCCCATTCTGCCTGAATTCCTTGCTTTTATTATTTTTTTAAAGGATTGCTGCTTTTAAAATTAAACTAGCTAACTCGAGAATCGAACCCGGAATCTTTTTCTCAGATGTTTAACCATAGCATCAACCCATGTCATATAATCTTCTATCATAAACATCGCAAAGATAAAAATTAAAAAATTAATATGCGATGGGACTCATCCAATTCAGTGTATGATACTTTACCAGCCAAGTCATGAATCAGATCAGTCAAACTAATTTTTAAAAAAGAATTCTGAACATGTTACTATACCTTCCTCGAAACATCCTCTGATTCATCGTGTTACGATACCAATGGAGAATTTTTGCAGATTTAGGGAATGCTTTTGGCATCTATACGTATTTTGGTACATACCAGTTTTACTTCATTGTTCATTCATTTTTAACCCTAAGGGTCAATCACAATGACTATTGGCTCGGGGTGGCCAAGTCATAGCGCATCGGCTTTCGGGCGCTGAGGGTGCTCGGATCGAATCCCGACAGGTGTCAATTACCTCCATGGCTAGGCCGAATATGAGAACGTTAATTTCGTAGACAAGAAAGTCCCTCTATGATGTCGGAGAGAGTAGGATAGGGTACGATTCACCCAGATGTCGCCCTCGGTCAAAATTGAGGTGGCACTTGGCTAAATCGGACTCCGACCCTTGTACTGCCATTATAAACCAGAGCGACACTCCTCAGACCGCTAGTCTATATGGATCTGGTCTGGAATTACTTCCGGACAAGGGACATTAGAAACAACAACTACTGTTAGGAAATCTGTTTATATATATATATATATATATATATATATATATATATATATATATATATATATATATATATATATATATATATATATATATATGTTTTTCAACTTTACTTTAGGTTTTTTACTTATAATTTTTCTTACTTGTTATTCTCCCGCTCTCGTGAATCGTAAACGGCTCACTTGAATAATGAAACGTGGAAGAATGAACGAGTCTTTCATTTCGCCGATTGTAAGTCATTACTTATGAGGGAGTGTCCCCAAAAGTTGTAATTTTTCCATTGGATATTTTCCAAGCTATTTTATAAGAATTATGCAAATTCTGACCACTCTTTATTCTGACCACTCTTTATTTTTAAAAAAGAATTCTGAACATGTTACTATACCTTCCTCGAAACATCCTCTGATTCATCGTGTTACGATACCAATGGAGAATTTTTGCAGATTTAGGGAATGCTTTTGGCATCTATACGTATTTTGGTACATACCAGTTTTACTTCATTGTTCATTCATTTAGGAGTGTATTTAAAAGACCTTGTTGTTCAGTGTGAATGTATTCAACTATTACATTAAATTAATGTGTCGTATGTGGCACAGTGGTAGAGCGCACTGCTTCTACTCTTTAGTCCCCGGTTCGATCCCGGCGGATGCTTTTTATATACATAATTTAAATTTTCTTGAATTTTTATTCTTTTAATCCATATTATACATTTAATTTTTACTTACTATTTGAAGAGGGCCTATTTCTTATATTTAATTACTTGCTGAGCACATATATACTGATATAACTTGCATATAACTTGCTACTGTAGTTAAAGTCGTTAGACCATGGCACTCCAAGAAACATTATATACCTTGCACCTTGCACCTACACTTCGGTTGTTGTCATTCACTTTTCAGGCGGATGCTTTCCCCCCCCCCCTAGTCTATTGTATTTCTAGGACAGTAAGATTTATGTTTTTGACATATTATTCTACTTTTCTCTTTTAAATCTTTATGTTTTATTTTTTGTCCTTTTTATAAATTTTAAATAAAAGGATTTTTTGCACTTTAAAAGATTTATTATATTTTACCACACTGACCCAACATGTATTTAAGTTCAGTTTGTCAGGATTAAGAGACATTAACTGCAAAGACTATTACAAATTTGCGATTCTGTCACTTTCAAGTTCGCCAAAATATTGTCTTGGCGACGTTCAAAGAATAAAAAAATTAATTTAATCAATAACCTTTTACTATGTATTTAAATTACCTAACCGATGTTTTTTTATAACATTCTAATTTTATATTATATTAAATGTTTATTCCGCTTTTACTAGCTCTAAAATGCAGCCGGATGGTTTTTTAAGTTTAGTCACTGTTTACAAAAACTGTTCCATTTAAACTTTAAATCGGTGACATTACGGCATTCGGAATGTTTGAACAAATATACTTTGCTAAAATACTGTCTGGCATACTTTTCAAGAAACTCGAAATAAATCTTCTTTAGAAAAATACTTCGTTGAAGTGACCACACATCAGGTCTTTCACTTACGTATTGGTTTTACTGTAAACATTATTGTTCAAGTACATTTGTATATTTATTTACATTCTTGTGACATTCTAATGTGTTTTATGTCTCCAGACGGATAAAACACGCGAAAATCTTCTGGATATTCTTTATGAATCTCCTGTTTATATCAAAGAGTTTTATGGTCGACGAAATGGTAATTGGTTCATTTAACCATTCGCCCCTAATGCTCTACGGCTAGGAAAATTTGCGGCTAGGAAAATCTACGAGGAAATTTTAATATCTATTAACCCATAAATCTTATTTTCCCGTCACTTGCAGTTTATTAAGAAACTATCTTTTTACTGGTACGGACGTGCCAAATATTAAATAACGCTTAAAACTTTCCTTTATCCAATAATATTTTGAGATTTATTCCTGCTTGTTCTAAAGATTATTTTATATAAATGAGTCAGAGATTAGGAGGACCTTAAATTATTCACTGTGATTATAGAAAACCAAAGTTTGTTCTTGAATTTCGAAAGTAAAGTTTCTTCCCTAGGAGAAAATTGGCAACCACAGATGCAAAATGAAAAAAAAACTGCATCCAGAGAACGTTCCCATTCCAAAGAGAGAAATTGTGAAGTGTCGAATTACCAATACGAGAAGTTCTTTTCGTTTTATTAATTCCGTTCTAGGTTTATTGCCATTTTGCAGCAGAGAAACTGCGAAGGATGAACTGTCAACGAAAAACATTTCACGTGTTCGCAATTCCATCCTATACAGCAGGGATTCTCAACCTTTCAGGCTCTGCGCCCCCCTTTGAACAGTGATGTGAGGTCACGCCTCCCTCTCCCCCACCACCACCACTACCACCATATGTGGTCAATGCATGTAGTACAATCGGAATTTGAAACTGAAGCCGGTTATTAAATGAAAATATAGAATTGATAATTTCATAAAAAAATTTTAATATTACTGCAAAGGAACCCAAAGGAACTTACTTTAAACCGGACTAACGAAAATAATCTTTGTGCGACTTATCTGGATTTAAAAATTAAAATTCAAAATAGGGAAATAAAAATAGGAGTTTATGATAAAAGGTTAGATTTTAACTTCGAGGTTATTACTTTTACCAATTTCCATAGCAACTTAAACTATAAAATTTATTATAATATTTTTTACTCACAGCTTTACAGAATAAAAAACATATGTAACAATGCTGGGGATTTTTTGGAGGATGTAGCATTTTCGAGGAAAACTTAAGAAAAAACGATTTCCCTAAAAATTTCGGTAATTTAAAAGTTTTAAAAAAATGGCATTTAGACTCAGGAATTTTTAAAGTTGTTTAGAATAGTATTTGTGTTTTGGTTAAGTTGTAATGGGGGGGGGGGGTGGAGCTATAGTAATGTTACAATGACGTAACCATTAGGATAGAACTGGCTGCTGTTTCGCCATAACCGTCACTTACGGAATTGGGGTGTGTAGGCATCGATTATATTGCATTAGGATTTTTCTGTGCTTGCTTGTAAGGTGCACTGAGCCCATACAGTAAGTTGTGTTTGTCTTTTCATTTTCTTCTTGACTAATTGCTTCTTTGGGGGACTCGGGGCCTTGGGATGTCTTTTGGGCTTACCTGCATCCTATTCAGAAAGTTCCCCTTGAGGTAATTGACATGGTTAGGCCCCCTGATGACGTGACCTGTCGATTACCTCTGTCGTTTTATGGTTCAGTTCCGGCTCTTATACAGAATCTTGCCGTTGGTGCGTGGATGTCCAGAGTGCTTGATTTCTGCTTGTTTTTGTCTATTTTAGTATAATTTTTTATCTATATCTGTTCGATTATTTATTAAATACAGATCAAATATATTTGAGGTAATCAGGGATCTAGATGAGGTTGGCATGTAATAAAAGTCACTTTCACAACATTAATGAGAGGGCTCACAATGTTTGTCCTTGACAAGTTTTTGAATATTAGGTTGTAACTGTTACAAAGCACACCTCAGGTCACTTTCAACGTCCAGACGTGCGACAATTATAGTGTTTTTACAATTACGACAATTATCGTGTACGACAATTATCGTATTTGTGTTCGTATGTCGAAAATATGTTATGATTACATTGTGACCGCAAAATTGAGTACAGTAAATTACTGTTAGTTTTACTTTTTATTTTACTTTTTTAATCACTCCTCCCTTGAAATTCTTCTACGCCCCCCAGGTTGAGAACCGCTGCTATACAGTATCTCTCACGGCCGCTCCTAGGGTAGCTGCCGCTCGTGTGCGAGAATAATTTTGCCTCCCCCATACCGTATGGATTAATTGAAATTTCTCTGAAATATTTTTACCTTAAATGAAACAACGAATTGCAGAAAATATTATAAATTCCGTTTATTTTTTAATTTTACAGCCTAACATAATAATTAATAATGTAATAGATAACCCAACAAGCAGAAAGCCATATTTAACTCCCTGAACAGCAGCGATAATTAGTACCCTTATAATCTTCAACCTTTGAATCCATTTAGTAGCTAAAGTTTACACCTGAATTTTAATGCATGTTGATGATAATGATTAGATTATTTTTAAAGAGCAAGATATTTTTTTTCTCTAATTCTGCTAACCTTTATTAAGAATACTGTTTTATTAGAAATTGCCAAAATAACAAAGACAATATTAAATTTGGACTATTGGGTCGGTTGGTTGATTTGTAACTCTATGGTCAATTATGCTCATGAGGGCTAATTAGACTGAGGTTTAAAGTGGATTCCGAACCATTACAACATCCGTACCAATCTAAGATTCAAGCCTGTCACTTTTCATACATTAAGCCAGAACACTAACCATTATACAACTTAAAATTTAATGAGGAAATAGGTAAAGAGCTCACAATCATATATTACATAATCAGTGATCAAAGATTTAGTTTTTCTTGGGCTGTTCGAGTTCAAAGAGTATACGTGTTGTATTATCCAAAGATTGATATAATAACCGAAGGAATACGTTATATTAAATACATACAACACATATCTATTAATACATATACTTAAAAAGTCAGTCAAAAAGCTTAAATAATCTTTGCTTTCCTTGCCTTTTTTAATGCAAATTCTGTTATAATATCTGATACATCTACATATTCCGAAATGTCCTTTTCGATACTAACAATAGATTAGTCTGAAAGCCTTTCTTGTACCATTGTTGATCTCAAATAATATTTTATTATTTTAAGTTTTGAAAAGCTTCTTTCCCCACTAGCCACAGTCACGGGTAAGGTTAAAAAAATTCGTATGGCAATCACTTAATTTGGAAACAGGTAGATGAGGTTATTTGTAAATAGGTATTGAATCACATTAACGCGTTTATTTCAGGGGAAATATAGGGTGCAACGTTGTCAATTTCCTCGCATAAATATTCAGCTATAATATCTTTTTAATTTTTAAATGGATCATGAAACATATTTTCCATAAACGAATATAAACGGGGCTTAACGAGTATATTTCTGCGACCTGACAAGATCCGCCCGCACCAACGCGATTTGATGGGATGATGGGTTAAAACGTGTTAAAACAAAAACAAACAATGTATTTCCCAACTGGTTGCGACCTGGAGTAGCGTTTTTAAAACCAATGTGGTATTGTTTATTTCCAGTTATACTTGTAAAATGCATTTTTAACTCTAAGTATTTACCTAGCATAATGATAATATTTTTATATTGATTATTTTACTAATAAATTAGTTTTAAATTTTTTTAACCGGGCGGCTGACTTGCCCCCCCCCCCCTCCCCCCTTGACTTTCCGCCCGTGTGCCTCGCACCCCTGGCACCCTTGGGTTGGAACGGCCCTGGTATCCCTGTTACAACAACAATCCTTTGGCGCCATTTCGTCAGCATTGTTTAACTGTGTAAGCATTCGCGTACTCTGCTCCACAGAAAGAAAGCTGAACTTGCTTTCTAAAGTTGCACAATAGAGTTTATAATTCAATGTTATTTATATTAAATGTTTTAAGATTTTTTAATCCACGACTTCTTTCAGTAGTTTTGGCGCTACATTTTCAAGTACTTATACCCATTGTTCATTCTATATTCAGGTTCATATTCAAGAAAAGTTTCTGTTTTAAGGTACCACTTTAGGTTTCATGAAAACCGACTCTTACAAATCTGTATCATTGAAATAACTCCGTTTTAACTTACATCAATGGAAAATTTGTATGGCGAATTTATGTTAAGAAGGTTTCGAATTCAAACCCTACCACTGATATTCATTCTCGTGCATTGGAATCTATTCAGAGCATCCTTTTGTTATGTAAAGTTGGACTATTATCATTTACTTAGATCGACAAAAGGGTTGATGAATTAAAGTTAAAGTAGCTCATTTAAGCTCTTTCAAAGCTATATTTGGAAGGTATTAAATTGGAACAAATTATAAAATGCGAGATTGTATTATAACGGCGTATATTTCAATGAAATTTACCTCATGCTTGAAGTAAAAAAGCAGATATATGAATGTTCTCTTAAATACTCTAATGCAGTTGCACTTTAAAAAAATACACGAAGGAAGTTATAAAAGTTATGCTTATTCATATAGTAATTGTTTCAAATTAAGAACTTGAAAAAAGTAAAAAACTGTGAATTGTGGTACACCTTTCACCTATGTTCTTTGATAAACTTCTAATGAAAACATTAAAATGGCATTAATGCTCAGTTCTAATCCCTTCCGAGAGCAGAGATTAGTAACCTTTTAGTAAATGCCTGAGAAAAAGGGATTAAAAAACTGAAGAAGGATTTGATCCACGATGTGATTAATGATCGGAAGAAAAAGTTTTGATTTGATACATTCAGAGCCTGACTAAGGCAGGGGCATACGGGGCAGTTGCCCCGGGCCCCCACATCAGAGGGGGGCCCCCAAATCGAATAGAAAGTTTAGTATTAAGTATTAAGTTCTTCATTACTGAAGTAGTGAAGCAGAGGGGGGGCCCCGAAGAAGTTTTTGCCCCGGGCCCCAATTAGGCTAAGTAAGGCCCTGGATACATTTGCTTGCTTGACATGCAGTTATTAATTTTTTCTTCGGTCTCGGTATTGGGTTGCACAATTTTAGCTCAAAATACAAATAACTACCTATAAAGTGTTTTTCTGATAAACCTGCACCTGATCAAGCTACAGTTAAATTATAGAGTAATTTTGCTATCGGAATTTTTTTTTTGTCAAGTTTACTTCCCAGCTGTGTCCTGCCTATCATTGTTTAAGTGTCCCTAATTAATAGGACGTATTTCATGTTGTTCTATGATCTATACTCAATCTAAATTTTGCACCAATAGACGTTAGCTATTACATTTGTTTCCTGTACTCACTGAACTTTGTCAAATGGCTGCAAACATTTAGAGTTATTCCGCTTGTGGAATTATTTTGCAACTAGCTTATTTCTTCACTATGCCATGATGGTGTGCCCACAATAAAGAAGAACCTAAGTCTATTGCTGCTGGGTACGCTGGATTCCATTCTTCGCATGGATATGACATTTTCCTCTCGTTAGCTGTAAATTTAGACAAAAGAGTCTTAAGCTTCTCATTTCGGATATTAGAAACCCAATGTTTAAATTGAGTGTCTATGTGTATGAATTCCTTTAAAAAAATTACCCATCTTGGCAGTTATTATAGCATTTTTGCAAAACTTGTAAACTAAGCTTAAATTCTGGCCCTTTTGTTTTGTATGTCAACATACATATAATAATTTGAAGCTGATGGTGAAATGAAAGCTATGAGAAATATACCCCTTTTATCAACTGTGTAACTGTTTGATTAGGTGTATTTCAGTTTCAGAAATGCAACAAGAGAGTGATCAAACTGTCTGACGCATTTTGTTTCATTCTTTTGCAGCAATTGTTGTTTCCAACGCTGTAGGAACATTGTCTATTGCAAAAGTTGCCCATCCACAACGAGAATTTTTTGGCTTTGTTATGGAGCCCCATATAGGTGAGCCGTCATAGCACCCTAATCCTAACTTTGTCCTCGGACAAGCGGAAATCGATCTCGAAACCTGGCGGTGAAGGAACTCAGAGAACACCCGTGAGCCAAAACATTGTTCAACCCGGCCGGCTCTTTTACAGCAACTCTTCCAAACTTACCATAATCAATGAACGTTTTTCACCTTGATCAAAACACTTAAGAGCTTTACAGTACTGAAACAACAGTAAATTTTGGCAGAAAAAAAATTAGGAAGAATCAATCTGGGTGTGGCAGAACAGGTTAGCCTCTTGGCTCAATTTTTAAAAGACCATCAATGAATGGCTCCTAGTCGGATAAATATCCTGAATGATAAAATCATCAGGCGCAATATCAAATCGACCCCAAATAATAGTTTCAGATGGATAAATAAATAAAAAATTCCAAGTAAAACAATTCGACCGGAACTTTTCATTTTGGTTCATATCGATTTCAAGCGCTGGTATAAACTGTCCCAACGTATTTGTGTTTATCCAAGACCATTATCGCTAACTATTAGTTTGAACTTATACGAGCCTTAGAAATTTCTTCCTCGAAACTATTTGTCAATTTATCGCGTCTATGTAACTGTGTATTGGGAGTTTTATTTCTCAGCTTCACAAAAATTCATTTGTTCCTTTTCTATAGCTATTTTCCTCGGTAAAATTCATGTGAATGTTAGACCTTTCTTAAAAAGCACAGTAGTTGGAGTTGTTAGATCGTTTGCTTCATTAGTGTTTTCTCTAGAAATCGATATTATCGCCTACCTTTGGTTTTGAATTTGTTTTTAAGTTACGGTACATGGCTGCATTTCAATTTTTCTCACAAAATTGTGAAGGGCTCGCAGTAGTAGTAGGATGTTCTTTTGATATAATTGTGTGTAGAATCTAAGAATCTGACAGTGCTTTTACTGTGTTACGTATTGCTATTTTTATGTTTTGTATGACGATCAAAAATAAATTAGAGGCAGTTTATTATAGTTCAAGAGCATAAGGATAAGTTAATAATTACAAGAGAAAAATAACTTTTTATATACCATGTTTTTAAATTTTCTGTTGAATCATATAAGCTTGACAATTCTTTGTATTAATAAATACTTTTTATTAATTTTTTTGATGAATTATCCCATCAACTTGAAAAAAAATGAAGTTAATTGGAAGTTAACTTGCATATAACTTTTCTTTCCGGTTTCGGCCAATAGATGGCTGCACCAGTCTACAAAACGCTCCGGCCAATAGAGGGCTGCACCAGTCTACAAAACAAAATTAACTGAAAATGACTGAAAATTAAATTAATTCTGCTTAAAGATGGCTTAAAGTATTAAAAAATGCATTGTCATCGTGTTCTGAGCTATTCTAAAAGTTTCAAATGTCTAGCTAGTCGGGAAGTTAGTTAAAAATCGATTGCAAGATTTGTACTTGACAAACACACATACACACAAACACGAAAGTAAGTTAATAAAAACATGGTAAAAATATTTCAAGTTTCAAGAACTGATACAGTTTTTAACAACTAAAAAAATTGGTAATTGTAAAGAAAAAGTCGCTCCTTAGGGTGTTTCCAAGAAATTTTCAAATTCCGTTGAAATTACCCCAAAAGACAACAGTTACGATAACCTTAGGCGTAGCGTCGGGGGGGGGGGCAAGTGCCCCCCCCCAACTAAACCTGAAACAAATTAAAACATTAATAGAAATTCAGTTAAAATCAGAAATTTGTAGAAAACTTTTAAGAAAGTTGGATTTTTCCGCCTTTTCAAACTGTGAAACTAAAGATTCTGATTATGTCATTAACCTTAACATAGTTTTTAACAATGATATGATCCATAACAAAAATTCGATGATATATTTTTTTCACATTTTATTTATATTATATGTATTTCTCTCATTGTATAACTTTTGAATACTACTCAAACATCAATTCTATTTTTATTCAATTTTAAAAAAATCATAATATTTCATATTTTAAGGACCGTCCGGTAGTCAATGCGCTGAGAGGCCTAATTGAATTCAATTCTTGCCCCTCCAAAAGTTAGAAGCACGCTACGCCTAAGACGATAACGATAACAGAGTGGACCGCATAGCATTACGTGTTATTCACAAATTATAACATGTAAACATTTTGATTCAAAAGTCTCATTCCGGGCAAAGGCATTTCAAAGTGAATTCATCAAAATATAAATTGTACACTGCCCTGGACGAAACACTAAACGAAATAAGACTTTCTAAACTAAAAACTTTCAATGGTTCATGCCAAATCGAGCCAAGGGACACCTGCTTCTTTTCTTTTACCAAAAATTTAAGAGAATCCAGAAGTTGCATCAGTCTTACTCTCGTGAATTTTTTGTGTGTACAATTCTTTAATATTTTGTAATGTGATAATAAAGCTAGGTTTTTTTCTTAGATAAATCGTTAAATATAAATGGCGTGAGTTTCTAAATATGGTTCCACTTCTAAACAATATCTGAAGGGATAGCAAACTGTACAAGGGATAATTTTAAGTTATTTGCTTATATCAACTAATAGTAATACCGTATTATTTCCCTGTAATAACCTGTAAAATTCGCTCGATTCAAATTTCTAAAAAAAAAACAGATTTCTTCGTTAGGATCAGAACAAGAGAACGAAAGCCAAGGCAGGTTAACGGTGTCCAGGGAATGTTGTCATTTCACCCCAACGAAATTGTGAAGGGTAGAATTGTCAACATGAGGAACAAAAAAAAGGAGTAGAAACCCTGGTCTGTACTATACCGTTAGCGGGGCCCCAATTGTTGCCAAGCTAAATTATTGTCGGCGCTATTCCGTTGACGGACTCTTCACGGACTCCAGTTGTCGCCAATCATAAAGGTGTTGTTGTTGTTGTAGTTGTTGCTGCTAATAGCCCCTGGTTGGAGGTTCCATTTACCAGTTCCTAATAGGCTACTGGGCTGAAAGGGGCGGCTCCTGTTTTGAATTAGCACCACAAGGATCGGAGTCCGAATTGGATAAATGACCGTTCCCGAAATTTTGAATCGAGTCAAGTTATGAGACCGGTACACTTCATCCCGCACCTCCAGAGGTAAATTCGGGAACTTGGAGGACATTGCAGCCACGACCTATTTTACGTGCCCCGGTCACCATTAGCGAGCACGGCTGTGGATTTGCAGAGACGAGCGTCGAACCAGGGACGTTCAGATCACTGTCCCGCTGCTCTTGCCAACTGGGCCACCATGCCCGGAATCATAAAGGTTGTCGTGAAATAGAACATTGAAAAAATAAGAGACTTTCGTAAACAATTATTTTATTACATCCATACTAATAAATCAAAATAAAAGAAAGAAATGGAAGACAAAAATAATGAAATAAAAAAGATACTAAAGAAATAAAAGATCAATTTAAAAAGCAGAAGCAGACTGTAATAAATATCTTTTAGTATTGCTTAAACCGTATCTGTTTTAGGATGCAAACGCTGTCACATTAACTGGATCAGATATGAATCTGAATGTTGGCGTGCAGTTCCCCGTTGGCGTTTATTGCGCCATTTCGCACTGCCCCACAACCGCTCAATTCCTTGGATGTAAAATTCAGTTAAAGGGTCAACAGAATTTAAACTGTGAGTTACGGTGAAGTGTTCAAAGCCGGTAGCTTGCAATTCGTCTTGTACCCTTTCCAACAATATGAAAAAATGGTGCTTCCATCAGCGATGTTTTCTTCTATCGCGGCTATTAATGTTTTTGCTGTACGATCGGGAACGGCAACAAGGAAACATTCCTTTGTTTCCCGAAATAAACCACCGAAAACCCACAGAGCGGGGAGAACACTGCCGACGTTGTTTTCTCTTCGCGTGAAAAGACTCTCGACTATCTCAACGATTTTTGTTGCTTACCCCTTTTTCTGGACGCGGCAACAAAGCATTAGCACAAATTTCCCTCATATAGTTATTCAAGTCCATAGTCGTGTTTTGGTTTATTTGGAGCTAGAGTTCGCAAAATTCAATGGAAGTCAACTCTTGGCACCACAAGTACATAAATCGTAAAGATGTAAGAAAAGGGATATGTGATCCATCAAACCATGGTTATGTTCGTAATCCTTTTCTCGGCAGGATTGCTATCTGCATCGCCACTTTGGTGTTGAATTAAAAGCCAAGTACAACTTCATACGATGATTATTGGAACAACGTCTTTCTTTGTGGATAATTCTATTGTCTTGGATCAATTTGATAGACGTTTCTTCATCATAAGGTAATTGCCAAATTGCAAAGTCCATCTGAGCCCTTGCGTTTAAAAAGTAAGCTAACAGTCAAAATATTTTAATGAATTTAATATGAATGAAATAATTTTCTATATATGGTTGTCATGAAAGTGAAGAAAAAAAACTTCTAAAGGTTGCTGTTAGAGTGAGCTATCCAGGCAATGATTTTCCATTTGTCCCGGTAGACCTGGGCATAGGAGCCCCCGAGTGTTGGGTCCCCCCAAGAATTTTTATTTTAAAAGAAAAGAAAGAAGAAATTCCCAATTCAAAATTTTTTTTAATTTTATCTTTTTAATAACAATTTTTTGTTATATGTCCTTTCAAATTTGATTGATTGGCTCATCATATGTATAGTTATATGCATAGTTCATCATATGTATGTTATAGGATAATAAGTATATAAGGGATTAATAAGTTTTCTGGTTGCATTGTATTGGTGTTTTAATAATGAAGTTAATATTTTGCATTTATTTTTGTTATTTGATAATGTTCTAGGCTTCTACGCTTCAAATAGCCAATTCTTGGTAAAATGGTACTTTCACAATGATTCAAGATTATCTTTTTTGTGTGTCAATTTTAGAAATTTTACTCCCACATCAGTGTTAGAGGGCCTCCCACCCGAGTTGTGCCTATAGTCCAGAATTTTCTAAATCGGGCTCTGGAGCTATCCCTCAGATTTGGCAGGTTTTTGCGCGGAGCCCCTCTAAATAAAACACGAAAAAGTAGAAAGGCATAGCATACCAGACAACAGGGCCGTGCTTAGAAGTGGGTAAACTGGGCAACCGCTCAGGGCCGCTAAAAATTTAGAGCCGCCTGTTTTATTCCTCACCGCAACACTTTTCTAAATGCTACGATTTTTTTTTAAAAATCCCTCATTTTTCGCGGTTTCTATAATTCAACTTATTAAAAAATATATGTTTCAATTTTTTGAAAAGAATCGTAGAAAGAATCTTAATTGACAAACTACCCTTTTGGTTCGAAAAATTTCTCGGTTAGAAAAGCATAATTTATCTTCAATTCAGTTATAGTAAAACCTTGATTGTCAATCAATTTTTTCAATATCAGTTTCTACTATCTGTCAGCTACTACATACAGTCATTTGAAGTTTTATAAACCGTTTTGTTGGAATCTGTCCGTTTTCACGGAATAGTTGCAAACTGAGAAAAACATGAACAAATCTTTGTGAACGAATACAAATACCATTTGGTCAAATGTTTTTTCTATTCAAAG
The DNA here is from genome assembly GCA_907164885.2 of Dolomedes plantarius. Classification (NCBI taxonomy): domain Eukaryota; kingdom Metazoa; phylum Arthropoda; class Arachnida; order Araneae; family Dolomedidae; genus Dolomedes; species Dolomedes plantarius. The sequence goes on from OU015495.1 coordinate 101,219,280, forward strand.
CAAACAAAAGACAAGACATTTCATTTCTCCAGGGAGCGTAAGACAAGTAAGTAAATGCGCTCCAAACCTGTTGGGAAGAAAGGGGTCTGAAAGCTGAAGGAGTGAGGTAAACAAAAAATGGCTTTTACGTGTTCTCTCTATCATTATAATGGATTTTATTTCCCACTTCTCGAAGAATTGAAAATATTGAAAAGCAGGTACAATCAGTATGCTTTAAATACGGATGGTAGGTCTGTCCTCCTTGGCACTTATTTCTAATGAAAATGATCTCTCATCATCTTTGGATTTTTCACCTATACGAGAGCAATTGCTTTATAACCAACAAATTCATACATGTAAGAATTTGTTTTTAAAAATTCACATTTTCTAAATCGTGTAAATTTTTCCGTTGTTTCATTATTAATACAAATTGATTAATTTTATATTTTAGTGGACCAATTGTAATTTTCATGTATAACATTGTTTTACGTAGCTAGAATGTAGGTTTTTTAGTATCGAAACGTAATGCATTAAAAGTAATAATTAGTAAAATCAGTAGTGGATGCAGTTCTTTTTCGCTGGACGGAGGGGGGGGGGATCGGGGTTCTCTTACAAGATCCATTACTCAGTGCGTAGAGAAATTTGATTGCCAGTAAATGAGTTTTGCCTAGAGCCGCTAAAACCCTAAGCATCGCCCCTGCCAGACAAAAGGTAAAAAGGAGGAGATAAATAGTACATAAAACTTTCCGAGCTGCATGGACGTGAAAAATTCTATCGTTAACCAAGTTTTCAGCGCCACGAGTTCTGATGAAATTTTCAAAATAATCGAGAAATTTTCAAAATAATCCTGAATTCAAAGAACGGGAGATACTGGTTTAAGTAGTTTTGGTGCATATTTTCTAATAACTATGTTAAACTATTTGAAATTAAAATGAAACACTTAGTTCAAAAGAATGTACCAATATGTTTAGTATCTTAAATTTAATTTAAACTCTTTTGCTAGTTTCTACATTAAAGTATTGGAACGTAACAATACCTTTCAAAGAGATGAACATTCTAGTTATGAGAAAATTTCTCTTTTCAAGTTTATATTTTGTAGAAACAGTGGCAAAAGAAGTGTGCAGTAAGTAATAAATGCTTGCATTCTGTCTATATAAAGGAAAAGAAGAAAATTGTTGAAAAGTGATTAAGCTATTCATGCAAAGTCTGGTGATATTTATAAATATTTATGTCCTGAATGAACGTTTAAACCTGCTCAATATTTTTCTCGTATGAATGTTTGAACATTTACGGGTTTTTAAAAAGGACTGCATACCATCTTTACTTTTATAATATGCTTAAATTCCCTTAACTCATGCAGGACAAAAGGATAGTAAAAAAGATTGCGAATATTATTGAGATTTAAACATCAAGAAAAATAAGCAAGACATTACAAAATTTTCTAGCGTTGGAGATTAGAGATAAAGCTATTAGGTTGTAATGAGCTTAATAATTTCTCTCTTGAATGATTTGGAAAATACTCATTATACTAGAGCAGGGATTCCCAACCTGTTGGGCAGGGGTCTCCACGGTTTTATTCAATTAAAATAAGTTTTGAGAGAACTACCTTGGGAAAAATGCGTCAATATTTATTTACCACGAAACTGTAAGGCAGTGATGTTCTTTTAAAGGCAGAAGTTTGTTCAAAGTGAAAACTCAGTTCGTGAGAATTCTACCGCCTTTATTATTTGGCGATAAATGAAAATCGAGGATACAATAAGTTATAATAGAACCTTAATAAATTGATGTGTGCATGTGTTGAGGCAAGCAAGGAAACATAGAGAATTGGCCTTTATCATACATTTATTCGACAATACTAAAAATTCTTTTAAAGTAAAGTAAATAATAGAATTAGGTTCCCCTTCATATTATCACTTAATACATGAGGAATCAGAAGCAGGGACAAAGTATTCAGTCAAAGAAATTATTTCTAGAATCTTTCGGGAGGCACTGACCACTGTTGAAGAAAACAGCGATGAAATCTTTCGTTGACAGGTGCCCACATCAGGTCATACTCAGCATCATTATATCAGACTACAGGAACTTCCGCTAGTCTCCGCGAGAGCGCAATCGACACTCTATATGGTCAGAGCTCGGGGATCAGCAAGCGAAATCTGTCGAACTTCTTTCGGTTTTTTTTGGAGGGGCTGGTGTCCTTTTACCGGGGCCATTTTGGCCCGCCCTTTTTTCTCTCATTGGACAGTGCGCTGTCTTTCTCTCACCTGCTCCAATTGGTCCTTTATTTCACTGCTCATGTTCACAGTCTACCAAGTACTTCCCCACCATAATATTCGATTTGGGATACCACTTTGACATTTATTTGAAAGTTTTATTGTGGGCCATAAAATAACGACATCATCTATCTAGCAACATTTATAATCTTTTTATCGTAATTAATGGCCCCACAGACAGTTTTCTTTTACGCCACCTTAGTGTTATTCAAGTCTTTATTTATTTTTTGCCTCTGGAGTTGTTATAATAGTTTTATTATTGACAGTCTCTCGACCACACACCACGGTGAATTATAACATCCAGTTCTTCTACAGATACTTACTACGTACAGTGCGCAAATTCTAAATGTCAGTTTGTCTTTCATAGACTGTGATGGCACTGGTGGTATAACTGTTGTAAATTGTAACATTGACAGTTGAATAATAAAACAAACATAATACCATCTATTTGTGCAAACCGAAATTACTTTCTTGCCAACCCTATAGTTTCCCCAATTTTATTTAAGTAAGAGTTTTTATATTTTTTATTGTTTTATACTTATGGATCCATATGGTAGGAGCATTTTTTTCTAAAGTTCTCTTCAGTTCTGTTCTTGCTTTTACACGCTTTTGACTGAGGGTTGGACGTTTTTTAAAGCTCTCCTTTTCTTAAATTTTCTTACAAATTTCTTTTTTGTTAAATTAAACATTTAGTTGGAATTAATGTATAAAAAATTCACTTTGGTGTTTTTCTTTATGTCTAGAAGGGTCTTTTTAATGAAAACCTAGTTGGAAAAGGGCCGTGGGGGTCACAGAATGCTTGGAAACCATTGAAGGGGGTCGCGAATCGAAAAAATTAGAGAAACACTGTACTAGAGGTTATATTTATAAATTCCTCATTGAATACTTTGGAGAAAATACTTACTCACTTAGAGTTGTATATATCCCCCTGTGATTGGAAAAAAAAGATCATACCTATCAAAATATAATAACGTCTTCGAGGCATTTTTTAAAATGTAATTTTAATATTTGAGGGATATCGATTTATTTTTACAAGCTGTTCTTTAAAATAGAATTCCCGACTTTGGCTTTCGTGTCATTTAATGTCAAGAGATTGGTTTCGAAAACAAAATTTTTAATAAGACGTTTATTATTTAAACACTAATCAAGAGTTCCGGATATCACTTTTGCCTTATTATGACTTAATTAAAAAATGAATTCGGCTCTTACAAGCCAAGTACATTCAGGGGTTTAATGGGAAAATGGACTTAATTAAGAAACGAGATATTATTCTTACATATTTGAAATCCAAAAGAATTTGAAAAGCTAATTTGTTACCAGTTATTAAAAAAATTAAGAGAAATTAATTAAAATTACGTTTATTTATTACTTGCAACTGGTGTAAATTCTAGAGTTGCGACTGTAAGATATTAAACAATCCTGCTGTTTTATTGTTATGATACAAAACTGGAAAAAATAAAACTCAAGGAATTTTGAAAAAAGTTTAATTTAGGATTTTTTTTTCAACTTGGGAAAATTAGGAAGCTTATCTCCTTGTTACTTATATTTGCTGTGTATTTTTAATAGTATTTCAAATTAGACAATTTTGCTGAATCAGTTAATGCCTGCAATGCTCCTTTTTCTTGGGCTAGAGTATTTCAGTACAAGAAATTAGTGCTGCACAGAAATGTAAGAATTGAAAATATCTTACATGAATTTTAGATATTGAAGAGACAATTCTAGCTTTTCACTATTCATTAGTAGTTAGACATGTTACTTGTTATCAGTTACTTATTGTTTAAATCGACATTACACTTAAAGGTAAAAAAAAATGGTGGTATGAAAGTATTTTAAGGAATACGACTGCAAAGAAGAATTTATATTGCTGGTTTCAACTTGCAACTGACACTGAAAACAAAAATGTAGCAAACTATCGTCCATAGAATTTCTCATTATTTAACACCATACGTTTAATTTTGTTCCCCCCCACCCACTTTGAAATTCATTTATTAATTCCTACTCTAAGTTAACTTATAAAATAGTCAAATTTACTCACTAGTTTGATTGGCTGCTGAACAAATGCTTTAAAGCCAAAATTATAACATTTTGTTTTATCAGCTGCAAAATAATATAATTATGGATTGTTAATAATATTTCTCGCTATTATAGTTCTATGCACTCATTTACTCTTCGTTGCCACGTTAAAAAAGGTATAGGGTTCTGTAACCTATATAAGATACGGAAAGATGTAATGGGCCTATGGAAAAAACTACATCATTTAAAATTTAAAATCACATGCAATTTTTGTTCAGTTACCTTATATGAGACATCCAGATCAGAGCCGATCTGTTCGAGTGTTGACGTTTGGTACCAGATCTTTTTATTCTTTTTCCAGTCTTCCAAGAAATTGCATTTTTTTCTAGTAAGAGAGTTTTGTAAAGACCGCAATTTTGTCCTCACATGGCAAAATGTTATAAGAAACTTTTCTTTAAAAAATTGAGTTTTTCCCATTCCGGATTCTCGTTCGCTGATATTTTCTATTTACTGTAACAACTGCAAGTAGTAGCCAACTGTTGTTCTGAAACATTGCCACCACGTTTGCTCATGTAAAACAAATTACTGATTTTTCATGACATCTTCAATCTTAGAATTGCTGACACGTAAATTTCTTATAGCATTTCACCATTTGAGCACAGAATTAATGGATATTCGAAAGTGCAATGTCTGGTGAATACAACGGCAGAATCAAAGCTTCCCAGCCAAGCTATAACAGTATTTGATAGGTCATCAAAGAAACATGGGGTCATGATTTATCCTGATGGAAGATTATACGTTTTCTTTGGACTCATTCCGGGCTCTTTTCGTCGAGAGCTGCTTTCAGTTGGTCTAAATGGGAGCAGTGCAAGTTGTAATGAATCGTTTGGTTTTTCAGATTGAGCTCAAAATAGAGGACTTCCTTCCAATCCCACCATACACACAATAACACCTTATTTGGATGAAGACCGGGCTTTGGTGCGGTTCCTAGAGGTTAATTTCGCTTGCCCAATGACCTCTTCCGTTCCACACTATTGTAAAGTATCCAACTTCCATCGCCCGTCGTAATCTATATACACTGCTGGCCACCCAAATTGCAACACCAAGAAAGACAAGAGATATCACAACAAAATTTATTTTGTAGATAACATGTTGACCAAGTATCAAATGATTAAATTTATAGACTTCTGTGAAGTGTGGTTCCTGCCAAAATCAGTAGCCAGAGTAGCCGCCATTGTTGGAGATCACCGCTGCCACACGCCTCGGCATTGATTCAAAGAGACTTTGGATGAGTTCTTGGGGTACAGCAGACCAAGCAGCTTCCACACGTTGCCAAAGTTGATCTGCTGTGGCAGCTGGGGATGGAATCTGGGTCAATCGTAGAGCAACCATGGACCACATGTTTTCTATCGGCGAAAGATACGGAGAGCGAGGCGGCCAGGGAAGCAATTCAATCTGGCGATTGACGAAGAACCGTTGGACAATGCGTGCTACGTGTGGTCGCGCATTATACTGTTGAAATATGGCTGTGGGCAAGCCCTGAAGGTAAGGAAGGACAACTGGCTCCAACACCTCGGAGATGTAGCGATGGCTGTTTAAAGTACCGGCAATGCGTACTAGAGGTGTGCGAGAGTGATATCCAATACCGCCCCAAACCATAATACCCGGTGCAGGACCAGTGTGGCGGTGCATAACGCAGCTGTTCAGCATCCTCTCTTCACGGTGTCTCCAGACTCGAATACGACCATCGTGGTGTTGCAGACAGAAGCGTGACTCGTCAGTAAAGACAATTTCATTCCATTCTGCCGACCACATCCTTCTGTCATCGCATCATTGGCGGCGGAGACGTCTGTGGTTCTGCGTCAAGGTTAGACAAAGCAATGGACGTCTTGCGGACAGACCACTCTGCTGTAAACGGCGTCGAATGGTACGCGCAGACACTGGATGATGCGTTACAGACTGCATGTGCTGTGCTATGGTTCGTGATGTGACTGAGCGATCCGTCACTGCCATGCGCACAATTTGCCTGTCATCACGTGAAGTGGTGCGCTGAGGTGGATGCGATCGAACACGCCGGTCCGTCGTACCCTCTTGCATCCAAGGATAACATATCCGCATTACAGTTGTTTGGTTTCTTCCAACACGACTACCGATTTCCCTGAAAGATAATCCACAATCTCGGTAGGCCACTATCACTCCTCTGTGGAACTCAGATACTTGATCAAAAGATGATCGCTGTTTTCGAAGAGGCATAATTGATCGTTTTTTTGAAAAAAACACAAGAAAAACACAATTGCCGAACTTTAAATCGTCGGAATCTCCAAGCCTTAAATAGCGCTTTGAAGTGGCACAGGCAAGCGTGATGTGCGTCTGCGCTGAAAATCTAATCATTTGCATATCTTACCTCCGCTAATGTATGTTGTAAATTTCATGTTATTTGCATGTTTCCTTCAGGGTGTTGCATTTACAGTGGCCAGCAGTGTATATTAAACAGTTCCGTAACTGACTGACTCACTGACTGACATACAACGCAGAGACCAAACCACTGGACCTAAAGGGCTGAAATTTTGCAGGGCGATTCTTCTTATGGTGTAGGGGTGCAGTAAGAAATATTTTTGAAAAATTCTTCTTAGATTTTTTAAAAATAAAATTTTTAAGTTGTCTTAGTAACTTTTTTTAAGTTTGCATTTAAAATAATAATTTGAGGGTTTTGAAATTTATATCACGAGGAAGATCCTAAAAATTACTTTAAAATGAAATCTTTTTCGAATCTTTACCTCCTTTTTTTGATTTTTGATGAATTTTTAAAGATTAAATTTTAGAATTTAATTTATTAAATGCTGATCACGTGATTTCTTTTTCTGGTACTTTAAATATATTTATCGTCACGTCCATAACAATGAAATAGACAAAAAAATTTCCTTGCTAATGCGGCAGACGATTGGACATTATCCAAAAAAATATTAAAATACAGTAAAAGATATGTTCCTCAAACTGTACTATAATAACTGGACTATATTGTTTAATATGTCCTATTAGATTTAATTTGAATATTTTCTTCTACATTATTTTGTCTATAAAAATATCTCTTACGATTTTTTTATAAATATATATACATATATATTTTACATCAGTTGTATATATTGATCGTCGTATTTATTATACACACACACACACACACACACACACACACATATATATATATATATATATATATATATATATATATATATATATATATATATATATATATATATATATATATTTTGGCATTAATTGCATACATTGACCGTTGTATTTATTTTGAATGTACTCCGTAGCGAAGTGCGGGTTTTCAGCTAGTTTGTTTTAAAAACGGGACGTTCTCGTTAGGTTTAAGTATAGAATCGCATGGGAAAGTACCATCGAAAATGTTTTTTTGCTTAACTTATGTGGAACCCAAACATCAAAGTGATTAACATATCCGAGCTGCTGCAAATTATTTTAACGCTTGATTTGAACATTTTGTGTATGTCAGCTATCTCCAGCGTGGTATAACGTTGATTGTTCTCAATTGCCCTTTTGATTTGATCGTTTTCTAGTGTTTAAAAGCGTCAACTGATCTGCCCGACGTTGGAGCAATGTCCAGTGAAAAATTTCCAACACGAAACTTTGCAAACGACTTTTGACACATTCTATCAGTCGCTGCACCTTTTGCCTACACTGCAAAAATCTTTGTTTTGTGTTTTAGTTGCGATTTTAACTTTCCTGTTATAATAAAGCATAGTTTACTGGAAATGTTGCTGATTTTCTTCCATCTTCAATAGGAAAATAGCTACTTAAAAAATTTTATGAGAATTTTAAAAAAAATGCACACTGCTATATCAGCTGTCACAAAACAATATAATAGAATTGTTTCGAATGACCATAAAGACTACATATTGCTAATAGATCCATCCCACGAGAAAAAAAAAGAACGAATTTTTTGGCCAACATAATACTTCATACCGCACATTTCCAATAAAAAATGTTTGTTGATTAGATTCAAATTAGTCGGGCAAACGAGTATGGATTAAATAGGCTCATTCACATTCAGTTTTATTCATTTTAGTTGAATATTTGTAAATATATCAGTTTTAAGGAAGATTAAAAAGTAAAATGTTTGAAGAAACTCAAAGATCCTTACATTTCAAGTCTTTTGAGATTAAATCTTATATCTTTTATGGAAATTTCATGTTTCCTAAATTTTTTTTCAATTTTTTTTCTAATGAAATTAAAGAATTATCATATTCTTCAATTAATATTTCCTTTTGGAATTCAAAAATGCATAATTGCTGAAAGTTGGCAAATCAAATCTAGATATAAGCATAAAAATTAAAATAAATGAGGAAATAGTTAGGCTTTTAAAAAATTACCAAAAACTAACTACAACATATAAATGGTTCATATCACCACAGAAAAAGTATCGTTTATGTGTACCCTGAGTGCATATGTTAAAAATAAATACTTTTTATTGTTTGTTTGTTGTATGAAAACAGTTTCTCTAATGGAAGCAAATTTCTAAATACTCACTTTTAGAAACCTTCTTTAAGTATTACGAAAAATATATTTGTTTAAATAAACTATGCTAATTAGTTACTAATGCCAGTGATTGTAAATTTAAATCCTTTCCGAAAGTTTTGTTTTAAGTTAAACTATGCCTAGGCATTTTTAATTCCGTAATGTCGGCTTTGGGGTACAGCTTGTCCTATTTCGATTCTTGTGCGCAAAGTTGCAGACTGAGGAAAAGCTAACGTCGACGCTAAGTGCACTTAATTAGCCTTAAATGGGTAATCATTTCTGTGTTCTTTTGCTTGAGTTATTTTGGACAGTAATTTTTATTTCATATGCGTTGCTATTGATAAATGTGGGAAATTTTATACCGAATTTGTAAAGATATACAAATAATTAGATAAATATAGTTTATAGAAAATGATAAACAGAAATAGACTTTAAAAAAGACTTTAAAACAGAACTTTTAAAGAATGAAAATTTATTATATATGATTTTAATCAATTTTATAATTGTAAGTATTTCTATTATGAACATATAAAAATTAATATATGTTAAGATACAAATAAAGTGACTTAAAACTTCATTTGAAATAATATATCGTGGGACCTCTATTAAATGACTGCTTCAGATCATACTGTTAGAGGATTGATGGGGTACATGATCTTTATTTCTGTTTGTACGATGTTAGTGTATTAGTGCCAATAATCATACCAGCGTAATTATTTATTTATAGTGGCTTTTCAGAGATTTAAAAAACTTCAATTATCCTCATTCACAATTTAAACTATTTTTCCTTGCTTGGACTTTGCCCTGAGTGTGTTTTTCTCTCATGAAAGTACTGAGTGCTTGATTATTTGTATGTGGCAGTTAATTTCAGCTGAAATTCACAGAAAAAAAAATTAGCGTGGGCTTCTAAAATGCATTAATAATTCACATGAGTTCATTCAAGATTTTTACGATTGTGTTCTCACACCTAAAGGACTTATCTATAAGTTCATCCATCTGAAGGATATACTGGATTATTGCTAAATATGACTGCATACATAGGGGAGAAAACGGCATTTGTGGAATTATTTAAATCATGTAAGTGAATAATTTGATAATATTTCATACTTGTTTCTTCAATAGAATCACGTCCTTTCAACTCAAACCAGATGTCGATCACAATCTTCCATTGGCAGATGCTACAAGACGACGATGCTACAAGTAGACTCATTTATATTTCTTAGGGGCTATTTCCATTCATTATAGTCCACAAAGTAAAGATCTCTGAAGGAATCAATGATGAAAAGCTAGCAAAGGAAGCCGTAACGAGATCGATACATAGCACTGACTTTTTTTACATTATTGAAATTTTATCCATTTCTCAATTATTGCTATGAGTTACCATATTAAACTGCTAAACTTTTGTTTGTTAAAATAACAGTCTTTGAGGATAAAGTGTTAAACTCATCCTAATATTCATTTATTAGCATCATAGTGATCCAATTATTTTGCAATCATAAATGCTGTTAAAAAAGTGAAAGTTAAAATTTATACTAAAGGTACCTCACAAAGAGAGATAGAGGAAGTGGCAGCTATCTCCCTTTTGCGCACATCCACGAACAAAACTCCATTACAAATGCTTCTGAATATATCATTCTTTTATCATTTGCAGTAAAGGAGTAAACGGGTGCACGTTTTGAATCCTGCAGTGGATTTGTTGTATGGAAATAGCAATATACATTCACTTAGGAATAAAAATTTCAGAAGAGAACTTTTGGTAACCAAACCAACAGTGATATTTGGGGGAACAAAATGAACTAAAAATCTGAAAAAATCTTCAGTGTCCATGCGTTAAATAGTAGAAAATAACATGCCCATAAAAATGTTTAACAATTGTAGAAAAATTGCCTATATAACACCTCTAACAGACGAACAAATGGAAAATATCAATGAAATACATCACGTTCCCATCAAAAAATACACGACTGACCGACACTAGCAACATCTACGCTTGTGGGGTTAAAATGTCACTACAGAATGATGAGGTCATCAAGAATCCTTGCTGGCGTTAAAAAAATTACCTTAATTTCACAAACTTTTAATAAACTCAAAAATAATTAAACTTACTTGACGTAGCCTAGTGGTAGCGCGTCAGCTTTCGGTGCGGGATCGAATTCCGAGAAGATTAATTAAATACCTACTTGTCTAGCCAGGATACGGGCATGTTAAATCTGTAGATCGGAAAGTTACTGTATGAGGCCTGAGAGGGTGGGATAGGGTACGATCCCCCTAGATGTCACCCCTAGGGATGCTTGTTCAAAATTGAGGTGGCACCTGGCTAAATCGGACTCTTGTGGTGCCATTATAAATAGAAGCCGAAACCCTCGGCCGGTCAGCCTATATGGACCTGGTCTGGAATACTTCTGGCCAAGGGTCATTAGAAACAACAATAAAAAAAACATTAAACTTAGTAACAAAATTTAGATCTTTTGTGGCATTATCTTTAGTCTGATATCCAGTTCTCCCGAATTTGAGTTAAATACCTTGATCAAAATGTATGATGAAATACCTCATTTTTTTAAGCCCGGCATATGGAATAATTAAATAAATTTTATTATATTCAGTCCTGCAATCTGCTTGGCTGCTTGTCTTTACAACATTGAGGCACACTCTTGTAAAATAAGTTGTTTTGAGAGAAAAACAATTAAGTCGATAATGCTTAATTTTATGCGCATTTCTTGCTCTGATAAGGAATGGTCTCTCTGCGCCCAACAAAGAAATTTAAGTTTAACTTTCGCACAGAGAGAGAATGGAAGGACATTGGAAAGGGAGATGGAATTTGGATAAGAGGAATAAATGCCTTTTAAATGCGCAATGCCTTTTAAATCTCTTTTAAATGCGTATTAACATTTAAAATGGATATCGAAGGAAGAAGGAAGAATTTCTTAAAACGAAGAATATCGACGGAACAGAACTTTTTCCGTATAAAAATACTGGGCGATTCATAAATCAGGAAACATTTTATAAAAGCCTTATTACGAAGAATATTTAACGTGTGGTAAACGAATAAGTGCAGATACGTATGATATGACGCTGGTTTTTATTAAGAACAGAAAAAAAATACGAAATTAATACAACTTGTGACAGCGATCGTATAGTGGGTATCTATATATATAAAACGCGTAGGTATGCGGCACAAAAATCGACGATATTTCTACACTCCGAATGGCAACGGCTGCCAATACCAGATGTAAACATTAGCGGCCGTCCGAAATTTGCAACCACGTGTCAACATGGATTTACGCACTGAAATCAAGAATGTTCGAAAGCGAGCTGCACGATCAAGTGAAAATTGGGAACAGTCTCAAGAATGAAAGCGAAGAAATAATTCATTAAGAGAGAGCATAAATAATCGCGAGGTTAGGCTTAACCGTCGCCGGCATAGCAATAAACAACCAGTAATATTTAATTTTCTACACTTTATTCAGTACTTGCTGAATTTTTACTCCATTTTATAATTGAAGAAATTTTCTCAACAATTTATTATTTGATATGATTAAGTGTAGATATCTGAATTGTGAACAGTAATATATACAGAGAGTAATGTAATCAACACTATATTTAAAAAATTTCCCCAACAATTTCTTATTTGTTGTAATGATAAAGTGTAGATATCTTAATTTTGAAAAATAGTACATACAAAGAGGGATGTAATTTTTAAAATCATTGATGTTGGGTTTATCAGTCTTATCTTTAACTCTTTTCTGAGGTAATGGAAATTCACATTTTTTGATCACGATGTTCTAGAATCAGCCTTATAGAGAATACCCCTTAACAACATATATTTGTGATGACAGGTAATGGTAACATTCCTTACATATGTTACTTTCAGTTGCGTTGTTTTGCAAAAGAAAATATAAAACTAAAAGCGACATGCTGGTCACGCAGCGGCTAGTTTTGATATGTTATAGGATGACAATAATTACTCTTAGATGATCAATGTACTGATTTATTCATATTACGACACACATGTATATACACATAATAAAATTCATAGATATAAATGACATATATATATATGTGTGTATATATATATATATATATGTATATATATATATATATATATATATATATATATATATATATATATATATATATATATATATATATATATATATATATATATATATATATATATATATATGTGTGTGTGTGTGTGTATGTATATATATATATATATATAACATTAAAAATCCCTTTAGCCTTTTCAAATCCTAGTTTATTCTAAATTCCCTTGGGCGTTCGAGCTTCTCGCTTCTGATTTTAAGAACAAAGCAGGCATAGCATGGGTACGAAAACTTCATCATTTCCACGCAAGTATTATGTAAGTATCACATCACTCCTAAACATTATCCAGTTAACCTTTCCTTTCAAGATAACATGACGAACCACTCTGAAAAATCTATAAAAAGCTCTGCGCCATGTAGATGTGGGCACTCTGCGGATTTCTGTTGCCTAAAAAGACGTTGTTTTCCTTCGAATAGAAATGTGAAATAAATTAGTATTTTCGGAAGAACGACGAATTCTTATTTGGACGAATTCTATTTTGGCTTCTTTTACTTTGCTGTTGTGGTATGCCGACTCCGGGCATCGTAATCTCATCATCATTATCTTTGACGAGCCGGGTTGCCATATTACATATGTATTTTTATAACTCAATGGTATTAAATTCAGTATATCAATAACTTAGTACTTCACTAAATGATTAATGCAGTAACTTAATATCACGATAATTCATTAACTCATTGATCCTCGTTATATTTAAATAATTCACTTATTTTATACACTTATCTCAAATTTGGCAAAAAGAGCATATGTAACTGACAGGTTAGGGAACACAGAGTGACAGTACCTCCGTTTGATGTGGGTATTGGGCACTGCTGGAAACTTGGCATCTGGTACTATCAGAGTCCGACTTCGGGCCTGGCTTCGGGTTGAAGGCGGACTATACGAGAGAATCTTGACGTCAATTCACAAAATTGCGGCGGGCTCGGGGTTTCGCATTTACTGATGTAGTTCACTACTTATTATGGGTATGGCACATTTGATGGTGCATGTAGCTGCATTAGAGCTAGTTTATTCATCTCAGTGATCACCGACGGCTTCTCAAGTAGATAATTGTACGTGCTCTCTTTCATGCGGTAGCTATGGCCAGTTTATTTCTCTCCATTATTCTATCAACGTAGTGGTGGTGAGACCTCAGTCTTTTATGCTCATCAGCATCTCAATATCACATCCTCAGCCAATCTGAACTCTACACTTTCGTGATTACGATCAATTGTAACATGGCCTCTGAAGATTCTAACTGATCAAGTCACATCATACACATTCTGAAGAGTCGTCTAATTCAAGAGTAAATCTAGTCAATCAATAATCATCAGCGTCATCGTTTTAAAAAAAAAGTCGAATCTCATCTTTTTCTCTCTTATATATCCTTCTTCCATTTTCTTAATTTCCTCCCTCTGGGGATCCCATTGGCAGACTTTTCTAAACTCCCTGATTTCTGCTCTTCGTTCGGGTTTGTAATTGCATGTTCCTCTTTGACCAATTCTTCCTAAAGACCGTATCCTATATTTATTCCCTTACTTCAATTTTCTCATGCTCCTCCGCTTCTTTTTTATGACTTGTGACCCCTGATATTTTATACGTGTGTAGTTCCCTTGCTACAGCCATAATATTCAGTTCCTTCTCAATTGTTACAATTTCCTTTTACACTTCTGGCCATTAAAATTTCATCACCAGTAAGGAATGAAAATAACAAAACTTTATTTATTGTACATATACAGCATAGTAGGAAGAAAACATTATTAAATTTGTAAGCAGTTTGGGGGTATGCAGGGTACAAAAATAGACTCTGGCAGCTAAAATGGCTCTATTCCGATTAGGCATCGAGTCGAATTGGGCTTGGATGACAAGACAGATATGGGCAAGTCATTCCATGCTGCTTCAAGTCTATGCCACACTTCATCAATCGTAGTGGATGGAGAGTGGTGGCTGCCCCGTCTCTCTGCAACCCATGACCAGATGTTTTCAATGGGTGAGAGATCTGGAGAACGTGCTCGGCAGGGCAACAGTCGAACAACCTCTGTATCGAGGTAGGCCAGGACACGAAGGGCACATGCGGTCTTGCGCTATCTTGTTGAAAGATGACGTCGCCGACGCCTTGCGAGAACTATTCCAGAAGGGCCTCGTTGCTATGTCGGGTCCCGCAGTGTGTTTTGGGAGTCTCCAAGGCCTCGAAGATCGGACACAGCCACCAGTCTTAGGATTTGAGAAATGTGACGCTTGTTCTTCAGACTACCGACGACGCGAACAAGAGGTGTTCGTGTCGTGAGACCAATGGCTGTCCATACCATCACACCAGGTGCTGGGCCCGTATGACGATATCGAATGCAAGAAGGTCACGTGTGATCTCCTCGGTGCTTCCAGACACGGATACGTCCATCGTGATGCTGCACGCTGAACCGATACTCCTATGAAAAGACGACGTGGTGCCACTCCTGTAACCAGTTTTGTCGTTGGGTGCACCACTGTCGCCGCGCGTCTCTATTCTGCAGTGTCAAATGAAGCAGTAATAATGGTCCCCGTACAGACAGTCCGTGCTGCTCCAGACGTTGTCGCACTGTCCGTGCGGATACTTGTAGTGCTGCAAATAAGCCCATTTCCCGACTCATGGTCCATGATGTGGCTGTTTGATTATGAAAGGCCGACCTGACAACATGTCTTCCGTCTCGGGCATTAGTGGTGGTAGACCGTTGAGATCGTGCATGGCGTTCAGTATGACCCTCCTGAACCCATCAATTCCATATTCTCATGGCAGTCGTTGGATTCCGACCAATGCCAGTAGCAATATCGCGGAACGTTAAACCGCACTCTCGATAGGCCACGATCCTGCCGCTATTAAATTCCGCCATGTGCTGGAAGTCGTTTCTCCTTATTATACTAAGCATAACACAATCTTCTCAGAAACAAACAGCATTCAAATGCGATTTACGAATGAGAAACCCGCTGCATACCTTTCCTTTTATACAGAGTTTGAGATGCCGATTCTCCCTCCTGCGTCGTTCGATTGAGTTTAAATGCTTATTATTTGCATATCCCAGAATCTTCTTACTTTCATGCGAATTTGACGTTTGTATCATCCCTCGCTCATGGTCTTGCCATTTTAATGGCCAGCAGTGTATTATCGTTGTGTCCTATCACTTCTTCTTATCTCTCTTTTTATGTTTCTCAATTGCCTCCTATTTACGATGCGTACTTTAAAACATGTTCTTTATAGTCCCTTTTTCGTTATACCCTGTCACTACCCCGTGACACAACTATGCCCACCAGATGCCCCTCCATCTGTAACAAAACACAATGATACTCATAATATGGTGACCATCATTCATGAGCAAAACTTGAGGACGATGTACGATATTAAGTTCAGCATTAATTTCCATGGGTATCGTGAGGACGTGGTGACGGATAGATACCTTCAACATTTCTTGTGACGTTGGGTGACCTCTGTTAGACGTCTGCATTTTGAACAACCCCACAACCAATAATTGCTGGGATTCAGGACTGGATACCTGATAGTGTCCACACCTCGATAAAATGTCCATCGCTTCTGAAACTGCACGAATGGGTGAAACGGATGTTGTTGGATTTCCACTTCGTGACGGATACTAAAAAGAAACAGTCACTTCGAATTCCACAATGTTCTTCTTCAAACCTGGGACAGTGATTGGACCTTTACCACATCTCATATCCTTCATATGGCAGAACGTCCACAGAAGTGCAGTTGCTGATTCAAAATTAAGATAATAGAGCTTCACACACAGTGCCTTATCAGGTAAGGTTAACATGGCAAGATTTTTTGTTGTTGATGCCTCTTGATGTCTTTACAGCTCCATTTTATAATGGCCCTGTTTGCAGGTGCGTCGAAGCGTCTGCAGTACCATATGGCGGACATATTTGTAATTTATTATGTAAATTTTTTCGAGTCTTCAATAAAACCCGACGTTGTGTCATGCGTGTCTGTATTTATTGCTTTAAAATATGGCAATTATTCTATGTGATAAGGTTTTTAAAAATATTTACTGACACTTGAATGACCCGAAAATTTAATTTCAAATTATAAAATTGCTTTAATGCAAAACTGTTGCCTGGGATATTAATAAATAATATTATTTGTATAAAACTCAGTATCTTTTATGCTTAAGAGTATTGTTATTTTTATCTATCTGATTAATTTATTTTACACTAGTATCGATTAATTCATAACTTCCAGTTTACTTACATCGACAGCTAGTTTGATGTCCGATAACTCAGTACATTTAGAAAAGATATTTCTATCTAAAGAGACAGTTGACTTTTGTTTCTAAAAAAAAATTATATTGACTTCACCACAAAAGGAGCCTTAGCAATACAAAACGCGATTTGATTTGAGATCGTAAAATGTATCCATCACCAATTTCTAGATTGTAATGTTACATTACAACAACAACGTAAAATGAAATTAAATAAGGAAATCATTGTTATAAAATGAAAATTGAAGAGCTAAGAGAAATATCTGAAAACGTATTATGTTCTTCTTCCATAATTGTTATAAATAGAAGGTCGATACAGAAGGATCTGGCTCAGTGCTTTTATTTGAGAACGACTTATGATGACAACTTACGAGAAATTTCAATTCAATTTTATCTATAAAAAAATTCGATACGGATGTGAAATCAATCATGGAATGGCATTTATGTAAAATAAAATCGTTTAGATTTATATGGCTACTTTATAATATTTCATCATGTATTGTGAAAAGTGAATGGATATTTTAAAGCTGTCAGACATTTTTGTTATATGTAGAGTGGTCATAAATTGTTTAAGAAGATTGTGTTTCAGTTATCCCATTTCGACTAACGACCGAAAAATAATAAAGTTTGGTTAATGTCTAACTTATACATACTAACACGCTTGTCAGTGTAAAACATCTATATCTTCCATTGCACCCGTCTTTGGATGTACACTCAAACTTACCTCTTTGTGCGATGAATAGGGTCCGCATTAAAAAAAATCAATTAAAGTAACTTAAAATTCCCATTTATTTAATTTCTTACTTAATTTATTTAATTCCTTACTTTTTATTACTTTTTATTCATACGATGTATTTTCCCGGACATTTTTTCCATATAGCTGACAAAAAAGAATCGTAGAACAAAACAACAGCACAAAACTACAGCACAAAACAACAGCACAAAAAACCCCTTCACAAAAACAGGTTTCAGTGTTTAACATTATATATTTAACTATTTTAGTTTATTGTTTCTTACTATATTATTATTCTTTTCTTTATGTGTAAATATACATTTTTAGCTTCTTCTTTCTCCCAACATTTTTGTGATATATTTGTAAACTGATATTTTTTCAAATTCTGTTCATTAAAATGATTAGATAATCATCCCGGCATTCTAACTGCAGATTCGCTTCAGCACTTCTCAGAGTTCAGTCAGTTTCCATCATAACCAACAAATTTTTAGTTTAAATTGATCCACAGAAAAAAAAAATTGCGATTTCTGTAAATCGTCCTTTAATTTCAGAACGAAGAATAAAAAAGGGGAACTTTTAGAAAATGATATTTTATCTATATTTAATATACAGGGTCATCGAAAAAGGTTGGTCACATTTCGAAAGCTCATAATTCTAAAATAAATTGAGCAAACGCAATAATATTCTTTTCAAACAACTTGGCAAGTGTCCAAGATTTCTAAATGTAAGTGGTACGCAACCGGGACGTTGAACGTTGCGCAGAAGCGATGCGAGGTGGAAGAGGTCTTCGTTTGGCTTTCCGTCAGCAATGGCGACCGTACAGGAGAAAGCTCAAGCGGTGGTTGTTTGCGATAAACACGACGGTAATTTCTCTGAACTGTTTTAACAGATTTGTACTCCGCTAATTGAGCTTTCTCCTGAACGGTCGCCATTGCGCTGACGGAAAGCCGAACGAAGACCTCTTCTACCTCGCATCCCTTCTGAGCAACTTTCAACGTCACGGTTGCATACTAGTGATATTTAGAAATTTTGGACACTTGCCAAGTTGTTTCAAAGGAATATTATTGCGTTTGCTCAATTTGTTTCAGAATTATGAGCTTTCGAAATCTGTCCAACATTTTTTGATAACCCTGTATATTAGGCTCTTTTATTTCACATATTTACCGTAAATTAAGGAGCATGTCTGCAATGCATGTTGTCTTGTATTAAAGTTAGAGGAATTTCAATAGGAAATAAACACATTTGGTATCTATGATCCCCGAAAATATTTTTTCAAAGATGCGGAAAGAAGCGAGAGCCAATTTTAACGTTTCCGTCCAAAAAAACAATATAGCTATCATGTTTAATATCAGGAAAATTCTTTCTTGTTTATAAGGAAGCCTGGTGTCATGAAAAAGCTATAAAAATAGTGTGAAAATAAAAGCGTAAGATATTTACTGTACACGCCTATCCATCCGGTTGTCATATAGTGGAGGAAATAGTTTTTCTTGACGCAATTTTCAGTTGCATCAATGACTTTTCTCTGAATGAAAATATTGCTCAATAATGTTCCTAATATTGGAGAGAGTTTCAATGATAACACATTTGTACATCTTTATCGAACTTTATTGTACTTTCAATGATAAATAGAAATGCAATAAACCTTATTTATTACAATATTTTCAGACGTAATATAAATTTTCCTGGTTGGGGAGCAAATTTCTTATATACCTCTGTATTAAAAATATAAGATTAAATATCATAAATCCCATGTGTTTAATCTAAGATGATTGAATATTATTCCCTTGTAATAAAATAATCTGTTTTAAAGATAAAAATATAATTTTAAAGAATTTTTTCAATATTTATATCAGGCTTTTCTAAAAATATTTTTCGGCTCTATTTACCTTTTCTTTGAGAATGAAATCAACATATTTTTACCATGTTTTTATTAACTTGCTCTCTTGTTTGTTTGTGTGTTTGTCCCTTACAAATCTTGCAATCGATTTTCAACTAACTTCCCGACTAGCTAGACATTTGAAACTTTTAGAATAGCTCAGAACACGATGACAATGCATTTTTTAATACTTTTAGACATCTTTAAGCAGAATTAAATTAATTTTCAGTTTTTCAGGTAATTTTGTTTTGTAGACTGGTGAAGCCATCTATTGAATGGAACGGGAACGAAAAGTTATATGCAAGTTAACTTCCAATTAACTTCATTTTCTTTCAAGTTTATGGGATAATTCATCAAAAAAATTTTAAAAAGTATTTATTAATGCATAGAATTGTCAAATTTATATGATTCAACAGAAAATTAATAAACATGGCATATAAAAAGTTCTTTTTATCTTGTAATTATTAGAGGTATTTTGCCTTATATTATGTGAAAATTCCTCTGAACCAGCGACGAAAACTTAATTTCCCCAATCCAAAACACATAATATCTTTACTCTGTGGCCATCAAATGTTGCCCTTTAAAATGGCGCAAGACATGAAGGCAGATGGAAAAGCTATTTGGTAATGTAGTAACATACCAAAAAAAATGGAATGGTTTTATCACATTCTGTTACACATTCAGCTTATACTCGTTGAAAGCTGTAGTCCTCACATTAAACATAACTTTTCATAGAGAAATTATATATATCTATACATTTTATATTATTTCTAGATGAATATCCGTACTTCGCTACGGAGTACATTCAAATTAAATACAACGGTCAATGTATGCAATTAATGTTATATATATATATATATATATATATATTTATTTATTTATAAAAAAATAATGTAGAAGAAAATATTCAAATTAAATACAACGGTCAATGTATGCAATTAATTTCTATGTTTAATATGCATAAAACCTACTAATTTGAATTTAATTCTTTAAAAACTTCCATCTCAATTAGTCTAGTGGTTGAATTTTATCTTTCACCGTATTTTAATATTATTTTTGTCAATTTATTTCGTTGTTATGCACATGATGCAAAATTAATTTAAAGTATCACAAAAAGAAAAGAAACCACTTGATCAGGATTAAATAAATTAAATTCTAAAAATTAATATTTAAAAATTCACCAAAAATTAGAAAATGGAGGTAAAGATTTGAAAAAGAGTTCATTTTAAAGGAATTTTTATGATCGTTTTCGTGATATAAATTTTAAAACCCTCAATTTATTATTTTAAATGCAAACTTTGAAAAAGTTACAAAAACACCTTAAAAATTTAATTTTAAAACATCGAAGAAGAATTTTCCAAAAATCTTTCTTAGTGCACCCCTACATTATAAGAAGAATCTCCAAGCATAATTTCAGCCCTTTAGGTCCAGCGGTTTGGTCTATGCGTTATCTGCCAGTCAGTTACGGAACTGTTAAATATATATCTATATATATATATATATATATATATATATATATATATATATATATATATATATATATATATATATATATATACATAGTTGCATTTTGAAATTCGTTTTTCCATATTTTATCTTATAAAAAGCATTATTAATAAAATGCATGGACATTACTGTAAACAAGCTACCTGCACAAGTATTTTGCTCACAGTTTGAGGGGGAAAAAGAAATATGTAGTAAGAATACGGCATAAAACACTGACTGTCTAATTGATTTTTCAAAATGACTAGCAAAAGAAAATAGACAAGCAGGATGATTATTTTCCTTCATTAGCTTTTTATTCCAAAATATCAACTTAAATAAATGTTGTTAAATGCTCAAATATCTAATAACATATTAAACACTGTTTCTTTTATAAAGATTCACAAAGTTACAATAAACAGAAAAAGGAGAAAAAAAAAAGCCATCTTAAAGGCTTGGTCACACAGAAAGCTGTCTGTCGCGGGGGGTAGCAATCTCTGCCCGCGGAGGTCGGGCGATCTAATTATATTATGCTATGTTACATCATCTCTGTCAGGCAGAACGTGGTCTACCGCCTCCCGCCAGCATCTGTCGCGACGACAAAGAGAACAGGTTGTACAATTTTACAGATTTGTCCCGCGTCGTACCGTCTTCAGTTAAAATGAGTGACGAAACGGAAATTTTTCTAGTAACTTTTCGTAAATACACGTATTTGTTTGACAGTTCACACGAACATTATGAAAAAATATTTTAACCCCTAGCACCACTGGGGGTGGGAGTGGGAAGGGGGCATGTGAAAATTATGGAAAACGACTGATATTAGAGTCAAATCCATAGTTTTCGGGGTCTCTGAGATGGATATTGATATTCCCGATGCCATTTGAGTCAAAGTTCAGCCCCCCATCGACATGTGGGGGGAGAATGAGGGAAAAATAAAATGTTCTAAATTACCGAGATAAACCGTCATATCCCAAATACCCGGGCAACGCCTGGTAGACAACTAGTCATTAATAAAAAATTAAATTACATTTAATTTTGTGTTGCGTTGTTTCTTCTGTCAAAGTAATCAGCAAAGCGTTCTCAAATTTGAATTGCAGCATTGGCCAAACTTTGATTCGTTAAACCAGTTTCCACAATTGCGCGTATAGGCCCGCCCTCGTCTGGAGTTTCTGCGGCTGTCCATTCTCTGTTATTATTATTTGTTATAACGTAATTGTGCAGACATCAAGCTGGTTTTACAATACAATCCGCATTTTCAACATCTGCTTCTATAGCTCTTAAAAATCGCTAGAAGATAGCGACCAGACTGGACCACTCACACAAAGGTATCGCGTCCTATGTGACGTCCCCATATCGCAGACCGCCGGGACAGACCGCTGGATAGCTTCCCGCCGCGACAGACCGCTTTCTGCGTGGCCGAGCCTTTATTGATTTCATGCACACAACATCGTCTTTTCTTTCTAATAATAAATAATAAATTGTAATCATCACTATTATTTTCTTTTGTAAATAAGGTTTCTATTTTTTCAAAAGCTTGTCTGCAACAAGCTTCTGAAACATGCTGATTAATCGCTTAAAAATCCTCTGGGTACAATGGATTAAAACATGTGACTAATAGCATCATATACAATAAGATATGAATATAAAAATATCTAATACTAAGAATTATTAAAAGAAAAACAAAATTTTCTATCCAGATCTGATGAAGTAAAACATTTTAGTATTTCATAGTTCGTCTATTAAACAGTAGAAAAAGTAAATATTTATAGACGTCTCTAAAATATCTGAATTTTTTTGTTTAAAAAGAATGAAATGGAACATTACACCCCATTGAAATTTTAAATGAACAGTGCCAATGACTGGGTCTATGCGAATGAACTCAAAAGCTGTGTTGTTATTATTGTTGTTTCTGTTTCTAATCTCCCCGTCTTGCCTTAGCTACACCAAATCCACGAGTCCATTCACCCGTACAGAATCATAAACTAAAAGAGGGCCCGAAAAAAGGTCGTCTATAGTCAACCCCATGCACTCCAGAATGTGAGTTGGGGAGGTCTGGTCCGAATGGCCTTTTAAGCAGAGGGGATGAGTCTTCCTGAGACACAATCCATGTCTGCCTGTCAATTTTTTTCTAATAGAATAGAGTTCGCGAAACGTCAGAGAGGCGCACAATGGCTCCTCAGCAATCTTGTTTACGCCGACGTGACGTCGGCATGCCTGTTCCCACCAGGACCCGATTTAGAAAATTCTGGACTATAGGCACAACTCGGGATGGGATCCTCCTAACACTGATGTGGGCATAAAATTTCCAAAATTGACACTCAAAAAAAAAAAAAAAATTTCATGAATCATTGTGAAAGTACCATTTTATCAAGAACTAGCTGAAAACCCGCGCTTCGCTACGGAGTACATTCAAATTAAATACAACGATCAACGTATGCAATTTATGCCAAAAAATAAATATATATATTTATAATAAATGCGATGATCAATGTATACAATTGATGTAAAATATATATCTATCTATATATATATATTTATACAAAAATCGTAAGGGATATGCATTTTTTTTGGATAATATCCAATCGTCTGCTGCATTAGAAAGAGAAAAAAAATATTTTTTTTGTCTATTTAGTTGTTACTCACGTGACGATAAATTTATTGAAAGTACCAGAAAAAGAAATCACGTGATCAGCATTTAATAAATTAAATTCTAAAAATTAATCTTTAAAAATTCACCAAAAATCAGGAAATGGAGGTAAAAATTCGAAAAAAATTTCATTTTGAAGGAATTTTTATGATCTTTCTCGTGATATAAATTTTATAACCCTCAATGTATTATTTTAAATGCAAACGTAAAAATAGTTTAAAAAACAGCTTAAAAATTTAATTTTAAAAAATCTAAGAAGAATTTTTGAAAAATCTTTCTTAGTGCACCCCTACACTATTAGAAGAATAGCCATGCAAAAGTTTCAGCCCTTTAGGTCCAGCGGTTTGGACTGTGCGTTGTATGTCAGTCAGTCAGTGAATGAATGAATGAGTCAGTTACAGAACTGTTTTATATATATAGATATAGATTAAACGTTTGTCACTTGGAGAAACGTTTAATTGACAAAACGTTTACAATATAGACGTTTACAATATAAACGTTTACAATTGACAAACGTTTATAGATACACATTGTTATCTCAAAATTAGAGTAAGAGATGAAATAAAAATACAAGAATAAAAAAAGGATTTTAAGTAAAGAATGTTTTTTTAATTATTTTAAGCACCTAAAATAATATTCAAATTAATATTACGTTACTTAATAATTGTGTGCACGGCCGCCATCTTGGATTTTTTTGCGCCAACTTGGCGATTTTACCGTGTTTTGAGGAGTGGAAAAATTCTCGCCAATGTGTTTTAAGCGGTGTTTTCAAAACGCTGGACTTTGAATTTTTTTAAGCTTTTTTAATAAAAAACACCTGTCTAAATTATGAAACTTAGAAAAATTTTTGAAAAATCATTTAAACGTTGGACTTAGATTTATTTTTGGGTTTTTGATAAAAACCACTTTTTTCTGAAAAAATCATTCTGAAATATTGGAAATTTTGGGTTTTTCTTTTAGCTTTTTTAATAAAAACGACCTTTTTAAATTGTGAAACTTAGAAATATTTTTGAAAAATCATTTAATCGTTGGACTGAGATTTTTTTTTGTCATTTTTAATTAAAAAGTACCTTTTCAAATTATGATCCATATGAAAAATTTGGTCAAATGAATTTTACTTACAGATAAAATTTCAATGCCATCTATTCAGTTTGCCCTAACTCTTTGACTAATAGCAATGAATCACCAAAATATTATGCTAATATATTGCTAATTAGAAAAAAAAATACAGCATTTTCGTACCACCTAAATAACTTGCAATTTAAAAATTATCTAAAATTCAGCTTTGAAAAATGTAAAATAATTATGAACCCATAAATTTATGGTGAGTAACCAGATCCTCTCTCTCTCTCTCTCTCTCCATTGTGGTAATGAAATTTTACTTCAGATTTGACCTTAACCAAATATTTGGTGCATACAATAAAATCGGGACAAGGATTATTTGACCATTTATCCTGCTGTGTTGGAAATAAGACAAAAAAACCCTTTTACTAAACCAATAACTTAACCTTAACTAACTTTTTAACTTAGGTTCCTGGGGAGAGAGAAGTTGAACTTCAGTTATTTAAATTCATTTGTAATCCACTACAACTTGGAATTATAAAATATTTTAAAATATATTGTATTTAAAATGTATACTGAATTTTACATTTTACGAAAAAATGATGCAGACAATTTTTACTTCAAATAAATGAAATGGTGTATCATTATAGTATACTAATTGACAATCGATAACCAAAATTAAAAGCAACTTAAATTTAATAAGTTAACGAAAAACTGATAATGGATTCAAAAATTTTCAACAAAAAGACTCTTAGTTTTAAAAATAATTTACTCTTTTGAGTATAGTCAATTTGACTCAGATTTCCAGGTCAAGGCCAAGATCTGACCTAAAATTATTATACTGTAATTAAAAGATCACATCAGAAATAACTGTTTGATCTTAAAATTAGAGAATTTGACATTGGGTTATTTTTACCAGAACGCAATAATTATCGCCATGCGAAATGCGCCAAACCCTGGCGGAAAAATCCAAGATGGCGGCCGTGCACACAAATCCAGAGTATCCCCCCTAACTTCATTTCTACTGATCAGATATACATAATATATAGCCTATGACCATCTGGAATAATGTACCTTTCAAACAGTGAAAGAATTTTTCAAATAGGTGCAGTGGTTCCGGAGATTACCCTCCACGTACAAAATCTGCTCTCTCTTTATATATTAGTATAGATTGGCTATTTGAAGCATAGAACATTATCAAATAACAAAAAGCAATACAACATATTAACTTCATCATTAAAACCTCAATACAATGGAACCAGAAAAACTTATTAATCCCTTATATACACTCTAACATACATATGATGAACTATACATACAACCATACATATGATGAACCAATCAATGGATATCAATTTGAAAGGATGAAAATCAATTTGAAAGAATATATAAATAAATTGCTATTGAAAAAGGTAAAAAAAAAAGAAAAAGAATTGGGAATTTTTTCTTTCTTTTCTTCTAAAATAGAAATTTTTTGGGGGCCCCCAACATTCGGGGGCCCCTAGTCCTGGGCCTAACGGGCCTAATGGAAAATCGGGGTCTGGTTCTTACATCGCTGCGCATATGCAACGTCAGAAAGCCTGCTCCCGCGTCGCTGCGCCGACGTCAGCACTCCTATTGTATATATATGTCTCTCTCAGTAGTTGTAAGCAGAATCCCCGCAACGGGAAACGTGAATAAAGATTGATTATAACCAATTCTCATGTTATTTAAAGTTCGCTACTGCTCGCAGCAACATAAAATCTGGTCTTCGTTCGCCGGAGACGACAGTTTTCGCATTTCGCATGTGCATTTTAATGGCGGTTGTACCGTATGTCAATGTGTAGGTGGTGGTTTACAAGACGGAAGTGATATTTTTCGTATGAACTGTTCCCATAGTGGATAGTGTCAACAAGTGTGCTTTCAAGTAAAAGATAAGAAAATTGATTTGTTATCAGTTGGTAAAGAAATTAATATTACGAGGTGTTGGATTGAAATACAAATAGATCAGCTTGCTAAACATAAAACAAAACGTGCCGCCATTCGGCAGAGCGTCACAAAACTCATTGCAAATTCGCAGAGTATTATCGAAGCTGACTATAAGAATACAGGTGCTTTAATAGACATTCTTGATAATTAAACTTTAAAGAAGAAGCTTTAAATTTCTTAAATTTTGAAATAGAAACTTTAATTTCGGAATCAACATCCTTTGAAAAGGAAATTACAAGCAGTGAAGAATATTCGGATGAAATAAATGGCGCAAAATTTAAAATTAGAGCTCATATTAAAAGTTTACAGCAGGAATCATCAGTTAACCCAAATACCACAATACGGGAGAGAGTAGCAAGGGTTAAGCTTCCTGAAATTCCGGTTCCGAGGTTTTCGGGAAAGTATGAAGATTGGAATAATTTTAAATCACAGTTTGATAATGTCATAACTACAAACAAAAGTTTAACTTCGGTGCAAAAGTTGTATTATTTAAACGCAGAGTTAATAGGAGAAGCCAAATGTTTACAGACAGCAGATGATGCATTTGAATCGCTGGTTAAGGCCTTGGAGGACCGGTATAAAAATAAAAGGTTAATTGTTGAAACTCATATAAAATCAATTTTAAATGCAGAAAAAATCGTTTACGAGTCTGCCAGGGACTTAAGAGCCTTAATTGATAATGTAAGCAGAGATATTCGCGCCTTGAAAAATTTAGAATATGAACGTAATGATTTATCGGATGCTCGGATTGTAAACGTAATTCTACAGAAAATAGATAGGGGAACCTATAAACAATTTGAGGTGAGTTTAGATTCTACTGAAGTTCCACAACTGAAGAACTTACTTTTGTTTTTCGAAAAACGGACACAAATACTGGAAAGCATAAGCAAATGTGCTGTTGGGAAACTGAAATCAATAAATCAAGACCGAATTCCAAGACCCAAAGCTTTGTTTGTAGGGTCTCATAATTCTTGCCAGTTATGTGTAAATTGTAAAGCTAATCATGCTATTTACAATTGGGAATCTTTTTTGAACATGAATGCAAATCAAAGAAGTAAAGTTGTGAACAAGTATAAACTGTGTTATAATTGTTTAAGTAATCAACATAAATTGTCGCATTGCAATTCAAAACATTTGTGCAAGGTGTGTCATTTGAAACATAATACACTTCTTCATAAAGTTCGAGATGAAACGGTTGTTCAAAATAACGTTCAAGTTCAGTCGCTTAATCCAAAAACCGAAGAATTTACATATCGAGAACAACCAGGAACCTCTCATTCATTATCATGTGTAAATAATAAGAGTAAGACTGTAATTCATTCAACAGTAGTGGTTTGGTTGTTTAACCCTCTGACGTCGAGTTTGTCGCGCCCGCGCTATTCTTGACTCTGGAAGTACCGGGTGGCCATAATTAAACTGACAGTGCTCACAGTGTTCTGTAGCGCGATCTATTTGCAAGAATGACGCAACATTTTGTAGGAAGATTAAACAAGACGGGGACGAAGGATTCCGCGAAAAAATAAATTAGTTCCAAAAGTCACCGCTAGGGGAATATTTGGCGCTGTGTAATAGAAA
This sequence comes from Dolomedes plantarius, assembly GCA_907164885.2. Classification (NCBI taxonomy): domain Eukaryota; kingdom Metazoa; phylum Arthropoda; class Arachnida; order Araneae; family Dolomedidae; genus Dolomedes; species Dolomedes plantarius. Next base: position 101,247,754 of record OU015495.1, read on the forward strand.
ATAGAGTGTTAACAAATGCAAATTAATACGGAATAAAATTAACTTTTATTAAGCACATTTTCTTATTTAGTTCAAGTGCAATATGGCAACACTTTTAAAAAAGCGTAAAATCTACATAAACACCGATAAAGTCTCGTGATCTGCAATATCACGTAAGCTGAGCAGAAGTTCTTTATTCAAATTTCACGTTACATCCATTGGCACAGTGCCAGCTGCTTGGGTTTTAAAAGGAAATGTGTTACGTTTCGAATCAATCGGATTGAAAGTTTATGTGCAATGTCTCCTTCTTTAGTCGAGCGTGCGTTACTGGTCAAATTCTTTTACATCAACCAGTGCAACGCTCTTCGTACTTTTAGAACGCACAAAAAAATGCGTAAAGGTAACGGTCCTGTGTCAGTTAATGGGCTAAAAGCAATGGTTGTGACGTTTGAGAAAACAGGTTCTCTGAAAGTTCAGTCAGGCAGAGGACGAAAACCTGTACCACAGGATACAATCGAAGCAGTTGCCACGGCGATTGTCGACAGAGGACCAGACAATATTGCTGCCACCTCTAGCGCTCGTGGATTAGCTCGGAATATGGATATGACTTACAGTACGGTATGGAAAATCTTACGAAAGATTATCAACTTCTATCCGTACAAGATCAGCCGTGTACAGGAGTTACTGTACCCCGACCATGATAAGCGATTGACTTTTGCTCTCACCTTTCTTGCCAGAATGGAGGTGGATGATGCTTGGCCGTGGAAAATCTTATGGGGAGATGAGGCCCACTTTTACCTGCATGGAACTGTGAATACCCAGAACTGCCGAATTTGGGATGACAAATCACCACGTTCAGTCACAGAAATTCCCTTACATTCACTAAAGGTAACTGTTTGGTGTGGGTTCACAGCGGAATTTATCGTAGGTCCATTCTTCTATGAGAACATTACCCCGACAGGACCGGAAACCTGTTCTGTTACCGGAGAGAAATATCGCCACATGTTGAACAGCTTTGTCATTCCGGCACTTCAGCAAAGACAATGCCTGGGGGAAATCATTTTCATGCAAGATGGAGCCCCTCCACACGTTGCTGTACGGGTGAAACAGCTGCTACAACAGAAATTCACAACAGAAAGAGTCATTAGCCGCTACTTTCCAACTACATGGCCATCTCGGTCGCCTGATCTTACCCCATGCGACTTCTGGCTATGGGGTTACCTTAAGTCCAAGGTCTATCAAGGAGTGGTCCAGGACCTGGTTACGTTGAAGGATAACATATCACGGACTGTACGGGAGATTCCTGCAGACATGTTACTTTCTGCTGTTGTGCATACTGTGCACAGAATGCAATATGTGGTCCACAACAACGGCAGCCACATTGAACCTCATTTGAATGCAAAATAAAAGGTAATTTCCGTATTGATTTGCATTTGTTAACACTCTATTTTCTATTACACAGCGCCAAGCATTCCCCTAGCGGTGACTTTTGGAACTAATTTATTTTTTCGCGGAATCCTTCGTCCCCCGTCTTGTTTAATCTTCCTACAAAATGTGGCGTCATTCTCGCAAATAGATCGGACTACAGAACACTGTGAGCAATGTCAGTTTAATTATGGCCACCCGGTATGTCCAATATACACTGCTGGCCACTGTAAATGCAACACCCTGAAGGAAACATGCAAATAACATGAAATTTACAACATGCATTAGCGGAGGTGAGATATACAAATGATTAGAATTTCAGCGCAGACGCACATCACGCGCGCCTGTGGCGCCACTTCAAAGCGCTATTTAAGGCTTGGAGATTTCGACGATTTCAAGTTCGGCAATTGTGTTTTTTTTGTGTTTTTTTCAAAAAAACGATCAATTATGCCTCGTCGAAAACAGCGATCATCTTTTGATCAAGTATCCGAGTTCGACAGAGGAAGGATAGTGGCCTACCGAGATTGTGGATTATCTTTCAGGGAAATCGGTAGTCGTGTTGGACGAAACCAAACAACTGTAATGCGGATATGTGATCGTTGGATGCAGGAGCGTACGACGGACCGGCGTGTTCGATCGCATCCACCTCAGCGCACCACTTCACGTGATGACAGGCAAATTGTGCGCATGGCAGTGACGGATCGCTCAGTCACATCACGAACCATAGCACAGCACATGCAGTCAGTAACGCATCATCCAGTGTCTGCGCGCACCATTCGACGCCGTTTACAGCAGAGTGGTCTGTCCGCAAGACGTCCATTGCTTTTTCTACCCTTGACGCAGAACCACAGACGTCTCCGCCGCCAATGGTGCGATGACAGAAGGATGTGGACGGCAGAATGGAATGAAATTGTCTTTACTGACGAGTCACGCTTCTGTCTGCAACACCACGATGTTCGCATTCGAGTCTGGAGACACCGTTAAGAGAGGATGCTGAACAGCTGCGTTATGCACCGCCACACTGCTCCTGCACCGGGTATTATGGTATGGGGCGGTATTGGATATCACTCTCGCACACCTCTAGTACGCATTGCCGGTACTTTAAACAGCCAGCGCTACATCTCCGAGGTGTTGGAGCCAGTTGTCCTTCCTTACCTTCAGGGCTTGCCCACAGCCATATTGCAACAGGATAATGCGCGACCACACGTGGCACGCATTGTCCAACGGTTCTTCGTCAATCGCCAGATTGAATTGCTTCCCTGGCCGCCTCGCTCTCCGCCGATCTTTCGCCGATAGAAAACATGTGGTCCATGGTTGCTCTACGATTGACCCAGATTCCATCCCCAGCTGCCACAGCAGATCAACTTTGGTAACGTGTGGAAGCTGCTTGGTCTGCTGTACCCCAAGAACTCATCCAAAGTCTCTTTGAATCAATGCCGAGGCGTGTGGCAGCGGTGATCTCCAACAATGGCGGCTACTCTGGCTACTGATTTTGGCAGGAACCACACTTCACAGAAGTCTATAAATTTAATCATTTGATACTTGGTCAACATGTTATCTACAAAATAAATTTTGTTGTGATATCTCTTGTCTTTCTTGGTGTTGCAATTTGGGTGGCCAGCAGTGTAGTTACCACAAGTTTTGTAGACAAATTAGGACGTTCGCAGTCTCTGGTTTGGGCGGCAATGAAACCACAGAAAAATCGAAAGTGATAACAGCTATTCAGAATGGAAATGGGTCCTTTTTAACTATGTTGGAATTTCTTGTTCTGCTAAAAATAACGGAATTGCTTCCAGTCTCACATACTAGAATTGATAATTTAGAATTACCGCAGCATTTGGCAGATCCCGAATTTGCAACTCCAGGAAAAATAGACATGCTCATTGGAGCTGAGATATTTTTCGACATCGTAAAAAATTATCAATATCGGCCTTCAGACAGCAGTTTAGTATTTAGAAATTCAGTATTTGGATATTTCGCTACCGGAACAGTAGAGTCGCCGAGCAAATCACCATATTGTGGATTTATTTCTAAAATTCAACATATTGATGATAATTTGCAAAGATTCTGGGAGGTGGAGACTATAGATGATATCCCACGTCATTAGGTAAAGAAGATGAATATTGTGAAAACCACTTCGCAAAGACGCACAAACGTAACAGTGATGGCAGATACGTTGTCAAAATGGCTGTTAGAGACACTGAAAAATTGGGTGGTTCTAGAGACCTTGCTCTAAAAAGTCTAGACCAACAATGGAAAAGACTTTCTAAAAACGATCAGCTGAGAAAATTATACATAGAATTTATGCAAGGATATTTGGATATGGACCATATGGGGAAGGTAGGGCAATCAGAATGGCATACAAGTTATCCCTGTTATTATTTACCGAATCGTGGTGTCTTTACACCGGACAAGCAGATAACTAAACTGCGTGTCGTGTTTAATGCTTCAGCAGCAACAACATCGGGTATAAGCCTTAATGATCTCTTATTAAAGGTCGAAATTACAGAGGACATATTTGAAACCATGACTAGGATTAGGAAACACAAATTTGCATTTACTGCAGACATACGACAGATGTTTAGGCATAGACATCTGTTGTATGCTTGATAAATTGATGAAGAGCAGCGCGATCTTCTTAGAATTGTGTGGAAATCGGATATCAATAGGAAACCAGTTACCAGACTGAAAACTATTACTTATGGAACTAGCAGTGCACCTTCCCTGGCCATCAGAACCCTGAAACAGTTAGCATTAGATGAAGCTTCTAAGTTCCCTCTTGCTTCAGAAATCATATTAAGGGATGCATACATGGACGATATAGTTTCGGGAGATCCGGATTTGGATACCGTAAGGGTGGAAACTCAGCTTTGTAACATGTTAGAAACATGCGGTATTGTACTACATAAGTGGAGCTCTAATTCAAAGGAAATGATGAATAGTAATTCAAATGGTGTTCAGGAGCACAGTTTTGAAACACAGGGCGAGGCAGCAGTCAAACCTTAGGAATCGCTTGGAATCCGATACAGAACCAATTTTCTTTGAAAGTATCAGTGATGGAAAAATCTTCCTACACTAAAAGGGAAGTACTTAGTACCATAGCAAGGCTGTATGATCCCCTCGGGTTGATGGGACCAATAATTACGCGTGCAAAAATATTTCTACAAAAATTGTGGCTCATGAAGTTAAAATGGCATGAAGCCATCCCAGAACCAATCGCAACCGAATGGGCAAGGTTTGTATCAGGTTTGAGGGCCATCGAAAGTGTAAAAATTAAGAGATTTATATTAACACACTCTAACAAAAGAACTGTTATAGTGGGATTTGCAGACTCCTGTGAAGCCGCTTATGGCGCTGTGGTGTATATGCAGTGCATAAGAGATGAGGATTCCTCCACGATAGACAAAGTTAATCACAAGTAAATCACGTGTAGCACCGCTAAAAATGCTATCTATTCCAAGATTAGAGTTGTCAGCTTGCCTGCTTCTCTCAAGGTTTATGGACCAAATACGACGTTCACTACAGTTGGAAACAGATGACACTTTGATGTTCACAGACTTATCAATTGCCATTGCCTGGATTAACACACCTCCCAACAAATTGAAAACCTGCATCAGCAATCGTGTTGCAAAGATCCAAACACTAACAGAGAACTACAAATTGAAACACGTGCCATCTAAAATGAATCCTGCTGACATCATATCTCGTGGCATACATCCACAAGATCTTCCCGCAACAAATTTATGGTGGAGTGGTCCTGAGGGTCTGTGAAACTCTTGTGAAACCTTCCTAGATGAACTCAATTCTTGTGTTTCATCAGACAAACTTTATTTGTCTGAACTTAAGAAGCAACGACGTCAACTTAACTATCGCTAACACCACTTTTATTGATGAAATTCTTAAAATTAGCAATAGCTATTCTAAAATAATTCATATCATTAGTTTCATTTTCAGGTTTGTACATAACCTAGAGACTAACACAGATCATCGATCAGGTCCGATTATTTCAGATGAGCTTCAAGAGGCCAAACTTTTTCTAATTCGGAAGGTTCAGGTATCAGTATTTAAGACTGAAATAAATTCTCTTCAACAGGGGGAATCAGTAAAGAAAGGTCAATTAAGCTGTTTAAATCCTTTTACAGATCATAAAAATATGTTAAGAGTAGGAGGCAGATTAAATGAGGCAAATTTGTCGTAAGGCAGGAAATTTCCCCTCTTGCTTCCCAAAAATCATAAATTAACCTGGTTAATCATGCAATATTTTCATATAAAGAATTTCATTTAGGTTGTCAAACTCTCTTTTATCTTGTGAGACAGGAGTTCTAGCCGTTAAGAGCTCCTATCCACTGCCAGAAAAATTGTTTATGATTGCCTTGTTTGTTTTAAAAACAATCCGAAGGCTCTAGAACAAATCGTGGGGAATTTGCCTTCCGAGCGCGTCAATCCCAGTTTCACTTTCAGTCATGTTGGCATTGATTTTTGCGTCCACTTCTTTATTAAATACTGTAAGGGCCAGCAAAAAGGAATTTATCACAAATGTTATGAAGCCATTTTTATTTGTTTTTCAACTAGGGCTATTCACCTTGAGGTGGTTACAGATTTAACCTCTTAAGCAATGATAGTAGCCCTAAAAAGATTTTTTAGTAGAAGAGGATAATGTCCTCCCTGGCAAATGGAAGATTAGTAGAATTCAGGAAATGCTCAATGGTCCTGATGGTAGGGTCAAAGTTGTAATGGTTGAAACACCACACGGCACCTTCAAACGAGGTATTTCTAAAATCCGTTTATTACAAAATGTATAAAAATGTGTATTATTTGAAATGTTATTTCAAGGTGGGCCGGTATGTTTACGTCGACGTCACGCCAGCACGCCTGTTCCTACATTGCTGCGCCGATGTAATGTCAGAATGCCTGCTCCCGCGTCGCTGCGCCGACGTCAGTACTCCTTTTGTATATACATGTCTCTCTCAGTAATTGAAAGCAGAATCCCCCCAACGGGAAATGTGAATAAAGATTGATTTTAACCAATTCGCATGTTATTTACAGTCCGCTACAGCTCGCAGCAACCGATCTCTTTTGCCAAATTGTCTGCCACGTCGTTCCCTGCAAGGTCCACGTGAGACGGGATCCACTGCAGATGTACCTCACAGAAGGAAGATATATGCTTGACTTTGTTCAGAAAAACTATACTGGTCTTGTGTCCCACACTGTGCTAGTAAATATAATTTTTTTGAGTTCTTGTATTTGAGATATGGTGTACATAATATCTTATGTGAGCTAAATATAATTAAAAATATGAGGAGTACATTAAAGATACATCTAATCCTGTAAACTTAGCAGCTGATAATCATATTAATATTAGTTATCCCGTAAGAGAAAAAAAAATTATGAAAATGACTCAAGACTATATCTTTAAACAATTAATATTGAAGCATTTCATGATTATTGGTAAATATTAGGATGATATAAGTATATCCGTTGATATTATATATTAGTGAATGTAGTTTTCAAATATGTTAAGTTTTGGGACTTTAAAATTTTTTAAACATGTTCCATGCAAAGAAAGAAGAAAAAAAAATCTAGATATGCAAATTATACTTTATTGTACAGATGAAAATACTTTAAAATACACTTATACAACTTTTTCTTCCTTTAAGAATAGACATTTATATCAAGCAAAGTTCAAGAGGTCTTATGAACAAGAAGACAGGGTTTGTCATAAGTATATATTATAAGTAATACGGTGCAAAATCGTAAAATATATCTCGATATCTAGTTATATTTATTTATATTATAAAAGTAGAGCAAACTTTTCACCAACACAAAACTTCTTTTTTTTGGAGTAGCAAACCCTGTCTTTAAAATATAAACTGTTTCTTTTTCTGATATATAAAAATCTTTTTTACAGTAAACATAATAATTAAATAGAATAATTATTACAGAAAAATAATTATTTTTTAAATATGTTATAAATTGTGTATTTCTTTCAATTTTGTTAAAATACTTCATAAAAATGTTTTTCGAATATAGATATGCGAAAAATACTAGCGCAATCGTTCAGCTTTTATGTGCAGTTTTGATAAGTTTTCTGTACATGATAATATTGCGGTGCATCAGGTGGGTTAGATATATTTTCCGCTTTATCTCGAAATTCACAAACTAATGGCAAAATATGTATTATGGCAATAAAAAATAGATCTGAAATTTCTTTCTTATATTTTCTGTAAATCTAATTTTTAACGAAGTGTAGGATTTAAATGTACGAAAAAAGTGTATGAAGAAAAGAATTAATTCATTTCACTGCAAAATGCTTTTTTGTTTTTTGCATTAAGCGAAATCAAAATGTACCAAAGCATTACCCCGAAATTTGTATATAATGTTGAGATGTACATAGGAATCTAATTCCAAAGTTTTGCAATCTTGTACGCTTGGGCTTAAAGAATACGTCTACCGGATACTGAATATATCTACGCTCAGATAGCAAAAGGTTATAAAAAACTTTTCTTAGAAAATTGAGTTTTTCACACTCCGGATTCTCATTCGCCGATATTTTCTATTTACTCTAACTACTGTAAGTAATTACCAACTATTTTTCTGAAACATTGCTACTACTTTTACTCGTGTAAAACAAATTATTGATTTTTCATGACATCTTGAATCATAGAATTGCTATCACGTAAATTTCTTATAGCATTTTCCCATCTGAGCACAGATATGTTGACTTAAATTAGGGTAAAGCAATAAAGATCACACTTATTGTGCTATTCTATCAGTAATTTGAAACGCATAAAAAAAATCAGCTAACACGCAACATAAGAAAACGTTTATTTCCCTTCGAGAATTCTACAACTTAGTAAATATTTAGATTATTTTATTAAGTTTTTAAGAATTTTTAGTAAAAAATCAAAATCTATTCCAATATTAGAGACAGAATATATACTAGTGCTTTTTCCTTTAAAGTCAAAACTAACCCTTGCAGGGGCAAGAACCTCCACCGTTTGCACGGTGCAGATTTTTTTCTCCATTTTTATTACCTAACACAATATTGAAAAAAAATTCAAATTAAAGGTTGCAAAATGTTTTTACTTCTTTAAACTGATAACAGATGGCGGCATTAGCCAATTTTTCTGCTCATTTAACTGGAATACATTGAATGCACGTGAAAAAAGACTAGATTTAGGCGTTTGCACTGTGCAAACGCCGCCCTTCGAGGGGTTTTAAGGCTGCTGTGTACTAACCCTATTGGATTCCCTCACCTCAGTGTTAACCTATGGAATAAGTATGTCCAAGTATTACCGACTTGGATTGAAAGATATTTTTTGAAATTTTACTCTGTTATAGAGAATGAAATTTTACACCTTGGGACATTTTTCGTTTTTTTTAATGGCAATAATATTTTAAAATTTAAATTATTCGGGGAAAAAATCTGGTATAGTTGCATTTAAACGCTCATAAATTCCATTGGTGGGCTAGATTTATAAAATGAATCCTATTGTAAAGTGCCTAAAAGTTTAAGCTATCTGAAAATATTATTTTTACTGTATTATCAGAATTTATATAGCTGTAAATAGTGGACACATTTTATCCATAGGTTAACACTGACGGGAGCGAATCCAATAGGGTTTGCACAAAGCGGCCTTAATAAGTAACGACATTTACCTTCCCTGTCGATCTTTCCAATAAAAAAAATCATAATCAGTTTTTATTCATGATCATTGTAATTTGTAAACTTTTAAAAATAAAACATTTTGTTAATAGAATATAAGGCTACAGTTGCAGTATTCCCAAACTAGTCTATAATTTATTTTACCCGTGTTTGCCTAATTTTTCGTATTTTAAAAAATATAGATAATATAAAACATGTAGGCAATGTAATATAAAATATAGGTACAAATTTTATTCCATGGACTCATTAAATGTTGATAATAAATGGCATTGTAACAAGTTTATACAGAATGAGAAGCGTCATGAACATATGCTTCTCACACACCGCTCCTAATGTATCCAGGTCAGTATACAAATCACGACAAAAATTGTGCTGGAAAAAATTGCCTGATACATGATAATTAGCAGTTTCAGCTTCGTAAAATGGTCTTGAAAATTCAGGATTTACAGAATTTATCTGTATTTACACAAACTGTCTCATCCAAACAGTTTTGATAATGATGGTACCAAACTTTATGAAATCAAATTGAATATGAGTTATGTCATTCAGATCTATGAAGTCATAAAAAGACTCTATAGTGAAGTTAAAATGAAAGATAAAATGTCCAGTGGTTTTACAGTTTATATCACTCTTTAGTTTAACTCGAGTACACAAGGAGTTTTCAAAAATCTGTTAGTTTCCACTCCAATAAAAACGTTGGGAAATTTGGTTACCATTAAATGTCCATTAACCATTAATGTGTTTATCATCAATTTTCCGTTACGTATTACGTGTTTACCATTAATAGATGACTGTGTCAATTGAGCTAACCATTAATGGTCCGTATTTATCCTTAGAGGTCCATTGTCATTAATGTGTTTACTGTCAATGGTACGGAAGTACTGATTTTTCAAAGATTTGAGAAATTTTTCATAATTTTTCCCAGGAAATATGCTATTTTATGTAACGTTACACTTTAATTTCTTGCACTTAGCCATACGAAGGTAACAAAAAGAGGAAATACGAAGTATCATATTTTGAAAATTAAATATTTATACATTTCGTTAGCTACATCAGTTTGGTTGTTACATAAAATTTACAAATTTGGCAGTCGAACCTAATCAATCTATTAATACTTCTTTGTTCCACAAATGCCTGGGGTGGATACAAAGGGTGATATCGTCCCTATTATCTACGGATTAGTATTATTCTCAACCCTGTTTTTTCCTTACTTTGAACGTTTTCCTCTTTTCAACGGGTGCAGCTGTTTACGACACCTCTTTCAACATGCGATGAACTCACAAAAACAAAGCTACATATTCCTGAGACACTGTAGCCATTAATTTTCATTTAAAATAAAACTTAGATGATAAATGCAATACTTGTTAGTGTGACAGGAGTGTCAACCGTTTTTTTACCCGGATAACATCTCGTGAATGGGAGAGATTTTCGAAATGTTGACTCAAACTTCCAACTTCATACCAACAGTGTAAAAGCTGGAGGGAAATGCATAACTCCAGCATAACTCCTTGTTTACCACGAGGAAGTTTTTGTGACGTGAAAGTCAGTCATAGGAAATTTATATCGAGGTTTGTAGCTTGGGTTGTGTGTGCAAATGTGTCAAAAGTTCGCAAATAAGGGAAATTCGAGAGAATTTCTGTAGCTGTAGGCGAACTGAGTTAATCAAGTGATATATCCTCATGGTCAGATTATCGAGTTGTTTGTCGTAGGATGAAATGTTTCACGCTGTTGCTCATATAAATTGTCATTGTCATCTGAAAAGAGTGATCTGAAAATAACTATATAATTAGTAAAAAATATTTTCAGATCATTCTTCTCATCTGAGGAAAAAACATTTTCTACTTTCTATTTCTGAAGAAATATGCAGATTATGCGAATCGCCCAATGATAGACTTTTATACAACCAAAACAGTTTTTAATGCATAACCGGCATATCAGAAGCAAGAAATACAAAAAGTCAATTACAGTATGATGTAAACTTCGTGTTCTGTTATTGATGTTCATAACACGGATTGAAGGTGTGGACATCAAGCCCCCCCCCGGTGTTTTTAAGGGTAGAGAAGGAAATATTGTATAAAATAAGAGAGTATGGAAATTATAACTTATGGTTTTCCCGTTATAACTGAAGTGGAACCCCATAAGACCATCGAAAATTCGATATCGAAAACTCGTTTTGCATCGAAACTCGTTATGCATCGAAAAACTCATATATATAGTTTACAGATTACGTTCGGCAGCCGCTTGTAGCGTAGAAACGTTCACTCTTGCTCTCGGTGGAAAACAACTGTCGATATGTGTATGTCGCAGCGCACTCTACCTTCCCTATCTTCACTCGCCTTCTCGAAAGCAAGACTGACTTTTCTCGCTACAGGGGCCTCATGCTATACGATGCTGTTGGGACCATCCGAGCAGAGCTTTGCTTCTTGCTTCGAGTCTTCTTTTTCTTCGGTGACGGGTCGAAGTTTGGGCCCCGGAAACGAATCTGGAAATAATACTTTGTTAAAAGTTGCTGTTGTTACTCTTGGAAATTTGGGAACTTAATCCATTACACTTACAGCCGTGGCTGCTGGCCGTTTATTTAAGAGGCCATTTATTAAGAGGGCTAATAAGCTAGAATTCACTTACCAAAAATTGTGTGCTTGAATAGTTTAAGGAAATCCTTCAGTTTTTTTTTTGCCATAAATACGTTTTAAATAAAATGCTATAATGTGATTTTACAAAAAAACCTGGATGTCCCGATTTTTAAAAAATAATTGGAATTTCTCAAAAGAATGAATGGATAGGATAACATAGAATAGCTAGGAAAAAAGCGTTTTCGAGAGAAATTCCACCATAAAAAATAGAACAAACTAACCCAAAAACAATCAGATCAAAATAACCCAACATGCACCAGTATTTTCACAATCAAGAGAATAAAATAATAAAAACTGTATTAAGTTTAAAGCAATAGATTTTTAAACAAATTATTCCAAAAATTCTTAAAAATCAAGAAAGAAATTTACCAATTTAAACATTAATCTTTAAGCTATTAATTATAATGCACAATAAATATTATTTTTAGAACATAAACAAAACAATTTTACAGGTGCTGCCATCTTTTTACAGAAAGGTGTAGCAATGCTGAACATAAGGTATATCCACAATAGGAGAGAATATTGTTTCAAGCCATTCGAACTTTGTCCACACATATTCAATTTTATGGAGGCTTATGGTTTAAAATATATATCACGGTTTAATATAAACATGTAAATAAATACACACACTATCCTACAATAATGGATCGGACTGCAAGATGTGATGGTATAATGGAAAGATTACATGCTTTAATAGGGGGATGGTCCCCCACGTGCTGCAATTACACTAGCAACCCTTCTGGGCATACTTTCAACTGGGATTTAATACACAGCTATGGGTATTTGTATCCATTCTTGCTGCAATAATGTCGTCAGCTCTAGATTTCGGAGGTGGTTCCCTACACCGTAAGCGTCGCTCTAACTCGTCCCGCAAATGTTATATGGGGTTTAGGTCGGGACACTGAGCAGGCCAGGGAAGACGTTTACTTCCATATCTTTATATCACTGCTTGACAGAGGCTGCAATATGACATGGAGCGTTGTCATCCTGAAAGTGACAATCGTCCATTCCATTAAATTGCCAGATCGTAGGAAGAACCTGATTGTCCAAAGTGTTCATTATTATCAGCACAATTAAATAAAAAAGTATCCCTTAGGTATATTTACTATTTTAATTAGTAGAACGAGGGTTGATCTTTCGTGTGGATAAAGGAGATATCCCACATTCAGTATAGTTTCGTCCATCCTGATATCCTGAATTCTCAGAACAATCGGATTTTCTAGTTGTCAGTAGACACCTTACGTTGGTCTGGGGAACACCGACGTTTCATTATCTAGGCGTTCTATAAAAAACAACGATTGTGTAGCCGTGATACAGAGGACATTTATGTTACGTTTCTGGCACTATGCAATTGATGACGTTCCTGATCAAAAACCAATGCTGCGATGGAGTGAAATCGGGTCTGCATTACCAAGGAAACCAAGTGGTCGTCCTCGAAACGCTAGAATGATTGAAAATGTGCAACGAGTCCGAGAGTATCCTGTTCTTGTGGAAGTTGCCACCGTTTCCACAATGATGACGAACAGAGTGATGGAAACCTTAAGAGAACAGCTTCGGCATTGTATCGCAAATGACGGACGCCATCTAGGTGATGTTATTTTCAAAATCTAGGGGAAAACTAGATTATAAGTACTTTTCGAAAATATAAAGCTTTTTCGTGTAAATTGTTTCTTTCGTTTTTTATTACCCTTTGAAATGAAGGGGTCCATTCTGCCTCGCCCTGTACGTAATAACATAAAATAATGTAAACTTTCGAGATAAATAATTCCGACAATGATAGGATATTTAAGAAATGAACGAAGATAGAGAGATACGATCTCCTAAAGCAAAGAGAAAGATTACAAAGAGAAAATGAAAGATATAGATTAAGCATACCCGTTTTTAACCAGCAAGTAACTAGTGGCTTCCCGGATAATTTATATATCCGCCAGTGGTTTCTTACAGCTTCTTGAACCTAAGAAGTAAAAGAAAGATAAATTTAAGAACGTTTTATTTTTAAAGTTAAAGAATCATTCAATAAAGTTATCACTCAATCTTGTATTAATATTTTCAGGTACGTACGATGAAAGATAACAACTTATATATTACAAAATATCGCGGAGGAAATCCTGTTATGTCCTGTCACATATTTCGCTTGTTTTAATAACTTGTTTGGATATATCTATAAAACTGTCTGGACAAAGTAGTTGAACTCATAAAGAACAAAATGTACAGGTGGGTTGCAAGCGCACTTTTCCATTTATTTTCAAATGAACGTAATTGTTAACAATACAGAGCCGTACTAATTTCCCCGTCTGTTATTTAAATTCAAATCCCTTTTATGATGCAAATACGATATTTTACATCCCCATTATCAATAAAGAACATTTACATTATTTTATGACTCTGTATTAACTGTGGCTCTCAACGATTTTATTTCTAACTATCAAAGGAATTGGATACAGACAATGTAAAACAAAATCCAGGTAGTCTCTTCCAGGGAAATTACCGCGGTTTATAAATATAGGATTACTTATCGTTGCTTACCACTTTTGTATGTATATATGTGTTATGTATATATGTATCTATCTATATATATCTCTCTCTCTGTATATATATATATACTAGCTGAGTGGCAACCCGATGTGTTGCTTTTTCGATTTAAAAAGAAATGGTTTTATTGCTTAAAGATTAAAAACTGTTTAATAACTTTTAAAAATATATTAGAATTTTTAAAAAACGAAATAACTATTTAAAATTCTCTTTTTCAAATTTTGGTTTTTGGCTTCTGAAATAATTCTTTCAAATTTCCGTTCTCAAATTTTGCTTTTTAAACAAAAGAGAAGTTCATTGAATTAGAATAAATTCTAAACATTTTAACCTCTCATTTCCTAAAACAAAAATTATTTCTGGTACTTTAAAATTATTTCTGGATTTCAATTATTAAATAAATGACTCGTTCTCAACTAATTATTTTCCTTTTGGCAACATGGCGGAATGTAAATATTACATCTCATGGGAGAAAAAAGTGCTTAAAAAAATAGAAAGACAGTTCTGATGAATTCAAAATTGGTGGCGGAAGAATCCTCATGACTTCCTCCTTAATTTGAAACAAATTTCACGAATTTGCTGGAATTATTAGTGAGTAAAATAATAAGTCGAAAAATTACGAACTCGGCATTCAAGTTACATTAACATACTATGGTGATCAGAACGGGAAATTTCAAAAGTGAGTTTTGTATGTCCGCTTTTTTAGAATGATAACATTTTTTTTATTAAATGTATTTGGTATATTTTGGAAGCTGAACATCTAGAAAATGCCGATAAATCGTAAAATTGACATTAATAGGTGCAGAAAACCGTGAAATTTGGTGCAGAATTTCGTGAAATTTGGAAAACTGCTTTGGGGAAAAATCTTCGTTTGCAGTGCAAAACATTTTTAACTTTATAAATATGTGTATATCCTTAAAGATGAAGAGTTGTAGAACACATGGAAATAAAAAAAATTGTCGACTGGTGGACGGAAAAGTTGAATTTTGCATGCATGAAAATAGTGGAAATTTGCGTAACGGAAAGGATCTGGCCCACCCGAAATGTCATCTGTTTCTGCTGTCCGCTTCTTTTAAGTTCGGCGGTATTAATTTTATAATTTAAAAAGTTTAAAGTTTTGAAAGTTGAGGAGGGCATCAGTGCACGCGTCTCGTCCGTCCGCGTCCATCGGTACCAGTCGCGATATCCCGCTATGCTCGGTTCGCGAGATTAGCCCGTCCCCGTGTCTGCTGACTAACTAACTAACATTTGTTTACCTTCAGCCGTTATTATATAGACTAGCTGAGAGGCAACCCGATGTGTTGCTTTTTCGATTTAAAATGAAATGGTTTTATTTCTTAAAGATTAAAAACTGCTTAATGACTTTTAAAAATATATTAGAATTTTTAAAAAACGAAATAATTATTTAAAATTCTCTTTTTCAAATTTTAGTTTTTGGCTTTTGAAATAATTCTTTCAAATTTTGCTTTTCAAACAAAAAAGTTCATTCAATAAGAAAAAATTCTAAAGGTTTTAACTTCTCATTTCGTAAAACTAAAATTATTTCTGGTACTTTAAAATTATTTCTGGATTTCAATTATTAAATGACTCGTTCTCAACTAATAATTTTTCATTTTGGCAACATGGCCGAATTTAAATAGTAAATCTCATAGGAGAAAATTTGCTTAAAAAAATAGAAATACAGTTCTCAGGAATTGAAAATTGGTATTGGAAGAATCCTGATCAGTTGCTCATTAATTAGAAACAAATTTCACGAATTTGCTGTAATTATTAGTGAGTAAAATAATAAGTCGAAAAATTACGAACTCCCCATTCAGTTACATTAAGATACTATGGCGATCAGAGCGGGAAATTTCAAAAGTGAGTTTGGTAAGTACGCTTTTTTAGAATGATAACATTTTTTTTATTAAATGTATTTGGTATATTTTGGAAGCTGAACATCTAGCAAATGCCGATAAATCGTAAAATTGACATTAATAGTGCAGAAAACCGAAATATATGTCCATCAAAATTGTCGATTTCGTGAAATTCGGAAAATTGCTTTGGGGGAAAAGCTTCGTTTGCAATGAAAAACATTTTTTACTTTATAAAAATGTGTATATCCTTAAAGATGAAGAGTTGTAAAACACATGGAAATAAAAAAAATGTGTCGATTGGTGGGCGGAAAAGTTTAATTTTGTATGAAAATAGTGGAAATTTGAGAACCGGAAAGGAGCTGGCCCACCCAGAATGTCAGCTGTTTCTGCTGTGCGCTTCTTTTGAGTTCGGCGGTTTTAATTTTATAATTAAAAAAGTTTAAAGTTTTGAAAGTTGAGTATAGCATCAGTGCACGCGTCTCATCCGTCCGCGTCCATCGGTACCAGTCGTGGTATCCTGCTATGCTCGGTTCGCGAGATTAGCCCGTCCCCGTGTCTGCTGACTAACTAACTAACATTTGTTTACCTTCAGCTGTTATTATATAGATATACCTGATGTTATTGGCATTGACACGTGATAACTGATCTGCAACTGAATTCTGAGACCCTTTTACGTAGCAAATTTCGTAGTTGTACTCCTCTAACGTTAACTTCCAACGCAAAATTTTGGAAGATGGGTTTCTATTTGATAAAAATCTCTGCAGTGGCTTATGATCGGTATATACTCTGAATTTCCAACCAATTAAGAATGCCCTGAAAAAATTCATAGCAGAATAGATTGCAAAAAACTCTAACACAGTGGCACTATATTTCGATTGAGATGGATTCAATTTTTTGGAATAGTGATAAAGAGGTTTGACTTCAGAGTTGGAGTATTTTTGATCTAATATTACTCCTATGCCCTGTGAAGATGCATCCGTTGTTAGTTGTAATTCTGCAGAAGAGTCTGGTAATGCGAGAATAGGCGGATTTAAAATAGAGGTCTTTATATCCTCGAAAGAAGCCTGAGCCTCTTGTGTCCAGAGGAAAGGTGTGTCTTTTCGCAAAAGTTTGGTTAGTGGAAGGGCACGACGAGCAAAGTTTTTAATATAAAGCCTATAAAAATTACAACACCCTAGAAACGATTTTATCTTTTTCTGGTCTACTGGTACTGGGAAATGATTGATTGATACAGTCTTATCTTTATCTATACTTACACCTTGTGAAGTGACCACAAACCCCAAAAATTTACATGATTTAGTGAGAAACTGGCATTTACTTGGGTTAAATTTTAAGTTGACATCTTCAAAACGTTGCAAAACTTTGTGTAACAATGAGATATGTTCATCAATTGATTTCGTAAAAGGTATGATGTCGTCAATGTAAACAAGAGCGCCCTTATGCAGAAGATCACCCAGAATTTCTTGTGCGATTGATTGGAAAGCCTTAGGGGAATTCTTCAACCCAAAACATAGGCGATTAAAGTGATATTTCACACCATGTGGGGTGGTAAAAGCAGTTTTGTGTTTATCCCGGTGATGTAAAGGGATTTGGTTAAAGGCGGATTTCATAACCAGGGCTGAAAAATAGTTTGAACCCGAAATCTCGTGAAGAATATCATCTAGAGTTGGTAGAGTAAATTCCTGAGTGATTGTGATTTCATTTAATCTCCTAAAGTCAAATACTAGGCACCACTTATTTTTCTGTTTAACAAATAAAGCTGGAGTGTTATATGGAGATTTCGATTTGGAAATTATCCCAGCTTTCTGGAGATCAAGGAATTTATCTCTTAGATTAAAAGGTATCTTATAAATTGCACACCTAATTGGATTATCGTGATGGAGTTGGATTCTGTGCGGTTCTGTTTTAGCAGCAGAAAGTTCCGATGTGGAGCGGGCAAAAGCAGCAGAATGCTGTAACAAAAGTTTGACTAATTTGTACTTTAATTGGGGCGTCAGCCCTTAAATCGCAAAGTCTCTATCAGTCAGCTCTGATGGTGTCTGGCCGGTAATTTGTAATTCTGAAGGGTATTCATCTAAATTATTTATGGAACATATCCTCATGTGTTTATTCAATTCTATAATATCGCTGGAATTGTTTTGAAGTTGGATACAAGCCTCATTAGTGTCATGATTGATTTGGACAGATGATGAATTTAGGGTGATGCCTTTGATGGTAAGTTTAGGGCTGCAGGTAACTGTGGCTTCAACACTGGAATGTGGTAAGACTGCAGCATTTGTATACAACGTAGAAGTTTGACCTGGTGCTAATATTGTTTTCCTCTTTAATTAAAAAAATATATTATCCACTGCGTCTGAATGGGGGGGGGGTACCTACAGTACTACTTGAAATGGGCACCTGAGTACCATTGATCTGTAAAAATTGTCCCTTGATATTAATTACAGCGTTAGGGTGGTTCGAAAAAAAACTTTTTTTAAAATTTCAGATCGCTAGAGTGCACAAAAGTTGCCATTGGTATAGACATTAAAAAAGCACTAATTATTATTTTTTTTATTAATTTGTCTTCCTGTCGCGCAATGCCATCGAAGTTAGCAAAAAATTGTGAAAAACCTTAATTTTTCATAATTTTTTTAAGCACGCCAGATGGTTTTAATTGCGTTCCTATACCATGAATTAACTACTAAAAGTATGTAAAATCAATATATTTGCACTTATTATACATTTGTTTCGTATCTTCCGGTCGCGCAACATAGTAGAAAATGAGTAAAATTAGTAGTTTTTGCAAAATTTCAAAGTTTGACTGTTTAGTACATTTTAATCATACGACTTTTAGAGATGCTATAGTTTAATTCTATTAGAATATTATATTAAAAATCCAAGCATATAAGATAAATTGTGATATTCGAGTGGAATTTGGTCACGCAGCTTCGTCAAAAACAGCAGAGTAGCCTACCTGGACAGAGAGGCGAGGCGTACGTGTCGAATGCCAGCGATGCGCTCGCAGCCGGTAGCAGCCGTTATCGTTGTCTGACAATTTTGTTGTTTGACAATGTTTCCTTTCAGATAATTTAGAAATTTTCTAATGGTAAATATTTGGTAATTTTTTTGTTTCAATATTCAATTGTTGGTGCAGCTCTTCGCTCATTTTGTTTACAAAACGACCCATAACTCACCACGGGGAGGTGGCTGCACTTCCGAGTTCCACCCACACCCTACCCAACCAACCATCCAATGTAGGGTGTGTTATTTACAATATGTACAAATTTATTTCGCTTTCTCTCTCCTTATGTTTCCTTTCAAGTCTTTATCTATCGATAAACATCGAAATTCGGATTTGTGTGAAAAAGTTGGCATTGCTGAGCGTGACAGTAATGTGGTTCTAATATAGCCGTCTCTGGAACTGTGTCCACACACTTTACTTGAAGCTTCGGTCACTAGCTTAACGCATCTTTCAACTGCCTGTGTATGGTATGGGAAAGCATCTATATTTATAAAAGGCTTGAAGTCATTTCTCACATACTGTTTTATCTCTTCATTAGTCAATGTTCTTAACAGTGGAGGAAGAGTCAGTGTACTGGTGTTCCATTTGATAATTTCGGTATAGTCTTTAGCTTCAAAGTTTAGGTTTGGTGGTATTCTGATAAAGTCACTTTCAGATATTGCTTGCTTTGCCTTCATGATACGCCTAAAGCCCAGCTCTCGGATATGGTTTCTTTCATCAGTTACCATAGCCAAAAGAAAATTATCGGGATGGTCAAAGTAAGCATTCCGTTGTAAAACAGGATCAACAACTTGAAGCAGCTCTTCTGGTAAGTACCTTGTAGATTCAATAGTTTAGTAAACATGTCTATGCCCATCTGTGAATTTGCGGTTTATTTTTATGGCAAACCACATAGGCATATAACATTTGAGGATGAATGTGACAATTTCTCTCAGATTTTCAATCAACCCAACATCTTGCAGTACACTTGAAGCAATAGCAGCCGTAGCGCGATCCGATACGCCATATCGGTCACTCGTCACGTATCGGTCACTCGTCACGGCGCGGCATTCGCCACGTATGCCTCGCCGCTCGGTAGTAGGCTACTCTGCTGTTTTTGACGAAGCTGCGCGACGGAATTCCACTTGAATATCAAAGTTTATCTGATATGCTTGGATTTTAAATATATTATTGTAATAGAATTAAACTATAGCATCTCTAAAAGTCGTATAATTAAAATGTACTAAACAGTCAAATTTTGAAATTTTGCAAAAACTACTAATTTTACTCATTTTGTACTATGTTGCGCGACCGGAAGATATGAAACAAATGTATAATAAGTGCATATATATTGATTTTACATACTTTTAGTTGTAAATTATGGTATAGGAAAGCAATTAAAACCATCTGGCGTGCTTAAAAAAATTATGAAAAATTAAGGTTTTTTACAATTTTTTGCTAACTTCGATGGCATTGTGCGACCGGAAGACAAATTAATAAAAAAATAATAATTAGTGTTTTTCTCACGTCTATACCAATGGCAACTTTTGTGCACTCTAGCGATCTGAAATTTAAAAAAAAGTTTTTTCGAACCACCCTATTACAGCGTGCCTCAATTGCAAAAAATTATAGCCTAATATGGCCTCATAGGCGGAGGATAACTCCTGAGTTGTAATAAAATAAAATTGTTACAACCATTCCTTTCCTATCTGAATTAAAATTTTATAGCACTCTTCAACTTTAACCGCTTCTCCGATTACTGCTCTGATTTCCACGAAAGTGTCGAGAGGCTTATAATTCTTATTAATATTATCAAATAATTGCTAACATATCAAAGACACTGAGGCACCTGAATCAATCAGGGCTTGGAAATTCGCATTTTCAGATTTCACTCGTATCACAGGTAGATAATATTCAGGGCCAAAATTGGTTTGTTTGGGAGATCGTGCATCTTACCCTATCGGTTTGATTACCGGCGTCTCCCTTGAAAGTTTAAATTGTGTTCTGGACTAAACTCTGTTCTTCTTTCCCTAGTGTTTGACCTCTGTTTACGTTGGGTATCATACCGATCACATGTGGCAGCTCTGTATTTCTTGCATTGTGCTTGAACGTGCCCATAGTTACCGCAGTAATAGCAACGGATAGTGGGATGGCTACTCCTAAATCTTTGACTTTGAGTGTACGATGTATTTACAGGTAACTAGCTATGCAGTGTCTGCACTTGCAATGTGAGTTTCTGGACCTGCTCAGTTAATTGAGTGATAGAGTCACTGGCCTGTGCAACGGCACCTTCTGGTTCTGTTGTGGATTTTAAAAATACTGTCTCGTTGATTTCCTCTGTCTGAGCGATAGTCACAGAATCCTCAAAACTACGCGGTGCCCTACTCAGAAGTAACCGTTGTATGCTGGGTTTTAAACCAGCTACGAAGCGAGCTTGTAATAAACGGTCATTGGCCTGTCGCGTTTCAGGTGCGCTTCCGGATCCAGACGAGCTAAAAATCTGGTTCCCAATTACTCTGATTCGCGTCGAGTATTCGGCAATGGATTCATATTCTCCCTGCGAGCAAGCGGCGAGATTCTGCAGCTGAGTAGCTAAGGGAATCTGCTGTTGGAAGCGCTGTTTCAAATTCGCTGAAAAATCCTGGAAGGAATCAATCGCAGCATTCATTCGGTCTGCGCGAAAAAATGTTTCCGCCGATCCGAATAGTTTTAATTTGGCGATCGTCAGCTTTTCCAATTCGCTCTACCGCGTTAATTGGCTGACTTCGTCGATCCTATCTAAAAAATTCTTAATATCCCCTTCTCTGGAAAATGTGAGTATTAGTTCTATGCAACTGAGGTTGATGGTGGATAAATTTGCCCGAGGGGATGGGTCCTTTTGTCTACGTGGCGACATTTTTCACAATTTTGTAAATGCAAAAACACAATAATTAACGTAAAAAAATTATAAATCGTAAATATAATCTACATGCGCGTACACAGAAATATATCTAAACATTATTATATTTGTAAAACATATATCAATATTAAACTGGTTTCTTTGTTTTCTGATGTAACACACATATAAATGCAGTGAATATACATTATCAATAATTTGTTTCGATTAGTTTTCTACTTAAACATCTATATATCAGAAATTGCATGCAAAAATCAATATGAAATTCATCTATATGAATCACACTTCATTTGAGTTGAAAATACTTTATGCAATAATTGATAACACTATTAAAAAAATTGTTTAAATAATACACAGTCAGTGTATCTTAGTATTCACAAAACCAATATTGAATCCGCTCAGCACATGGAACATAGCGCTACTTCTGGTTTTTACTTTTTCAAAAGGAAAAAAAAATTACAACAAGAATAAGAGCGAAGTCGATAAAATTCATACCTATATTGTCACGTGAAAAAGTACCCCAAAATTTTAACGATGGAGACAGATTGTGCTAAGCGCATTCAATGGCGTCCCCAACCGACAGCATGCCATAACAGAAAAAAAAATTGTATTTATATCAAGACCCATTGACTGAAGATCCTGGTCACAAGGCACCAATGATACAACGCCTCCTGAACTTATAAATAATTATCAAATTATCCTAATTATCAATCTTATATTGTATAGTTAAAAATAGATTTCGATTCAAGCCACGTGCTAAATAAGGCAGGCAAAGCATCAGATACATATAAATGACAGCACTTTATTTATTTACAATGAGTCATAAGAAATATCAATAAAAAATGTTTTACAAAGATGGAGAGAGAGATATTTATTGAGGGATAAGCGTACTCACAGGTGGTTCTTTATGTTTTTTGTGTCCGCTTATGTACGTTCGAACGCCTTCGACTGCTGCGACGTTTCTTCTCTTTTTGCGAGTCAAGATCTGCTCGAAAACAGGCTTTGGCGTGGTCCCCCGTCGTCAAACAGCGCGCAGCGCCAAATCCGTAAACACCAAATTCGAAATGTGAGTACGCTCCCTAACACTAGTTTATCGCCCAACAGAGAACCGAGTCCTATTGGAATACTATGCTGACAGAGTTGGCAACCCTAGAGAGATGGGGGATTTTCAGATACCTCGGGACTACATGGTGTATGGACTCGACACGTACTGGTCGTTAAACGAAAATGTTTGTCTCGAAGTTGATGGAGTTAATAAAACTTATTTAATTAGAAACGAGTCGATTTTTGTCTTGAAACAAATCACGACACACACACACACACACACATGTATATATATATATATATTTGTGTGTGTGTATGTATATATATATATATATATATATATCTATTCTTAAAAAAAACTAACTGCCGCTGCCGCCGCCGCCGCCGCCGCTGACAAAAGCTTGTCACGCTATCTCCTCCGAAACCGCTGGGGGTATGGGGTCGAGACCAATACCAATCGATGCAGAATAATGTGGGGAAGAAAGTAAAAAGGATCGTAGAATTTTTTTTTTTACAATCTAAGACTACAGACATTTCTCCTTCAAACAAGACCTCATTTGATTAAAAATAATTTGAAACAGACTGATATTTTTTATTAAAATTGAAAACCCACTTTTTGGAAAAATTTATGCGTTTCGAGATATATAAATTCGATGCTCTCATATTTATTATGTTACAAAGAAAATATTTATATCAACTGGAAGATGAAAGCTTTCTCATTCATATAAACTTCATTTCAAGTCTCTATCTTAAAATTTCGATTTTTAATTGAATTTTAAAGAAATACTTCAAAAAAATCTTCTCATTCGCTTCCTTTGCAGAAGGACATGAAAGAAGATCCGATTTTTCACCCATCTTCATCCGGGCTTATACCCCCCCCCCCATCTACCCGGGCTTCATCCATTTCGCCGGGAGGGGGGGGGAAGCTTCAACTGTAAACAAATGAATGACTCAATCGCTGTAAACTACTATTGAGTCATTCATTCACTTGATTCACCAGAGGAGCGAGCGTAGCGAGCCTAGGGGCGAAGCCCCTAGTATATATATAAATATATATGTATGTATGTATTTGCTTTATAAATGAGGCGGTGAAAGGCAAAGTGGTGTAAGTCACATTTTCGACGTTTTTTATTTATGATCAAAAATGTAATCTCCTTGTCCAATTTATAGTGGAATTACAAATAATTATTATTTGGAATATTATGATAATTATTATGAATTATAATTTGCCTTTCACCGCCTCATATATTATTTTTTATATTAATTATATATATATATATATATATATATAGATTAAAATTATCTTTATTAAGTAAGAAGGTGAAAATATATTTATATACCTAAAAAATACAAAATATTCTTTTTTTAAAAGTCCTCCCATAAATTTGGGGTGCTTCTTATCTTCCGAAAAATGCGGTAACTGTTTAAAATGCAATTTGTATGTCTTGTTTGAAACATAATTTTTTTTTGCCCTCTTACGATCTACATCACACCACAGCACTGATCAGATTTAATGTACAAGACATCGAGGTGACGGTCGGGAACGATAGAAAAATTTTATTTAGAAAATTTATACAAACTCATAAAAGCATTCAACTATTGGTTGTACTATCACAACGTTGCGGTAAAACTCAAACATTGTCAAATTGCCTCAATGATCAAAAGAAGGAGAGAATATTTTAAGCGAGTGTTTGGCGGATATAATCCTTTTAGGTCATAGGACCTGTTCAAGTAGAATCTGTCAGTGTCAGCGTTACTCGTATTGACATATTTTTAACCAATCACAAACATTAACAATTTCGTGGCTAATTGTATAGAAATTTGCAATTGGCTAAATATGTTTAAATACGAGCAACGCTGACGCTGACTGATTCTATGTGAATAGACCCTTATCGTTAAACAGCCTATTATATAGCGGCATCAGTGCTTCTATATTTTGAGAGTAATGTCTTGTTATCGTAAATTTGAGGCGAATAATCAAAAGTTGGTGCATTATGTTTATATTCAAGCAGGTCTTATTAATTCACTTGAATTTTAATCGCGTGACAGAATTAACTCTTTGTATGTTTCATATACAGGGCATCATTATTACCATATTTTGAATACATGGTATATTTCACTTACGCTAATCTAGTAATGTGATATTATACGCTGAACACCAGTATGTAGTTCAAGGCAACTATTCAACTTCTCCCCGGGAATATTTAATCAATATGTAACTTATACAGAGGCTGTTCACACATTTTTTAGACGATGTATATTGTATTCAAAAAACTAAATTACATAAAATTCTTGTGTTTTAAATGTTCTATTTGACATCCCTTATTCTGAACTATCTTTCGACACCGCAATTTCCAGGATAATAATGCTTTTTGAAGTGTCAGAAGAGGTATTCTATCCCATTACTCCTGAACAGCTTTCTAGAGTCCTGTAAGGGTTTTGGGACGACGTTTGGATAATGCAGATTTTAAAAGTCCGAAAGCACAAAAATCCATAGGTGATACATCAGGAGATTTAGTAGGGATATCAGTGATGGGTATGGCCTTGATACCAGTTTTTTGTTCCATTTCTTTTAGGAAATTTACAGTGGATTTTGATGTGTGACTGCTAGCTTTGTCCTGATGGAGTCTCACAGATTGATGGCACTGTGGGTAAAGCGATGGTATTTCATTCAGAAAAATTGGCGATAAAATATGTTCCTGATAGTATTTGGAGTTAATCTTGACATTCTTTTCCACTCTCTTTATTTTTAACTTGCTATTATAAGAAAAACCAGCAACAATCATGAATCCCTTAGAAAAACTTTCTTTCGATTCTTTGAACCATGTACTTAAATTTTTTTCTCCACTTTTATGATAATAAATGGTTTTTTTTTTGTTGCAATCATTTAAATACACCCATGATTCATCTATTGTGACAATTGTTTTCCATTTTTCTTTGGATAAGTGTTTCTCATATAGAATTCTGCAGCGTGTTCTGCGTTCAGCAATATGATTTGGAAGAAGACGATGCACATTGCGTTTTTTCGCTTTCTTAAGATTTAAATCAACGTTTATCATTTTGTTTAAAGTGGACACCGAGCATTTTAATGATTTTGCAACTGTCGTTTGACTAGGGGGATTTTCTTTTAACATTAAACAACGTACCTTTGCAATAGTCGAAGATGTCCGTTTTTTCCTTGGATACATGTTTGGAATTTTTGTCCCTCTTGAGGCTCCAATTTGACGTTTTTTTTTCCTTTCTTGTTGACGATATTACCTATCGACGCTTTAGATATCACAAAACCATGACTTTCACATCGTTTTTGAATAACGGAGTATGCATATTTCTCTTCGGAAAGAGCATAAATGTAGCCTTCGAATCACTGCTTTGTTAAAAACGCCATTTTGAATAAAAACAAAACTTTCAAGCAGCAGACGATAATTTTGACTTTTAAAAACATAGTGCAATTGCAATTATTTCTTTTGCAGAAAGCGATTTTTTATTACCGCTTACCAAAGTCGTCTAAAAAATGTGCGAACAGCCTCTGTAGTATGTTCTAATTCTTTTCATTTAGAAGGGTTCATTGAATTGAAAATTAACAGTTTTTCTGATGATACTGTTTTACTGTGTTATGCAATCTAATTACCATGCTGTAGTTTTTTTTTTTTGTGATAACTTCATACCTATAATTTTACGCTTTCGATCATTTGGAGGATATTTTATGAACAAAAAGATTCGAATTAAGAAACACCTTGCAAATTATCATTACGCAAAAATATCGTAGTCATTGAAATTAATCTTTAGATTAAAATTATTGTTAAAATGTTTATGTAAGAAAATTCAGTTTGTGTCCTTAAAACAGTGTTTTTTACTTCTTTATATAATTTTTAAATCTTGAATAATAATGCTACAAATGTCAAAATGACATCGGTTGCTATATCTGAAAACATATATTTTGGTATGCTTATTTTACTGAAACTTTCTCGATTTGTGTGCTTATTTGTTTGCTGTCAAGTGTAAATTTCATGTATCACATGAATGTCTATGAGTATGTGAATGCGCAAAAATGCAATTCTAAATGAATTTGGAATTTTAAATTTAAAAAAAAATAAGAAAGGCCCTACCAGAGGAGATAAAAATTTCCTATTTCATATTGCACCTTTGATCAGTTTCTCTAGAGCACTCTAAAGATAAAATTATTTCGGAGTTGCAATTTTTGAGGAACTTTTATCACGATGAGACGATAGAAGAACATAAGAGCAGTAAAAATGGCAAAATGTTTCCACTGATATGTTCCTTTATATTCTATGTAAAGGCAGCGGTTCTCAACCTGGGGGGCGGAGAGGAATTTCAAGGGAAGCGTGAGTTTTAAAAAAAAGTAAAATAAAAAATAAAACTAACTGCAATCTACTGAACTCAATTTTGCGGTCACAATGTAACCGTAACGTATTTTCGACATACTGACACGAACACGGTAATTGTCGTACACGATAATTGTCGTAATAGTAAAAATACGATAATTGTCTTAGGTCTGGACGTTGAAACTGACCCGAGGTGTGCTTTGTCACAGTTACAACCTAATATTCAAAAACTTGTCACGGACAAACAGTGCAGCCCCCTAATTTCTGTTGTGAAAATGACTGGTATTACATGCCAACCTCACCTAGATCCTTGATTACCTCAAATATATTTGATCTGTATTTAATTCTTTGATTTCATATCTTCTAATAATATGTTCCAAATTAAGCTATGTGTAGTAATATTAAATTTTGTGCATGAAATCATCTATTCTATATTTTCATTTAATAACCAGCTTAAGTTTCAAATTCCGATCGTACTATACTTGTATTGACCACATATATATGGTGGTGGTGGTGGGGGAGGCGTGACCTCACATTAGCGTTCAAAGGGGGTCACAGAGCCTGAAAGGTTGAGAACCCCTAATGTAAAGATTTATAAAGTACAAATGAGAAATATTGCATGATATAACACTTAGTTGTTGCTTTTAAAATCTTATCCAAGAAGTTCTGGATGTTAAAAGTAACTGAACTCGAAACATAATCCTCTAGGGCAGCGGTTCCCAAGAGGTGGGTCGCGACTCGATCCTAAAACTATCAGAAACCATCGAATAAACCATCAGAAAATATAAGAAAAATCGAAACAAATCTAATTGTGTTTTGATTGTTTTCTTGGTTCTTGATTTTTGGCATCTGGGGCAGACAACAGAACCACTTCATCCCTCCCATATGACTCGCACAGTCACACAGGTGGTGCACACTCTGGCAACACCGCTCCCCCTCCCGTTCTACCGCCACACTGTCGAAGGTCACGCCACGTAAGCACTATTGTTTACTAACCTCAGTCTTACTTTGGACATCGTGCAGTGAGTTACATATTTGGTGCAGCTAGTTGTACAGCGTGTTGGTGTTTGGTTTGAATTTTCGCTTTGTGGTTGTGTTGTGGTTTAGTAAAGTTTTGAAGATGGACAAATGGTTGAAAACAGGATCTTTTGGTAAGAGGACAATTTCTCAAGTAACTATTGATGAAGGTAAGCCTGGCCCATCAAATTCTAACCTAATAAATTCTGAAAAGGGTAAAGTACAGGCGAACGCAAAGAAACCAAAACCTAATATAGGAAATATAGTACCGAATATATTAAATATGGGTTTACATTTGTAGGCACAGATGAAGAACCATTACCTCAATGTGTAATTTGCAAACATTGGCAAATCATAGCATGAAGCCGTCTAAGATAGAAAGACACATTTCAACCAAACACCCAGAATGTGTTAATAAGCCTATAGCTACAAATAAGGTTTTTTACTCCACCGTGGACCGATGGACCGTGGAGGTATTCCAATAAGGAAAGGTGGGTCGCCAGCTGAAAAAGGTTGGGAACCACTGCTCTAGGGCAATGATTCTAAACCTTTTTATACTTGAGTACCACCTGAGAACTTTGTAGGGTCATTGCGTACCATTGGTTGCGTTATAACTTTTTCAGGGGGGGGGTCAAATAATTTCTATACACATATGAATAATTGTACAAAACGTATTTAAGTATAAATAAAGCAAAATACAGAGAATAATCCAAAATACTGGAAAAAGCCGTTTATACGTTATTGTTATTAACAAAAGCCAAATATAATTCCTCATCCCTAAAATGTCTTTATCAGGAGGCTTAAGGAGAAACTTGGTTTTTATGCTTATTTCTTATAAGATGTGAATAACTATTGAACCTGACATCTCTTCTATGTCACGTTCAATAGTTCATAAATTTAACCATACGTCGTTTTTCTTGCTCAGTCTATCCCTAAACTTGCTTTTCACATACACTAGTTCTGAAAACCCTTCATAGGTACCACCTAAAATGCTCTTGCGTACCACCAGTGGTACGCGTGCCACCAGTATTGAACCACTGCTCTAATGTCAAAGATGAGCGGAGGAAATACTAGAGACTGTGAATGCAAATATATCCTTTCTATTTAAACATCTTACGGTTTCGATTGTTGTCGAATGCTGTTCACGTAATTCAGTGGTTCGGAAACTGTGATCCTATATTTTTTTTAATTTCAAATCGCTGGCGTTCAATCTAACACTACTCCATAGGTAACGAGGCTCTATCGTAGCAAGAAATTTTCATAAAACAGAAAAAATCACAATTTCCAAGCTGGAAAAAATATTCAGAACTCTGATAACTCTCATTGATAATTGTTTGCACGTAGAAGAAGACTAAACCTGATTTCGAGGTACAAAGAGAAATATTTATTCAAAATAATTGCAAAAAGTACTGCATTGTTTAATTTTTTTTGTACAACCTACGTTTGAGGACCTTATTTCTCTATGTTTCAACACATAAAAATTTAACTCCGAAAACTAATGAATATGGAAAATGGTTGCAAAATGAACTTGTAAAATGCAGGGGATACATTAGAGTGTATAAATAGAAAATACCCTCTTTAGAGACAAATAAACAAAATCTATCACGCAGCTACTTTTTTAAAATACTGTAATCAATATATATTTATATATACCTGCATTATTACTGTAATTATAGTTAATTAAGATTAAAATAGTTGGTCCCCTTATCTGTGAGGTCATAAAAAGCCGCATTTACAAAAAGAACCTTTGAATGTCACAGTTTTTAGACTACTCCTACAGTTGATATTAATAATGCCCTCAGAATCAACCAAAAATACTTTACTTAGATACTATGTATGGTGACATAATTTGCACAATACTTTGAGCCTCTAACCGAACTCAGATTGAGGTCAAAACCCCACGGTTACCTTCAGTATTTGAAACTTTACTGAATAGGTTTTGAATTATAGCTGACGGTTTGTTCAGACCTAGTTTAACAAAATTAGTAAAGTAGTGTTCCAAAATAAATCTACCTCCCCTATGACATTGTCTCAATTACTACACGAAATTAGTACTTATATGTGATGCCCCTTTCCTATCCCTCAACGTGTCATCTATCTACGAACTGTACAGAAACGGTCTCATAAACTCTTGGATAAGAGGCCATGAACTTCTTGTAATGTGCGGTTTTGACGTTATAGAACGCATAAATCCCAAAGTGGTTCGAGGGCTCTCCAGATTTTGACATTATAGTGACGGCTGGAATCTCATTATCTTCAAACACTTACCAGTACTTCAAACGCCAGAGAAATCTCTTTGAATTTGCCGACAGTATAAAAATAGACGGCAAGAGTCCACGAGAGAGAGATCTATTTTTGAGTGCCAGAGAGACGGAGCTCTCCTGGTCAGAGACCTTATAGGCCAGAGCGGTCTTTGAACCTGAATCTAACCTGATAATCTAACTATAGTATATTCTAACTCGCTGTACATGCTTGCTTTAAATGTTGTAGTTGTAGTATGTTTACGTATCGTAGTAAAATAGTTGAAGCGACAGACTTGTCTTATTATTGACTACAGTACACACCCAATGTCTCTGGGGGTACACATACTATACAAGCAAAAGTATACAGTACAGTATACCGCTTTTAAACTTAAAATTTGATTCCATGAAAAATAAAGTTTTCAATATATTTAACTGAATAAGGCTCAAAAAGATTTTTTTGTGATATAAAACCAAAATTCGCACATGCCCCATTTCAGGGAAGATCATAGATGTATTGTTCAAGTGCAAGATCTGCATCACAATGTGTGAGTATAAAAGCATGGGAGAAATAACTACTTGTGGTGAATTATTTTTTAAAATTGCATTCATTATTCATCTCGACACAGGAAAATTCTAAACTTAATAAAATAACATAATTCCTCATCTTTCTCTAGTACCTATATGATATAGAATTCTCTAAAGCCTGTATTCCCATAGCGGGACTGACATGCCTGATAAACACATTGTAATTCCTACGCGAATGAAATCATGCTTTGACTACTCCTTCAGGAACATTTTAATTTATACGACGCAGAGATCTCCCATTAAATAGTTACAAAATTATCTCCTAGGATAATTACTTTTAAGCATGTTATATTATATTTAGCGGTGAGCATCTACGTTTCAAACAAATGTGATTCTCTTTATTCTTTTGAAGTTGTTTAACAGGCAGTTATCTTCTAAGGTCAAATAATGACTTATCGAGAATATATCACTTCTACCCGCACTTGGGTGTATATAATTTGAAGTGGCACTCTAAATGAATTTGATACAAACACAGTTTATACATGAAACAATGTTTATTGAATTTGTTGCACATATAGAATTTGCTTTTACAGCAATAAGCATACGTACTACTTGTACGGAATATATATTAGCATTCAATAAAAATACACTTTGCAATACTCACAAACTAGAGAGTCAAACCAGCAGTTCTGCCACGTAAACTTTGGGCCTGCTAAGCACAAGCGCAGGATAGCACCTGGAGCTGCTTACCTCGTAGCTCCCTCTCGCTTATCTATCAACTTTAACAACCTTTTTATTAATCAAGCTGCATGGTATTTATACCAAGCGCGTATGCCGAAATTAGCATATCTCAAGCATCTTCTTTAATTTATTCACTCAAAAGTTCGATTCTTGTGAATCGAATCTTATGTATACCTTACAGACTCTGAAATGGAAATATTTTCTAAAAAA
Source organism: Dolomedes plantarius (assembly GCA_907164885.2). Lineage (NCBI taxonomy): Eukaryota > Metazoa > Arthropoda > Arachnida > Araneae > Dolomedidae > Dolomedes > Dolomedes plantarius. The sequence goes on from OU015495.1 coordinate 101,279,841, forward strand.
TATCTATCATTTTTGTTTCTTTAACAACCATTTCAAAAATAAATTCCCAGTGCTCTTTTGAAGTAGTGGTGAATTTCAATGAAACTTTAGTTACTGTATCCTATTACCAATTGAATAATGTATTTATTTTTTCATTTTTACATGAATACTTTTGAAACTGCTGAAAAATTTTATATCAGTAGATTACATCTCTTTATGTAAAGCAGTGTTTTTAAATAATTTGATTTCTTTGATTAAAGTCGTTTAACATGTCATTGTGTTTTAAGTTCAAAGTATGACTCTGAATGATACATATTTATTAAAGTAACAATTTAATATATTATTTCTGGTCTATTAACCTTTTACGGGGTCCATTTTTCCAATTCCCTCTTTAGAACAGGAAATTCCACACCCTCTTTATAAGAATGGCTATTAAGTGGGTTATATATATATATATATATATATATATATATATATATATATATATATATATATATATATATATATATATATATATATATATATATACTAGTGTAAGAAATAAAAAGAATTTGCAGACTTGGTCGATTATCTGTAGAACTACTGTACCGATTTTAATGAAATTTGATATGTACATACATTGATACAATACAAAACAAATAACCATTCAATAAATGTGATACACACGCATGATCGTGCGTAACACTCGTTGGAGTCGGTAGGTATGAAACAGCGCTTGCAGAAAAAACTAAAACATGGGTTAATAGATGGGTTAATAGGGGCTATGGTCCCCTCTTACAGATATACAGGTCTCGCAGAGTGATTTCATACTTGAAATAAGGCAGTTTATCATTTCCTGTGGCAATTGGTCCCACTCGTTCAGTAACGCTGTTTTCACTCCCTGGATGGTTCTCGCAGGGGGGTGGGTTGCGAGAAGCAATTGCCCTCCCCAGAGCGTCCCAGACATGCTCTATATGGTTAAGGTCTGCAGATCTGGCTGGCCAATCCATCTGGCGAATATCCTCATTCTCTAGAAATTCGTCGACCAGAAGAGCTTTATGTGGCCTCGCGTTATCGTCCATTAAAATGAACTCAGGGCCAACTGCACCCCTGAAATGGCGAACATAGAGCTCCAAGACCTCATCCCTATACATCACACCAGTCACAGTGCTTCTTTGAAAGACATGGAGAGGTGTGCGGCCATCCAAAAGGATGCCTGTATAGACCATTAAACCGCCTCCGCCATAATGGTCGATTTCGCGGACATTGGAGGGTAGGTAACGGGTCCCTGGTTCTCTCCATATGAACGTACGGCGAGAATCGGTGATTAGGCTGAACCGGAACTCACCAGGGAAGAGAACGGTAGCCCATTGATACATACTCCAATCTCTATGCTCTCTGCACCTGATAAATGGATTCTCCTGTTCGTAGAAGTGAGCGAGACGCAAACAGCAGGTCCTCTTGCAAACAACCCTCTCTCATGAAGTCTTTTGGAAACAGTCACCCTTGATACACGGGTTCCCGTGGATGCATACAAGTCACGAGAGAGCTGAGAAGCTGTAGCAATTCTATTACGCCTCGCTATAATCGACAAATGGCCATCTTCTTTGGCCGTCGTGATTCTTGGACGACCTTCCACAGGCTTTTTCTCTATCAATCCGGTATCCTGGAACTGTTTCCATAAGTTACACACGACGCTGGGCGTTAACTTGAACTCTCTACAAATTTGGACTTAAGATTGGCCTGCTTCTAGCCTCCCCACAATTCGCCAAATCATTCCATCATCTAAACGTTGGTGGTTACTTATTTTTACTGTTACAATTTGAAATTAACCGATTGCTGCAAAATAACACCAAGAAATTCGTCGAGGTGTGCTAGCGAACGAAATGCGCCTTAACTTACGCGCGCTTATAAAGCCTGATTATCTACTGGCTCCGCCTACACACATGTGTACGCTTACGTATTTGACGTACAAGATATGCATTTTTTATAGAAGCAGTGGTTTTACATTCAGTTCAGTTCTTTACATGAAATTCGATAAAATATGCAAATTCTCCTAATTTATTTCACCAGTGTATATATATGTGTATAATATATATATATATATATATGTATATGTATATATATGCATATATATGTATATAAATATATATATATATATATATATATATATATATATATATATATATATATATATATAAATATATATATATATATATATATATATATATATATATATATATATATATATATATATATATATATATATATATATATATATATATATATATATATATATATATATATATATATATATATACATTCTTAGGTCCGTATTCTTGGGATACATGCCATCACACCCCGTAAGGTAAAGGTTAACAGCCTTATAAAATTGTACTTGTTTGACTTTTGCATCACTATACTGTTTATGAAGTATTAGTTTTCTTATCTGTCATTATTGGTCCTTCATAAAATTATTATCTTATTTTTATACGAATTCATTTCAGACATTTGAAATAGTTTACACCAATAGATTACATATCGCACCTCTGCTAGAAGAGTGTTACATCTCCGAAATTTTTGATTTTGAGAGAATTGCTCCACAATACTCTATAAGAAGTGCTTCTCAATTTCGAATAACTTTATAAGCCTAGTACCAACACAATCTCCTAGATGGCACTTATTACCCTCTTCCACAACTAGAAGGGGGAACTTGTTAAAGAATGAAGCAGCCATTTCAAAAATAAAAAGCGCGAAGAATGAAAATAAGATTTTTGTCAGTGCCTAATGTTGTTGTATTAAATGTTCTTCTAATAAAAATGTTCATTAAATTTTATTTGGTAAATAAATGTTTTTATTTGAAAAATAATTTTTTTTTTTAACCTGCTGTTTATGTTATAAAGGTTTTTTTTTTGCATTGTGACCCCGTAAGGTAAAGGTTAACAGCCTTATAAAATTGTACTTGTTTGACTTTTGCCGGTTTTGCCTTGTTTGACTTTTGCCAAGTTTTGATAGATTGTGCATTAGCATAGAGATATGACAGTATTCTCTCAAGCATTTCAGTCCATGTTGACAAAATGAGGTTACTAGAAGAGAGTTATATCCTGTAATTAAAATTCAAAATCATGCTTTAAAAATTGAAAACAACTTTTATAGTATATAGTTTTGCCTTCTGAAGTGATTCGAACAATACGTTTTCCCAAAATTATCATAGGCATTCATAAAACAAAGAAATGAAATTTCGACATATACCTTCTTTAGCTTGTCCTGAAAATATGGATATTTTGAGATGTAACACTAGCAGAAGTGCGATATGTTTAGGAAGAACAGTGTTTACAACAAATATGATTTCTTTAATTTTAGTTTAATAGATTGTGACAATTTCAGATAAAAGTTAAGGCAAAAATATCCGTAAAAACAAACAAAACAAACAAGAGGAAAGAAACATTAGCTATTGATTTTTTAACTTAAAATTTTGGTATTTCTGAAACCTATTTAAACATACATTCCTTTGTCCTTTTAAAAAATTCAACTGACTACTATGCAACGTAAGAGAGCGTATCCGTTGGGTAAAAATTCTATGTATTACTTCCTTTTGATGTGAATTCCTTTGAAACATTCAGAAAGGTTTGCACCAGTAAATTACGTTTTGTACGGAAAAAAACTATGTTTCAAACAAATATGATTTCAAGAATTTCAATAGTTTAATACATTGTGATAGTTTTAAGTAAAAGAATGACTAAAAATAAAATATTTTTTGAGCTATCGATCTTCAGTTTGTAAATATTATATCTGTATATTTATTTGAACTTTCAAAAGCAACTCGAATCGAAACTAACTTTCGTACATTGGAACTTAATTCCATCAAATTTAAATTAGTGTCTCTGTCATCTTGCAGGGTAATTCAATATTTTGTTTCGATGTATAAAAGGTGCTAAATCTAGACTTTATTAATTAATTTCGCTTCCAAAACACTTACTTGCAAATATATGCATTTTTATTAAATATACGAGATTTTCAATTGGACAGCGTGTTAACAAATGACTTAATTTACTGATGTTGTAGGAACATACTAATGTCGAAGGAACATCTGATTACTCTAGAGCTCTCTTGATGGAGGTATCAGTAATAGATGGTAGTCTAAAAAGACGTTAAAATACTGAAAAGCTCAATTTAGTTTAAAAATTTTAAAATTTAAAGACTATCATTTAAGTGAAACTGAGAAGAAATAATAATAAGTTAAAAAATAAATAAAATTTCAGGCAAATTGTTGTATACGAGTTTCATAAAGAAAGCCTATAGTGAAAGATATGACTATATGAGAAGTACGAATAATATGTTCAAAAATATAGTTTAAGGTAAATTATTGTATACCAATTTCATAAAAAGCCTATAGAGAAAGGTAAGACTATCTGATACGTATCTGATAAGTGAGAACAATATGTTTAAAAAATATAGATTAGGGAAAATTAATGTATACCAGTTTCATAAGGAAAATTTATAGTGAAATATATGACTATATGAAAAGTAAATTCTAAAGGTTCCGCCGACCACAGCGATAAGCTTATACAGCATATTTAATTCGAGCCAAGTCGTCCCCCCTGCAATCTGCTCAGCAGGGACCCATTGGCTCGGGGGTGAACGACTTACTCGGACACCACCAAGCCGATTTTTTTTTCCCTTTACAATTCGCAATCCTAAACTATCTATTTAACCAATTAATAATGGCGACCCCGCTTAAGTTACACACCAGTTCCTTGTTGCTTTCTTTGTTTCTTCCCTTTACTTATTTTTACATATATTTCTTATCCATACCCTGCAAACTAACTGCGCTTTACAGTTACAATTTACATTATAAAATTGCCATTTTACATTCAAACTGCAGTTTCAATTACAAGTACGCTTGCGAACATACTACAATTTACAATTACAGCTTACATTATATACTTACAGTTTTACATTTAAGGTGCAATTTCAAATACTCTTACTCTTACTATTACATTTACCATTGCATTAATACCATATTACGATTTGCAATTTCAATTTACATTATATACTAACAATTTTACATTTTTTATGCAATTTCAATTTTAATTTCAATTACAATAACATTTACCACTACATTATGGATACATTGCAATTTTGAATTGAAAATATGAAAAGTAAGAATAATATGGTTTGAAAATATAGCTTAGGGCAAATTATTGTACAAAAAATTATTGTATGTTAGGCAAATTATTGTATGTTAGGGCAAATTTCATAAAAAAAGTCTATAGAGAAAGGTAAGACTATCTGATACTTATCTGATAAGTAAGAACAATATGTTTAAAAAATAGTTTATGGCAAATTAATGTATACCAGTTCCATAAAGAAAACCTATAGGGAGAGATATGACTATATGAGAAGTAAGAATAATATTACTAAAAATATAGTTTAGGGCAAATTGTTGTATACCAATTTTATAAAGAGAGCCTAAAGAGAAAGGTATATGCAGATTTAAAATTTAATTTCTTCTACAAATGAGCTAATATTGAACGTTACGGCCTAAAATATTTTTCACTATGGGATAGATTCTTAACTTCTGTATGGAATAATTCCTTTTAAAAGAACAAAACTATTACTGGTTCCTTTTGATTTTAAACATTTAAATTACTTTTATTTTATAAAAATGCACTAGTTTGTCCATAACTGTTTGATCAGAATTACAAATGTATACTCATTCAAATAATATGGAACGAAATACATTTGATTTATTCAGAATACTAATTTTATCCTTGTCTTATTCAAAATAAAATGTATAAGATAAAAGATTATTAATGTAAAATCATAATAGATATCTGTTTGATTCAAAATAAAATATGTTAAATTATGCATAATTCATTGAGAATTTATGAATGATGTCTATTTTACTTAAAACAAAATAAAGGCGTAGTCAAAAGCAAGGAATTGATTGTCACTACCAAACTATTTTCTGCTACTGAATCGAAAAATTTCTTTTCATCTCTCAAGTACTTTTCATCCGAATATCAATTTGAGCGGATTCTAGATTCTGGTTCCGTGCTGGGACCTAACAATGAAGAAAATTTCTCCCGTTTGAGGCATCTTTCATAGAGATCAGAAGTAAAGCCTCTTATCACAATCCGGAATCTGCTGAACTCTTTCTCATAAGTGTCGAAAGTTTACAAATTCATTATCTCATGCCTTCACAAACATCTTATTTTGGATCCAAAATGAGATGTTTGTAAAGGCTTTTATTGGAGATAAAAAAAAACACTTTAAACTAAAAGCATTGGAAGTAGAAAAAATTACCTTTATGATCTCAAATATTTTTGCTCACTTACATGTTTTTTAGTTTAGCAAGGAATTATTATTAGCGTCTAGGTACAAGCGGTCTTACTTTTCCGCCATTATAGAAATCGAAAATCTTTCTTTCTAATTATTATTGCTATTTTTAATTTCCATCTTATTATGTCTTCCCATTCTTCGACAAGATTTCATCCGTCCACTTTTCAAATCACTGGACGAAGCCGGAATTCAAATTACCACATCTGCATATTGATCGTATCAGTTGTCTGGCTGGACCACTCACTCAGTCTCTTAACTTTTATGATAAAACTGCCCTAGTGTGTGATGCATAATTAGATGTGTAGCATCGAACTTGCCTATTTATAGACCCCAATTTTTCTTGGTCCATGTATGGGGCTTATATATATATATATATATATATATATATATATATATATATATAGATACACTCATGGATAAAAAAATTAGCGCACCAAGAAATAATTGCGGGATCGTAACGAAACTTGCAATGAAGGTACATGTACGGGGAGATATGCAAATGATTAGAAATGCAGCTTGATTGCGCATTACGTATAGCCGGTAGAGGGCGTTGAACATCGTACTCTGTGGAGTATAAAACAGGTAACCAAAGCTTGTTTGAGTGTGTTGAATCATTTACAAAGGAAGAGCTGAGATAGACATGCCATTACGCCGTGTTCGAAGACAATATAAGCAGTTGTCGCAGTTTGAGAGGGGGAGAATCGTCGGGATGATGGAAGCTGGGTGGTCAACTAGGCGAGTAGCTCGTCAATTCGGCCGCTCTGATTGTGGTGTGAGGAGGTGTTGGGACCAGTGGACCCGAGAGATGTCATGTACACGAAGACCAGGCTCAGGACGCCCTCGACAGACCAGTCGTCGAGAAGACAGCCACATCGTAAGAAATGCACGCGTACAGCCAACTGCTTCATCGGCCGCCATCCAGGCACAGGTAGCACCTTCACTAGGGGCCTCTGTGTCTTCTCGAACCATACGAAGGCGCCTGGCTGAAGGACAGTTGGTATCGCGGCCCCCATTACGTGTGCTACCCTTGACGCCCACCCATCGACGCCTCCGTTTGGAGTTTTGCTGCGCACGAGGAAACTGGACTGCAGCGGAATGGAACCAGGTCATCTTTAGCGACGAATCCAGATTCAATCTCGGCAGTGATGACAATCGTGTTCGTTTGTGGAGAGCCCGTGGTGAACGCTTCAATCCTGCCTTTGCTGTACAGCGACACATCACTCCCACAGCTGGTGTGATGGTATGGGGTGCCATTGCCTACAATACACGGTCACCCCTAGTATTGTTCTGTGGCACCATGACAGCCCAGCGGTATGTTCATGCAATCCTGCAACCACATGTGTTGCCACTCATGCAACGGCTCCCAGGAGCCATTTTTCAACAAGACAATGCTCGGCCTCATACGGCAAGGGTGTCACAAGACTGTCTCCGCACTGTTACTACCCTTCCTTGGCCTACCCGATCCCCAGATTTGTCTCCAATCGAGCATATCTGGGATCATTTGGGACGACGAGT